>OY720441.1:259119765-259546325 GCA_963082915.1 Dolichopus griseipennis | reverse complement strand
ATGGGAGCTAATTTATAAGATTTTTCAAAGTAATTCTGAGGGATTGAGCACTGATTCGTTTGAACTTACTACTACCATAGTTAATTTGCCCACAGGGTGTGGAAGAACTAAAAAATATTTTACATTCAAAGAAGAATGCTTGAAACGAAATGGAATTGTGACAATTAACAACAGGGATAATCTTTGTTTGTATCGTGCTATTGTTGTTGGCAAAGCTTTCGCCGACAAAGACGTCAATTACCAAAAAATAAGAAAAAATTATCTAAATATGCAAACGAATTTAGCGAATGAGCTAGTAGAAAAAATACAAGTAGATAAAACAAAGAGTGCGGGAATTCCAGAATTAAAAAAAATACAAGATCATTTCGGGGATGAGTACAACATTGTAGTCTACAGCTATGGCGACAAAAAAAAAATTATCTTTGATGGAAGAAACGGACGTTAAATTACACGAACCAAACCTGTGTGTTCTATCCACAAGATGTCATCACTGCATAAACGAATCTAAGTTGTTCTTTTGCTTAAATTGTGGTTATAGAACAAAGGTTTTTAAAACAAAAGTAATTTCAAGTTTTGTTGATTATATTTTAAAAATTGCAAAACAATTCAAAAAAGTTACAGTTTTGGCTCATAATGGACAAAGCTTTGATCATCAATTCATTTTAAACGAGCTATTGATTAAAAGTAATTTAGAACCAAAATTAATCATGAGAGGTACAAAAATTATTCAAATGCAAATAAATAACATAAAGTTTTTAGATTCGTTAAATTATTTGCCGATGACACTTGCTAAACTCCCGAAAGCTTTTGAAATGTCTGTTAATGTTAAAAAAGGTCATTTTCCACATTTATTCAACACTACAGAAAACGCTAATTACATTGGATCTTTGCCTGCAGTAAAATATTATGGTATCGATTCAATGACAGAAAATGATCGTAAAGAGTTTCTCACTTGGTATGAAGAAAATAAACATAATGAATTTAATATGCAAATCGAATTAGAAGAGTATTGCAAAAATGACGTATATATTTTAGCGGAAGCTTGTTTAAAATTTAGAAATATCATGTTACAAGAAGGCAATGTGTGTCCTTTCATCGAAGCCACAACTATAGCTTCAGCATGCAATTTGATTTTCCGCAGAAACTTTTTAAAACCATATACTATTGGTTTAATACCAAAAAATGGCTACAGACTTGCAGATATACAATCAAAAATTGCTCTTCAATGGTTAATTTGGGAAGAAGATCAGAGAAGTATAAATATTTGTCATGCTGGTAAACAAAGGGAAGCAATTATAAATGGCATAAAAGTAGATGGATTATGTTAACAAACAAAACAAGTTTTTGAATTTCACGGTTGTTATTATCATGGACACCCAAAATGTTTTCGGTATAGGCGCAACGAACCGATAGGTAGTTTTAAATATGATACAATGGATGCTAGATTTGAATCTACTTTTACAAAAACAGAGCGATTAAAATCATTTGGATATGAAGTGATTGAAATGTGGGAGTGTGATTTTAGACAACAGATAAATGAAAAAGAGGAAATGTCATATTTATTAAACCATTCGATTTTAAAAAATATTCCTTTAAATGCAAGAGATGCTTTTTATGGAGGACGAACTGGAAATGCAGTTTTGCATTACAAACCTAAAGAAGGTGAAAAAATAAAATATATTGATATTTGTTCATTATATTCCTTTGTGTGCAAATATGGTAAATTTCCTGTAGGACATCCTGAAGTTATAGTTGGACACGAAAACTGCTCTCAACTTGATTTGAATAAAATCGATGGATTAATTAAGTGTGACATTCTTCCACCTTATGCTTTATTTCATCCAGTTCTTCCAATAAAGCAAAATAATAAACTAATGTTCCGTCTTTGCTTTACCTGTAGTTTAGAAAGCAATCAAGAGGAATGTACGCATTCTGAAGAACAAAGAACACTTACAGGAACTTGGGTTATAGATGAGGTAATAAAAGCTATCGAAAAAGATTATAAAATAGTTCAAATACATGAAATCTGGAGTTATAAAGTACAGCAATATGATAAAACTTTAAACAAAACCGGATTATTTACTGAAATGATGCATAAATTTTTAAAAATAAAACAAGAAGCTTCAGATTGGCCAAAAGAATGTGTTTGCGAACAGTCAAAACAAAAATATGTACAAGACTTTTTTGACCAAGAAAATATTCAATTAAATGCAGAAAAGATGTGCCAAAATGCAGGTTTGCGTCAGTTCGCAAAAATCATATTAAATTCGTTTTGGGGAAAATTTGGACAGAAAGAAAATCAACCAAAAACAATAATAATTAGAGATCCGTCAGAATTTTATAATTTGATAACAGATTCTAGTAAAGATGTTGTACATGTTTTGATTATTAACTCTGAAACACTTGTAGTTAATTGGAAATACAAAAATGAAGATATAGATTTACTGCCTACTGTTAACGTATGTATAGCTTGTTATACAACAGCACAAGCTCGTCTAAAATTATATAGTTATCTTGAAAACTTAGAAGAACGTGTTTTATATTATGATACAGACTCGGTAATATATGTTTCCAAAGAAGGCGAATACGAACCTCCTACTGGAAACTTTATTGGAGATATGACAGATGAACTTGAGTCTTTCGGAGTAGGAAGTTACATTACAGAATTTGTAAGTGGAGGGCCTAAAAATTACAGTTATAAGATATTTTCTACAAAAACTCAAACTGAAACGGCTATTTGTAAAGTGAAAGGGATAAGACTAAATTACGATTCTTCAAAAATAGTGAATTTCGATAAAATTAAAGAAATGATTTTATCAAATGATAAGGAGAGTATATGCATCTTATCAAAAAATTTTAAAAGAACAGCAGAACATCAAGTTATTACTGTACCTGAAATAAAAAGATATAAAATAAAAGCTGAAAAAAGAAAATTTAATAAAGATTATTCATCTGTACCTTATGGTTTTATAAAGAGAAAATAGATTTAAAAAAAAAACCTGTTAAGTAAAAAAAACTGCTGTGAAAACCTTTAAAATTATAAATTGAAACAATTTTGTTAAAATTAATATTTTTCTTTTATTTCAATTAAAATATATAACTTTTTTTTACTCCTATTATTTTTGAAACTCTAAATTTTAAAAAAAAAAAAATCTATAAAGTAAAAAGAACCTATAAAAACCTTTTAAATTATAAAATAAAAAAATAATGATTAATTTTTAATATTTTTTTATTCTTTCTAAAATTTTACATATTTTTTGTTTTTTTATTATTTCTGGAATGTTTCTGTAACCCTGCCGAAAAACTTTATTTTTAATCTTTTGATTTCTTTTCTCCATACAGGTGATGCGATCATTGTTCCTTTGTTTTCTCATTATTGATAGTTTTCCATTGCCGTAATACTCGATCCTGTATTTATTTTCTTCTACTGTATTTATCGAATATATAAAAAATTTGAGTATATCGAATTCGAAAGACAGTAGAAGACTTGGAAGATCGAAAGTGAACATTATTTTAAATTTATGTTGTCCCTGTCTCACGATTATGTATTGATATACAGCTTCCTCGAATAAAGGAATAGGTGGGAAAACCTGAAAGTCTATGTCACCATTTTTGATGTTTTTAAACCTCTCTAAACATTTTTTAAATAGTACGATATCATCATTTTGTTCGTCAACAAAAAATTGATATCGTAGTAGTCAGTTGTTGCCTCTGCAACGTATGCAGCAAAGCCACCTAGAAAAAAATATATAATATTACTTATTGTCTTTATATGTATATAACAATATATATATTTATATGTATTTATTATTTATTACTTACCAGCTATTAAAAAGGGAATATCCCACAAAAACATTTTTATAAAACTAAAAATATGTTCTGGCAAACATACTTCAGTTTTATCTTGAATTCTGCCACAATCTTTCATTGTTATTTGATTAACTTTGATATAACTTTGTTAAAAAATGCAATATACTCATACTTTATATACAAAAATTAATATTTGTTCTATCTGTATAAATTTTCTAGAAACAGGCCTATTTGCATTATACAAAGTAATATAACCCTGATTTAAATTTAACAATATCTATACTAAAGTTTCACATAACATTCCTGCATAAAACAAAGTAATTTTCAAAGACCATAGTATGTCTATTTTAATTTTATTAAATTCAATTAATTGTTGGCGAAGCACCAGAAAATAAATTATTAATTACATTTACTTGAGGAAAAAAACTATATGAAACTTAATTTATTTTTACAATTTCCTTAAGTTTCAAATAACATACCTGTATATTACAAAGTAATTTTTAATTTTATTTATTGCATTTAATTGTGGACGAAGTGTCAGAAAATAAATTATTAATTGCATTTAATTGGGCGAAGCGCCAGAAAATAAAATATCATTGCATTTTTGCTTTAATATCATATCCAATAGCTAGTTGACCATAAAAAGCTTTTAAAAAAAAAATATTAAAATGCATTTACTTGGCACTTTGTCAACGCAAGGTCAACTGGCGCTTTGTCAACGCAGGGTCATCTATTATTTACAAAAGCTTTTCCGGAAAACTAATTATGTATGTATAACACGTATCACAGTTAATTGAACTTTTATGCCAATCACGTAACTTGTATCCGGAAACTAATTATAGAAGCGTGCCAAACATATGCATAAATATTGCTATCTCTTTCTCGCACAGAATTCCCACGCTCAGGTGCCATATATACTACTTAGATGACATAATAGTATTTGGTTCAAATCTAAGAGATCACAATACTAATTTAATAAAAGTGTTAGAACGTTTACAAGAATACAATTTAAAATTCAACCCGTCAAAATGTAATTTTTTAAAACAGGAAGTTGTATATTTAGGACATCTAATAACTGCTGAAGGTATAAAAACAGATCCTGCTAAATTTAACACAATTAAAAATTACCCAACACCCAAAGATGCTGATGAAGTAAGAAGATTCGTGGCTTTCTGCAACTACTACAGAAGATTTATAAAAAATTTTGCAGAAATAGCTAGACCTTTGAATCAACTACTAAAGAAACGAGGAAGAGTGTAGTAGAGTAGACTGTGTCAACTCTGGGATACCCGTATGACCGTTATATAAACATTATATCATTATTATTATAAACATTAATTACTTTTGGCAAAATTTCAAACATACCAGCTTTATTAGGTGAAATATAATGCTCATATAAAAGAAGGAGTTGTATGGCAGCTACTCGAACCCTCTGCAGTAGACCAACCAAATTTTGCAGTAACTTTGGCCATTACACTAAACTATTTTTGGCAAAATTTCAGACACCTAACTTCAATAGGTATAGAGTAATGCTCATATAAAATAAGAAGTTGTATGGCAGCTACTCGAACCCTTTGCAGTAGACCAACCAAATTTTGCAGTAACTTTGGCCATTACACTAAACTATTTTTGGCAAATTTTCAGACACCCAGCTTTAATAGGTATAGAGTAATGCTCATATAAAAGAAGGAGTTGTATGGCAGCTACTCGAACTCACTGCAACAGACCAACTAAATTTTGCAGAAACTTTGGCCATAGAACTAAAATACTTTTGCCAAAATTTCAGACACGTAGCTGTAATAGGTACAAAGAAATACTCATATAAAAAAAGAAGTTGTATGGCAGCCACCCGAACCCATGGACCAAAATGGCTGGATTTAAATAGCGATGACGGCTATTGCAAAAAAACGAATTTGCGAAAATTTCAAGATCCTAGCTCCTTTAGTTTTTGAGTTATCGTGCGGACGGACGGACGGACGGACGGACATACATAGCTAAATCGATTTTTTTTTCGATTCTGATCCGATCCATACACTTGAGTCTATATCTACCCCCCCTCCTTCTCTGCGTTACAAACGTAATGGCAAATTTATTATACCCTTTGCCTATATAGTCATACGGGTATAAAAACAAATATTTGGTTGGAGTGAAGAAAGTAATAATGCTTTTGAAAAATTAAAACAAAAATTAATAGAACCACCAATACTAAGTTATCCAAATTGTGCCGAACCATTCATACTAACAACAGATGCATCAAACTATGCGCTTGGAGCAGTTTTATCACAAGGAAAAATAGGAGATGATAAACCAATTGCTTATGTAAGTAAATCGCTAAACAAACATGAATTAAATAAACCTATAATTGAAAAAGAACTTTTGGCAATTCATTGGGGTATAAACTATTTCAGACCAAATCTTTTTGGTAAAAATTTCATAGTATATACTGACCATAGACCATTAGTGAGTTTATTTACGCATAAGAACCCTTCATCAAAACTTACAAGAATACGTGTAGATTTGATGGATTATGATTTTGAAATAATATTTAAACAAGGAAAAATGAATACAAATGCCGATGCTCTGTCGAGAATACAAATTGATTCAAATAAGCTAAAAGATATGATACCGAAAAATAATATAACTGTAATCACAAGAAATATGAAAAAACAAAAGGAGGAAGGAAGCAATAAAATTATAAATAAACATAATAATAATAATAAAGCCACCAAAATCTTAGATGCAGATATGAAGACTGATCACCTTCACATTTGGAACGCAACATCAATATCAGATATAAGGTTTATGAATAAATTAAAATTTAATAAAATTGAAAAAACTGACGTCAGAAATGAAAATAAAAGAAATTATAATGAAAAAAAAAATGAATTGAAAATTATAGCAGCAAGAAAAGAAATAATTGCTGAATATAGCGAAAAATCATTACCAGAGATAAAATTGCTTCTGAGGAAGCTATTATTCAAAACAAGCAATTTAAAAATTAAAGAATTAGCCTTGGCAAATAATGACAAAATATTTGAATTTATGGATATCCAAACATTTAAAAATATATTTAATGAGCTGCAAAACAAGTCTGAAAATACAGATTGTTTAAAAATTGTATTATATGATCCTCCTATACAAATAAAAAATAAAGATGAAATGCCCAAGTTAATTAAAGAGAATCATGATTCATTATATGGTGGACACTGTGGCATAAGTAAATGCATCAGTAAATTAAAACAAAAATATATATGGAAAAACATGAATAAAATGATAAAAAATTATATAAACAATTGTAAAATATGTAATGAAGTTAAAATAACAAAATATACAAAAGAAAATTATGAGATTACAGACACACCCACAACATCATTTAAAACTATAACAATAGATACTGTAGGTCTATTAAAACCATCCAACAACTATAGATATATTCTGACTTTACAATGTGAGTTAACTAAATACATTGAAGCATATCCAATAGAAGCCAAAGATGCTAAAACAGTTGCAAAGAAAATTGTAGAGAAATGTATACTGAAATATGGATGTTTCAAAAAATTAAAAACAGATAAAGGTACAGAATTTACAAATGAATTATTGAAAAATATTTGTAAATTTCTAAATATTGAAAAAGTAACGTCAACACCTTACCATCATGAAACGTTAGATTCTATTGAACGAAATCATAGGGTATTAAATGACTACTTAATGAGTTTAAAAGGACAAGACGTTTGGGACGAATATTTACCTTACTACATGTACTTCTACAACTCAACACCACACAGTACAACAGGTTACTCACCATTTGAATTGGTATATGGTAAAATAAGTACACTTTCATGTGAAATATTAAATAATAAACATAGTATTTACAATTTAGATGACTATTTAAATGAATTAAAAATTAAATTAAAATATGCTAATGAAAAAGCAAAAGATTATTTAATTAAAAATAAAGAAAATAATAAATTAAAACAAAATAATATTAATAAATCAAATTTTAAAATTAATGACTATGTAATGGTAAAAGTAGGAAATAAGAAAAAATTAGATAATCCTTTTAAAGGACCATTTAAAATTTTAGCACAAAAAGGTCCAAATAGCACAGCAATTATAAATAATAAGGAAATAGAATTACATAATAACAATATGATTAAATCTAGAAAAACAATAAATATTCTAAATTACTATAAAAATAAATATGAAATGTAAAAATATATAAATTTTTCTTCTGATTTTAAGTATAATAAATTTTTTCTTTTGATAAATAACTTATTTAAATTTAAACTAAATATAAATTATTTTTAAAAATTAATTTAAAATAAATATTAATATAAAAAATTCGTTTAAATTTTAAGAAATGTAAACTAATTTTTTTTTCTTTGGGGGAAGGATGTAGTATATATTGACCGTTCATAAAATTATTTCCATAATTGTTAATAACTAAAAATAACATTTTTAAGTGCTAACATCTGTTTACAAATATTTGTATGATAGCAAGTGCATTGCATTGTATCTTACAAATATAATAATTTTATTTTGTGGATCAAATTACATTTTTGTTATTTGTTTGAAAATGTAATGTTAATGAATGATAACGATTCATATAAATTTTAGTTGATATTTTTGGTTAATGATCTTTATGTAATAATGAACTAGGTCAGTAAATATTATATTTAACCCAAATAAAAATTCTTTGTAACTAAGTAATAAAATTTAATAATTTATTGCTCTAGATTATATTTGTATGGATTTGAAGAAATCCAAAATAGTATATAAGGATTTATATTTTAAAATAAAAAGCAGAGTTTATCAGACTCGAAAAGAATAAATATATCTTTTATTTTATAGATATCCCTGCAGTATATTTGCATGGATAAATATTTAATATAAAGAATAATAATAATAAATATTTTTTTGGTACAAACATGCTTCATAGATATGCATGATTGTCCATATATATTTAATAATATAATATAAAACTATTTGGCACTAATTGCCTGCATTGATCAGCAATTTCTTCTTGCTGTAAAAATAAGAGAAGAAACATTTGCATCAGGCAATAAAACTTGCCTGATCAGAATGTGTTAGGGCAAGACCTAATATAAAAGAAATCATTGACGAACTAAACATATCACAATAGCACTCTTTGCTATTTCATCTGTTCTTTCATTGCCAGGGAAACCTGAGTGTGCCGGGATCTAGTGCAGTCTAACTGAATTGGTTTCTCCCAACTCGTTCAGGGCCTTCCAACAATTCAGTGTAGACTTTGATCTATGCACACTACCCTCCATTATATTTATTATGGATTTGCAAGCCGTATAGATATTAATCATTTTGCCTCGAATCTGTCTTCGTTGCAATTATTGCACGACTTTCTCTATAGCAGTTGTTTCTAGTTGACGTATTGTTGCGTGGCTTGCTATTGGTTTGGCAATCCTTACAACTGGTTTGTCACATGCTATCCATATACCGCAGTTGTTATATTTTTTTAGCCGCGTCGGTATAAATGTCTACCGTATTTGGTGACGTTCTAGTGTTGATACGGGCTATTACCGTTTCAGCATCGAATTTGCCATCTAGCCTGAGTTCCCTTGAATTAACATGCCCAAGTTCATTAAACTGCCTAAGTTATTAGCTTCGGTCATGATTTCTTTGTGCCCGTACTGACTGTCAATGTTTAGACAGTTACCTGTCATGTAAAATGCAATCTATTACTCTTCTCTTTACCTCTATTTCAATTGGTTCTATGTCCAAGATTGCTTCCATGGCCTTTGTTGATGTGGTTTTAATGGAACCAGTTATCCCCAAGCAGCCGTGGCGCTTGATTTGTGTTAATATTTTAATAAAAATGTTTGCCTCATCTGAGCTTCTCGTCTAGTTGTACACCAAGGTATTTGACGTGTTTAGAAAATTCCAACACTTCATTACCTATTCTCGGTGCTTGTGGATAAACCACCTCTCTTTTCCTATTCCCTTAGTGTCTGTAGTAGATCATCAATAACTATTAACCACAGTAATGGTGATAGTATTCCTTCTTGAGGAGTGCCCCCGGCTTCCACTTTGAATTTGGTGGCTGACTCATAGGTTTACGTTATTACCCAGTTTCTTAACATTTCGTTAGTCCACTTCTTTTTAGGTTATCGATTATGTTTCTGGATTTCACATTATTGAAGGCCCCCTCTATGTCGATAAAATAACCGAGTGATACCTTCCTTTTGCTGAAACCTTCTTCAATTATTTGTACTACCTCACGTAAGGCCATATCTACCGATTTGCTTTTAATATAGGCGTGTTGGTTTATCGATAGTCTTGGATTTAGCTGGTTTCTTATTTCCAGCTCTATTATCTTTTCTAATCCCTTTAGGAGGAATGGCGTTAGGCTTATTGGCTTATTAGCGTTAGCTTTATTATAGCTCAGTTTATTTGGTTTAGGTAGGAAGATTACTTTCGATTCTTTCCACCTCCGCGGTGTATACCTTAATCTTAAGCAACCTTTGTAAATTGCTCTGATTTTGCTCTTCAGAAGTCCCATACCTTCCTGAATCAGTTTTGGGTAAAGGTTGTCTGGCCCTGGTGATTTGAACGAGTCAAATGAATTCAGTGCCCATGTGACCTTTTTATCTGTTATCAGTAGATCAATCTTTTGTTCCAGATCAACTATTGATCTGTTGTTTAAGTTCATGTTTGTCATTTCTTCATGTGAGGTCTCAGTATCTAGTTCATCCTCAGGGAAGTTCTTTGTCATAAGAATATCCAGGGATTCTTCTATTGTCAAGGACATGGTTCCGTTTTCCCTTTCAATCAGTTCTGCATGTGAGTGGCCTTTAGACAGTATTTTCCTGAGTCTTGAGGCTTCACTGGTCTTTTCTATTTACTCTGTGTAATACCTCTAGAGCTTACGTTTCGTAGATCTGCATTCTGATTTGTACTTCTTCAGTGCAGTGCAGTTCATCCAACAATCAGATGTAAACCAGTTAATTCTGATTAACTTACCAGATTTCTGAGTTCCTGTGTTGGTGGATACTCCTCATCATATAGCAGATACACAGACACCAGGATAAATGGTTTTCTCTCATTCTCGATAGCCTTCTTCAACTGGATGGGTACCAGATCGTTACTATTTAGCTGTGGAATAGATATAGCTTTAAGTAATTTTCTTATAACAATACACACTCTTGGCCTACCGTTATTTGTCTTATAAAAACACTCGAAGTGTTTCCTACTCCATCCTGTAGGATGATTATTAGCCGTGCTCGGTTCTTGGATCTGAGCCACGGCTAAATTGTCCCTTAGCATCCTTTCTGCTACTATCTCTGTAGCAGAGATGCTTCGGTGCTGATTCGCTCGAACGATCTTAATAGCCTTCCTTTCCATATCTCCGGGAGATATTATTGAGGAGGGGTTGTAATTTCCTCCCTTCTCCCGCTTACTCTGCCTGCATTGGAATAGTTGGGATCCGGAAATGTGCTCTCATTTTCGTCTTCTCCTTGATCTACAGGCATGACTTCCAGCGCCGCTATGAAGCAACCCGGTTCCGATGTTTCCGTGAAGGAGTTCATCGATCGAATTTCGTCTAAGTGGGAGCCGTCTCCCTCGGCTTGTACAATCATGTTCTTCTGTTTAGCTTCGGGATCAGCAAGGTCGGCTTCTATCGCCAGTCAAGAAAGCTGCTCGACCACCTCGCCCCCAGCTTCTTTCGGAGGTGTGTCACCGACATAGGTAGTTTATCTGCCCGTTCACCCCTTCTAACCTTTGGTTTAACCCCTTCTAACCTTTAGTCTAAGATGTAACCATTGTCGTTCCGCCGGTATTACTTCGTACTTCAGGACCTTCAACTTGTCCGCGCCCAACTTCAGCGATCTAGAGTTGAGGATATCTATTCTCCCCAGTGACGTTCCAGGATCGCTGACATCTCCTCTGATCCATACATGAACCCTTTCTAGCCTTGGTATGTGTGCTTTCTTTTCGCACCGTGGATTAGGACCAGGCCAAAGCTGGGAGTGTTCTTGTGTGGTTATTTTCAACCAACTTGCCGAGCAGACGTCCACACTGGTAATCTTAAAGGTGTTGGAGTCTCACAGACTCCAAATAAAGATTGGGATGATCGCCTGTTCATCGTTCATCGCTTTTTCCGCCTCTTCCATAATTTCAAGGCTCTCTCGTCCTATTGAACTAGTCTACAATTTGCCCGTCCATTCGACTATGGTCGATGATGTCCAACTTTAGATTCTTTTCTTTTTCCCTACCTAGCCCTTTTTCTGCCTACACCTTTCTCTCCTGACGTGCTTGGTACTACTGCCACTCCCAGACCAAATGTGTCTACCTTTGGTACTAGCTAGCCTTTGTGCTTTTCCTTCCTACCCCCAAGACCTTCTGAGTATGGTTGGACCTACCGGAGTCATTGACTCCACTGACCTTGCTCATGGGGATCACGGGTCGTACTTAAGCCAACTCCACCTCTTCTGAGGTGAGCCCGGTTGGGGGAGACACGTTGCTCTTAGGCTAATAAAACTGGTTGTCGCCACTTAACCAGAGTCCGCATACTCGTAACTAAGCATCCCCTTAGCCATGCAGCCCTCGTCGTATGGTGTTCCACCATTACTTGGGACGTCTGTCATTAGGCCTTGGATAGTACTTGGCTAGGGTTCTGGTATACTCTGATTTGCCGTGAGACATGACCACAGACGCGAATCTGAACATACCAGAGCCCATATTTACCTTTGCATCATCCAAGGTTACCGGGGTCCACCGCGTGGAGGTGTCAGCATGTTTTTGGACACATAAGAGTCCTTTCTTCAGATTGTAACCTACAGTAAAGAAACTTAAAATAGTGTATCAAATTTTATTTTTTATCTTTATTAATTTCGAATATATTATGCTTTAAGGTCTTGGAAGTAGTGGGGGTGATACGCAAACTGCTATTCCAATTCATCCAAAATTTCACGTACACAAAACAAATAATAAGAAATACCTGCGCCCCAAATATAATGTTCTATCTTCTTTGGTTTCGAATTTATATTAGTTTGGCTTCATTTCGATCAAAAGCTTCTAGAATCCGAACCGGACAAGAACCAATTCCCATGGTATTTTCATTTTTTCATAGTAACCTAGAATATAAATTTCATCAAAATAACGTAATTAGTTTCTGAGTTATGGTGTTTTTAAGATATATGTTTGTTAGCTTTTGAATTTTTCAAAGGTTCCAGAACCCGAAATCATGGTACGATTTCGCCCATATGCAGTTCCAGTCATATTTTCATAACTAGTTAACGCTTGTACACAATTGGAACATTTCATATTAATTTTAATTTACTATTTTTATTAATTTCGGTGATAAGCTTGTCAACCTTCAGAGGTGTAGGAGAGTTACCTGAACCACCACTCCAATTGATCATACATTAAGGGAACACGTAGGAAATAGTAAAGAACTGCTTTGTGCCAAATTTGTAGATTCTATATGTAGGTTCTAGCTTCTTCTTCAGTGAAAAAGGTCTAGAATCTGACCTTATAGGTCGATTTCGCCCATATGCAATTCCCGTCGTTCTTTAAGTTCTAGTAACCTACAGTTAAAATTTCATCAAGAAAGTTCCATTAATTTTTGAGTTATGGTGCCTACGGACGAACGAACGGACGGACGGCGGCAGATGGACGGACATGGCTATATGGACTCAAGAGGTCACGCTGATCACAAATATATATACTTTTCTATATCTACCTCATTTCCTTTAGGTGGATACAAACACCATACCAAAGTTAATATACCTTTTTCCTATATCATAGGTGTAGGGTATAATAAATTTATTAATAGAAGTAATAAATTAAATAAAAATACTAAAATTAGTTCAAATAAGAAACAGGTTAGTTTTGACAGCCGCAATGAAACAAACACTCATACAGAATTATTTACAACTTCACAACAAAAAAACACTAATTTGAATACTTCTATTCTATCTGATAATAATTTTACTTTCCGCACCTCACCACACTATAAAAAACAGCGTTTACTACCTTCATTTAACAAATCTACATTTTTAACACATTTTCAAAAAATTTTGTAAAAATGTGCCTATATAGCTTCACTCTGTCCGTTTGTATGTTTTCTAAACTTTTACACCGTTTGAAATTGGGTAAAGAAATTTTAACCACGGGTAGATATTGTAAAAAAAATTATTTCGTAGAAGAACTTTTTTTCTGCAGCCAAGGGAGCTACGGCTCTCATTTTGAAAAAACCCTATTTTTAAATTGTTATAACAAGAGTTCTGTTAGGTTAATTTTTCAATCTGAAAACGGCAAAAGATAGCTGGTTACAAATAGTAACAAATGTTTTGATTGCATACGGTTCTAAAATTTAACATTATGCAAAACTAAATTTTTGCAAAATGTTTGGCTTACATATCTTCTAAACAGTTAAAGCTAGGGTCTTGTAATTTTCGGCAAAGTAAGATCCTCAGAAATTAGTAGGAGTCAGTTAATAAATTTTTTTGTAAAGCCCCTTGTTTGGATGCTATAAGGGCTCGAAAATTGAAATTTTGCTATTTTTATACACCTGTAACTTGAATACCTGTTCAAATTTTTTTTTTTTAATTTTTTTACAAATATACAAAATTTAAAGGTGCAGCATTATATTTCTACATATTATGTTAAAGATTTTTCTTAAATTTAAAAGGGGTTTTTAAGTGGAAGAAGCTGTCTCTTAGTTTTAACCATTTTTGCTTAGATAATAAAATACTACGTAAAATTCCAAATTTTAGGGTAGTTCACAATTGATTTTCTAGAACTTAAAAGCATAGAAGGGTGGGGGTATGAGGCGATGGGCAGACCTATCATAAGTTTGCTAAGCAAAAATTTGGGGGCCTTTGCCATTGAATGTCTTCAAAATTAGAACTTTTATGTTTTCATAAAACAGTAACTTATTCACTAGTGTATGTTTTTCCAAAATTAAACGTTAACATTTAAACTCTAACATTATATTTCGCACCTGTTAACCGATTTTTTTGAGTGCATTGGGATTATATATTCTAAGTATTGATTTCACTATTAGTCGTAATTTATAAATTGATGAAATAACTAAAATATAATATTATCATTTATTTTTATATACATATATTTTTATAAAAATAAATGAGAAAATAATCAGTAAGAAACCTCTTCATAATTTTGAAAATGTGCTTTTTAAAACCCCTTTTTTTCATCACTTGTTTAGTACTAATTTAATGTTACCGATACACAATAATATTAATAATGTTATTAATGATAGTATTGTTACCATATACCGTGTATATAATGAGAATAGTTTTACTGATAATAGCAATACAGACAATAGTAATAATAATACTAGCTCTTTAAATAACTAATTCGACTTCTAATAATACTAGTTCTTTAACTTCAGTAACTACTCAACTTCTTCTTTTGATAAAAATAAGACTGTAATTTTGTCCACAATAATAAAATTGACTATGGTAATAATATTTCCAACTATGCAAATGAAGATAATAATATAAGAAATAATAAAGAAGTCGTTTGTTAAACCTTTTATGCCACCCATTACTAGAATGCCTCATGAATCACTACTCGGAGATGGCGCATTGAAGTTATTATTGTGAAAATTTAACTTCCTTCTAAAAATTTAAATCCTGTTCACTATTATATTCCTCCTTCGTCTGATTCTGATATTTATACTTTTCTAGGTAAAACAATAATTTTATTTGCAATGATTTTAGTCCTAAAGATGCATTGATTTTATGTGGTGATTTTAATCTTCCCAATTTAATCGGATAAAGCATGACGTGGAACATTTCATGATTCCGAAACATATTGGGACTGACTGTGAATATGTATTTATTGATAAATTAAGTACTAATTATTTGCAATAAGTCTCAGAAATTTGTAATTTTCAGGATAAACAACTTGATTTAGTGTTTATTTCTGAACGGAACAAATTAGTGTTCTGCGAAATACCTTCCCTTTAATTGATAAGTTTCATCCACCATTAAGTTTTACTCTTTTGTAAATTCTGTTTAATCAATTAATTCTGATTATTCTAATTCTTATAGTTTTAATTTTAACAAAGCTAACTTTGCTGCTCTAACTGAATTCATTAATTCTTTTGACTTTTATTCGGTAATTAATAATACAGATGTTTATCTAATGGCAAAAAAGTTTTATGAAGTTATTTTTGAAAGCTTTAGGCAATTTGTACCAAAATCTATGAACCGAAACCCTTTATTAAGTCCACCATGGTTTAATTCAGACTTGAGAAAACTCAGAAATAACAAGAAAAGAAACAGTCAGTCGGTGCAACCGACTTAGAAATACCCTACACTACACCTATTTTGTTCACATTTAATGGGAAGTCCATAAGTCATTTTAAAATCATAAAAGACTTCGCCCATATGCAATCCCCGCCGTACTTTAGTCCTAGTAACCTAAAGTTAAAATTTCATCAGGATAGCTCCATTAATTTTTGAGTTATCGTGCCTACGGACGGACGGACATGGCTATATCGTCTAAGGAGGTAACGCTAATCACAAATATATATACTTTTCCATATCTAGCTCGCTTCCTTTAGGTGGTTACAAACACCATACCAAAGTTAATATACCCTTTTCCTAATTCATAGGTGTAGACTGTAGGGTATAAAAATATCACAGTAAATTATACTACTTAATATTACTCTTTTTAACTGTTAAAAATTTTTAATTTTCTATTTTGCCTGTTTGATTTTAAAATATCGTTCGTTTGCTTTGTAAAATTATTTAATAAAATATTAGCGAAATTTTTAGCTAATTGGAAAAAAATATTGCGGCTACTATTACCGCATTTACACGCCGATTCTAAATCTATGTCATATTTACCAAACTTAGAATCTGTTCAATTAGTAGGCTTTTTTGATTAATATTCTAAAAAAAATTTGTTTTAAAGTAAAATCCCGTGAAATTTCCTGAAATATTGCTGTCATATGAAATAGTATATAATTTGTCTGATAGAAAGACACTTATGTTCAGTTCGCCAAAATAAAATGATCCTGAATCAGTACCTCGCTACTTCAGGAATATAGATTTACAATAAACGCATTTAACACGTTTTTCCAATGAATTTGAGGTATATCCTTCCGTGTACAAATTGGGATCTTTATCAAATTGTACCTCATTTAAGTAACGCGAAGCAAAAATTTTATCAAATGGTTCTAAATCTATTTCCTGCTCTATAGTATTTCAAATTTCTTGTTTCAAATTTTCTTTTTCATTTTTATATTTACTGAAAACCTGGTGAATCCTAGTTTTTTTTACGGATTCAACAACTTGCATATATGAAACGTTATAATTGGAGCCAGCTAAGGAACGATAAAGACCAGATCTATTTTCTAATGCATCAGTTTAGAGTTTACCTAATAAAACGTAGTCCATATGAAGTTTCGTTAAGGTTAGGCGGACTAAATATATTAATGTTTTAGTAGAGAAAATTAAGGCATTGCAAGTTTATTTTGTAAGAATATTTTGATTTTCATTTGTATTCCAAACTAATAGCCAATCTTGAAAATCTTTAAGAAATGTGAGACGAAAATCTGTTGTCTCTTTTATTGGTCTATTCCACTAGTTTCTAGTTCTAATACCTTGAAATTGTCCTCTGGTATTACATATATCCCACCATTTTCGAATTATTTCACAAAAATCAGCAGTAGGTTGCATTTTTTCAATTTCTTTTAAGGAAGCAATTGTTGAATGGTGGAATTTATTGTCTACTAACAAAATATTTTGTTTTTGAAAATTTGTAGGATTTAAAGTTTTTCTGTTCAATTTATAGGCTTTTTTGGATTAAGAAATGAATAGGATTAGGAAAATAATTTTGATTTTGATAGCTCAAATTATTAAACATAGATTGGTTTATTTTGTGATTATCAGTAATAATTACAAGCACGCGGGAGCCTATTTTTTGAACTTAATCAATTACAGCCTTTCTGGTCTCCATTAAAAGTTGACCTGTAGCTCAAAATACAGGGAACAGGTGGATAATTTCTTTGAAATTTTTGAAAACAGACTTAGTATAAAGTCCATAATTTTTCTGGTTTTCGAGCTTATGAGCTCAATTTGCTCTATAATAATATTAAACTTTTCCCCTTTTTCAGAATTATCCTCTTAGAATATTCTAATTTTCGTTAAGAAGAAGCAACGCTTTTTCTAGAAATGAATTGTTAGAAATTGATGATTCTTCATTGTTGAAAAACGATATTAAAGTTTTTAGCTATAAATTTGGTAAAAGTCATGTCTTTATTTTTTTGCATAAAATTACGAAACCAAAAAAACAAATTTTTTTCGAGATTCGTTCTCATTTTGTTTGAATGTATACACTTATACATTCAAATAATTTTATGTACCGGCCCGAAGATATTGTTCGTCGTGATTCAAACATTAAAAGCTTAAAGCAAAAAATAGACGAAATCACGATTTTACTTGATAATTTCGTGATCGGATTATTGCCCACACGAAAAATGCCCACACGAAAATTGCCCAAAAAAAATTTTTTATAAAACAGAATTGCCGCTTTTTGCAGAATATTTAATATTTTATTTTAAATCACTAATAGATTATCTCCTAGATAGAATATAATTTTTGATTTTTTCTCTATTTATTTTAATTTAATTTTTGTATTTAATTCAATTTTCTGTGGGCAATTTTCGTGTGGGCATTTTTCGTGTGGGCAATAATCATCGAATCGATAATTTGTATTCAACCGTTCATATAATTGTTTTTAGTGAAACTTGGATATTTGATGAAAAAATAAATTTGGTTAATATTAAAAACTACAATAAAATCTTCTTTTGTCGTGAAAATAGACATGGAGTTGGTTTATTTATCTACACTTCTTTAAAATACAAAATATTAAAAAATTATTGCGATAACTCTAATAGTATACTGTCACTTAAAATA
Organism: Dolichopus griseipennis; assembly: GCA_963082915.1. Lineage (NCBI taxonomy): Eukaryota > Metazoa > Arthropoda > Insecta > Diptera > Dolichopodidae > Dolichopus > Dolichopus griseipennis. The sequence continues at coordinate 259,527,585 of OY720441.1, read as the reverse complement.
TAAAACAAAAAGCTAAATCAAAATGTGTCGGCATTCTATAGACCACTGAACAACAATAGAAATATGATATAATATTTTATAGAAATAATTATAGAAATATTTTATAGAAATAATTTCTTCTCTATCCTAGATGCACACCTGGAAGAATTAAAATTTAAAACACGTTAATAATTGGTTATTTTAACTTTAATCTCAAAAATAAAAATAGTAATATTTGCGCTTACAAAACTATAGCTGAATCCAATGGATTTTATTTCGCCGATAACTCAACAATTAGACCAAGTATTATGGAATAAAACACAAAAACAACTGAATATCACGCATCTAAATTCCAATATTATTGATTATCATATTTAAATAGTCGAACTCGGCTATAAATATTTTAAAAACAAAACAATATGTCAAAATACTATAAGCACACAAATGTCAATTTATTAAAAAGTCAAGTAGCTAATTGCACTATCGACATATCTTCTGGTGTTGCCGAAGTTATTTGCAATAATATCATAAATACTCTACACAATTGCATAAACTTAACTACCGAAAAAAATTATACTAAAATTGAAAAATATACTAAACCGTGGATAGATAACGAATGCCTAAAGTTAATAAAAATGAGAAACTACTGGTATAGAAAACACATTAGTAATACTGAGAATCACCATCCTAAAAATAAATATCAGTTGTGGCAGAATAAGTTATCTGCAACGAAAAGAAAAAAGCGACGCCAGTTTGATATGGAAAACTTTGAAAAAACATCTGATAATTTACAAAAAAACATGGAAACTAGTAAAAGATATAATTACAGATAACAGAGGCAAATTAAATGACTTCTATCAATATGATAATTATTCTGAAAAGTATATTAAAATAGAAAACTTTAATAATTTCTGCTGCATTGCAGGAAATCGTATGACAGAAAACTTTTCAACATTTAATTACCGGTATGGAGAACTAATAGTAGATTTTGTTTTGAAAAAATAACTTAGGATGAAACATTACAAATTATTAATCAGCTAAACAACCCTAAAGGTGCTGGGGTTGATGGAATTCAAAGCACTATGGTAAGGAAAAGCAAAAATTAACTAGTAAAACCTATTAGCGCATTTATCAACGTCTAGCTCTCCACTCTAATGTTCCCGATTCTATAAAAATCAACAAAGTAATCCCAATTTACAAGTCAGGTGACAAAACTAGTACAAAAAAAAATGTATACAATAATAATAGTAACTCTGCTAGTAATATAGATATTAAAGATAAAAATAGTGCTGAAAATTCGAGTAGCTACAGTAATAAAAATTATAATCTATTATCTAAAACAAACAAAAAAAAAACGTGTTAACATACTTTCTTACATACTTTCCTAAATTTTGGTAAAAAAAAAAGAATATTAGTAAATGACAAGAAAATTAATAATTGAAATACTAATAATGATAAAAATAATGTTAAGAAGAATGATAATAAAAATAGCAATAGTACTGGTCATAAAAATTATTTAATTGGTAGACCGCAATGGCAGTCCAATCCACAAGTACTTTAGAAACAGGTAAATTAAAATTTTGTATCTAAATATATACAGCTTAAGAAATAAAATTTATGATTAGAATAATTTATTAATCAATGTAAAGAAATTGATATTGTGTTTTTAAGAGAAGTACGGATACACAGTAATGAAATCACTACTTATAATATTCCAAACTATAGGGCAGTTTCCAATTGTAAAGATGAGAAAAGAGGTGGTGGAACTGGCATCTTTATAAAAAATAATATTAATTTTACTAAAGTATTAAAAGACGAAAAATATATTTTTAGTGTAATTGAAATTCTGAATTCTGCACCTAGAATTGGTTCATTTTACAAGGCTCCAGCGGAAAATAGTAACATTTTTAAAGAATATTTAGAAAATAGATTAAACGAGGAAGAGTGTAGTAGAGTAGACTGTGTCAACTCTGGGATACCCGAATGACCATAACATATACATTATATCATCTGGTTAATTACTTTTGGCAAAATTTCAAACATACAGCTTTATTAAGTGTAGTGTAATGCTCATATAAAAGAAGGAATTGTATGGCAGCAACTCGAACTATCTGCAGTAGACCAACCAAATTTTTCAGTAACCACTGGCCATTACACTAAACTATTTTTGGCAAAATTTCAGACACCCAGCTTCATTAGGTGTAGTGTAATGCTCATAAAAGGGAACAAGTTGTATGGCAGCTACTCGAAAGCACCGCAGTAGACCAACCAAATTGTGCAGTATTTTTGGCCATTACACTAAACTATTTTTGGCAAAATTTCAGACACCCAGCTTCATTAGGTGTAGTGTAATGCACATATAAAAGGAGGAGTTGTATGACAGCTACTCGAACCCACTGCAGTAGGCCGACCAAATTCTGCAGAAACTTTGGCCATAAAACTAAACTACTTTTTCCAAAATTTCAGACACGCAGCTGTAATAGGTACAGAGTAAGACTCATATAAAAAAAGAAGTTATTTGGCAGCTACACGAACCCATGGACCGAACCCATGCTGGATTTAAATAGCAATGATGGCTATTGCAAAAAAAGGAATTTGCAAAAATTTCAAGATCCTAGCTCATTTAGTTTTTGAGTTATCGTGCAGACGGACGGACGGACAGACAGACGGACATACATCGCTAAATCGATTTATTTTTCGATTCTGATCCGATCGATACACTTGAGTCTATATCTACCCCCCGCCTTTCTGCGTCACAAATGTAATGACAAATTTATTATACCCTTTGACTATATAGTCATACGGATATAATGACGATATAGTCATGCGGGTATAAAAATAAAGCAAATTACATATTTTATGCTGATACTAATTTAAATTTATTTAATAACTCTAATACCGTAATTAAATATAAAGATAAATAAATAATAAACAAAACACAAAGTACAAGAAACACAGCTCATTCCAATACCTTAATTGATCGCATTTTAACAAATTCAAATGATAAATATGATATTAATTTTACAATAGAAAGTAACAGTCTATCCGATCACCAATTGGCAATAGTATCACTAAAAGCAATAAGTATTATAAAAATACCAATGAAGAAGCACACTATAAGTAAAACTGATTATAACCAGATGTCTCAAATTGTAAATAATAAAATTGAAAACACTAGCGTATTAGAAATAGACACGTTAACAAAAATAATAAGTTATATGTACAAATTCAATGTCGGTTAGATCTAGGAATAATACATGGATAACACCGTCGATATATAAAGAATTAGAAATTAGAAAATCACTGTACGATAGCCATAAAAGAGATCCAAATAACAGAGATAAAAAGATAAAATATACTCTATGTAAGAAAAAGGTCGATTAAAAAATAAAAGAGGCTAAGAAAAACTATATCAATAAAAGCATTGAAAATGCTGGAAGTGACTCTAGGAAATTATGGAAAGTGTTAAATAATACTATAAGGAATATTTCAGAACATATATCAAGCATTGTAAAAAAAAAGTGGAGAAAGGCAAAGGATGAAAACGAAACGGCAAAGACGTTAAATGAATTTTTTAATGAAGTAGGAGAATCCATTATAAAAGGAATAAAAAAAAAAAAATAATATAGTAACTATAGAACACATAAGAAATAATAAAACATTATTTCTTAGACCCGTTACTGAAACGGAGATTTATCAAATTATTATGAAGTTAAACAGAAATGCAGCCCCAGGATTAGATAATATAATGGTAAAGGATTTACAGGAATTAGTTAATATTATTAAAAAAACATTGGCAACATTGATAAATAAATGCCTTGAAGAAGGAGTATTCCCTGATTCATTAAAAAGAGCGTACATAGTGCCAATTCATAAAAGTGGATCTAAAGATGAATGAGGCAACTATAGACTAATTTCCATCCTGAACTCAATATTCAAAGTATATGAAAAAGTAATTAATATAAGGATAAGAAATTTTATTTCAAAAACGATTGGTTTTCATACAAATTAATATGGTTTCCTAGAGAACAACGGTACAGAATCCACAATAACAGCTACGTTAGAATATATTTATGACGCACTTGATGAAGGATATTTCGTCGGAGCAGTATTTATTGATCTTACGAAAGCTTTTGATGTGGTAAATCATCGTAGACTGATTAGATTTTTAGATATACTGCGTATAAGAGGTACTAGTAATCTTTTATTAAGCAGTTACTTAACAAAAAGCACTCAGTGTGTTAAAATTAACGAAGTGCTTAGCGATGAACTTATTATAAAAACACAAGGCTCACTGCTAGGATCACTGTTTAACCTTTTATATATAATGAATATGCCGAAAAATAATTTTATTTCAAATTATAACGTTTATGCAGATGGCACTAATATCATTGCTACAGCTAGAACAGTACAAGAACTGGAAAATATACTAAATATTGATCTAAATGCGATATGTAATTGGCTAGATGAATGAACTCTGCATAAACGCTAAAATAACCAACTATTTGTTATTTAAAACATAAAGAAAAAATAGCGAAAATATTACTCTTAAAATAAGAGAAACAATTATTGAAAGAGTAGATAAGGTTAAATATCTTGGAATAATAATTGATAATAACTTGAAATGGGACAATCATATCAAAAACGTGAAGAAAAAAGTTATGCCAATTATATTAGCTATAAAAAGATGTGTCGGTATTATAATAGTATATTATTATTATACTATCAAGAATAAGGTATAATATATGTAGTTGGAGCCAGTGCTCAAATTTCCATATTAATCAAATTGGTATTTTAATGAATAAAGCGCTTAAAATTCTTTACAAATATAATTACAGAACTAGTACTAAGTATTTGTATAAAAAAACAAATGAATTGGATATTAACCAATTAATCTATTTTGAAAAAGGTAAATATATTTATAAAGTAATAAATAGTAATATTAAATCAAATTTAAATTTAATAAATAGAGAAAATGTACATAAATATAATACTAGAAATAAAAAAAATATTGAAATACCTAAAGCTAGAACCACAAAGAAATAAAAAAGTTTAAAATGTAGTGTTATTAAAATTTTTAATTCATTACCTTTAAACATTAGGAGAAGTCAAACTTTAGAAATATTTAATAGAAATTTTAAAAAATATATAAAAAGCTTTAGAAATTTAAATTAAAAATTGGAAATAAGTAAAATTAGTGTATTCAAAATAATTATTTTTAAAATAAAATTAATTGTTATTATATAATTTATTAGATTGTAGAATTAATTAAATACTTTCATATACATAATTTTATATATATTGTAAAATTATCTGAAATTAAATGAAATAATAAAAAAAAAAAAAAATTAAAAAAAAATTAGAAAATGGTTTTAGTATTATAAAGTTAAGTTGGTTGGCTATGTCTTACGATCAAACTAATAACTGCTTTTATGGTTTTAAAATGACTTATGGATATCTCATTAAATTAAAACCAAATAGGTGTAGGGTTTTTATTATTATTTAATAATTAAGTATGAAAAGTTTCAAGTGAAATTTGATAAATTTGTTGAAAAATTGCAAGAATAATTCTAAAAAAAGCGTTGTAAAAAAATATCTTTATTACATTTTAAAATTAACATGTACACCATGCGTAATTTCTGTGTTATAATTTTAATAACAGCTACTTAAATTAAAACTCCATTGAGAGGCGGGGCAACGTGCACAGGGTAATAGCTGGTTTACATACAATACTATAGGTCAAAAGGGTATACTAAATTTTTCATTATGTCATTTTACTATGTCAATAGTTGTTTGTTTGAATAAAATATAGTCGATGTTTTAGAAATGAGATTTTCAACTTATAGTTTGTTTTGTACTTAGCTGAAAGTTCAACTACGCTCTTCCTCTTTTTTTAAGATTTTATGAGAAAAATGTATGCTTATTTTTTGGAAAAAAATGTTTTTATAAATTCTAAATTAGCTTAATAATAATAAAATAAATTCTTTATTAGCTTCACTTTTATTATTATTATTCATATTATCTCATTTAGCTTTTGCACTTTTTGAGGAGAGCAAAAGAATTAGTCTTATTAATTAAGTAAGGTTTTTGAATAAATGTTTACTCGCGTAAATACCAAAAATTTAAAAATTTCGCTGAATCTTTGTTCAAAATGCGTAAACAGGTCATAAACAAATTAACCCGGTGGGCTAAAAAAATGGTGGTACAATGGTGGGCTAAAAAAATGGTGCATTTATGGTGGTACAAAATTTTCAATCAAATTCATTTAATCGTTTAAGCAAATAAAATTTATAAAAAACTTCATGGCATCGTCGTCGGAAATGGGTTAATCGAACTTAACTAAATTTTTTTCCAGCCTCTGTTTTGGACTGCAAAATCAACCTGTAAAATTGTACACAAATCGGGAATAAAAATTTTTTTGAGAGGCCGCCATGCCGAAATGGCTTAATATATTCCAACCAAACTATATCCGACTACTTCCACTAGCTAAGTTTGCAGTCACAAAATTTTAGAAAAATAATTCTGGGGGCCAGAGAGATGATATAGGCTATGTCACATTTTTATAAGTCAACTGGTTGCGGCTCTAGAGCTGTTTTAAGCTTTTTCGTTTTTTTGATGTCGAGTCGAAACGGTTTGATTGATTAAATCGAAATTTTGCACAAGTTTTCTACTCAGCAACCGGAATTAGTTGTAAAAAGTTGGTTCGAATTTATTAAACCGTTCCGGCCTGGCGGGCTTCCAAAAAATTTTGTGCTTCCGATTTGTGTCCAATTTTACAGGTTGATTTTGCAGTCTAAAAAGAGTCTGCAAAAAGTTTTAGTTATTTTCGATTAACCCGTTTTCCATGACGACGCCATGAAGTTTTCTATAAATTTTATTTGCTTAAACGATTAAAAGATTTTTTGAACAAATATTCAATGAAATTTTCAAATTTTTGGTATTAACGCAAGTTAACCTTAATTCCAAAAGCTCCCTAAATTAATAAGACTAATTGTTTTGCTCTCCTTAAATAGTCTCAAATAGTGCAAAAGCTAAATGAGATAATAGTAATAATAATAAAAATAAAGCTAATAAAGAATCCGAATAATAATATCTTTAAATTTAAATAACATAACATTTTCCTTCTTTACATTTTTGCCTAAGTTGTTTTTTATCTACTTTGCAGATGTTGTTTTTTATAAATAGATTTCAGTGTAAACTTGCAGTTTTCTTCAAATAAAATCTAAAAATCATAAAAACATTTCGTATATATTATGCTTAAATACAATTTTATATAGTATTTTAAAACCGTTTTTCCAAAAAGAAGCCTACATTTCTCTCATAAAATCATAAAAAAACGAGGAAGAGCGTAGTAGAACTTGCAAGTAAATACAAAACAAATTATAAGTTGAAAATCAGATTTTTAAACTTTTTCTAAACCATCGACTATAATTTATTCAAACGTTGGCAATTCAAGAAACTACTAATGACATAGTATAATGACATAATGGAAAATTTTGCATACCCTTTTAACCTATAGTCAAACAGGTATAAAAATACTTATATGTAAACTACCTATTACCGGCGCACGTTGCCCCGCTATTCAATGGAGTTTTAATTTAAGTTGATGTTATGGAAAAAAGTTAATACAAAAATTACCCATGTTAATTATATGTAAAAAAGAAATTTTTTAAAACGCTTTTTTTAGAATTATTCCTGCTATTTTTCAACAAATTTATCAAATTCACTTGAAACTTTTCATAGTTATTAAATAATAATAAAAATAAAAATTTTAATTCAGTTAACATTATTCTCCGGAAACCTACCATCCTCAACTCTATCTTCAAGGAGTACCAAATTATCAAGAAGCACAACGAATAGAATAATTAGGGATAATCGTTCAAACTGTTTTGCAAACTGTTTTAAAGTTTTTGTTTCGCAATCGATTAAAAGAACTCGACAAAACATTTTTTTAAACATTTCCCTAATTCAAAGAAATTTTACCTACTTTCAAAAATTAGACGTAATTTATTTACAAATTTTTTTTTGAACAATCGTCGGGTTGGCATGGGATAACAAATTCCAAGTCTGTTAATAGCGTGAACTCCATTCTCAAAGAGGACCTCATATACAAAATTTGAAGTCAATCGGTTAAACCATTTCTAATTTATTGCAAAGTAATGAAAAAACATATAAAAAGCTGTTGGACCACAATGGGTTAATGGAACTCCACAAATATTTTTTGAGCCTTTCTTTTTAACCAAAGTAGTACTTCAAAAAATTGGCTGAAACTTGCTTTTTTACAATGTGCACGCTCCCGGGCATATCCGGGTAAATCTGCTAGTTTATAGTATAACATAAATGATTTAAAATTAAACTTATCATCGAAGTAAATGCCTAGATCTTTAATAGAATTCGTTTTAGAAATGCTAATTCCGTTCAAGCAGTAATTAAAACATTTCAGATTAAGACGACGTGTGAAACACATAAGTGCATATTTAATTACATTTAGAAGAAGATTATTATTTTTACACCAATTAAAAAAATTATTTAAATCATTTTGTGTTAAAATGTTCATGTCATTCGCATATATTTGAAGCTCACTATTAACAATAACTGAAGAAACATCAATTGCCGGGATTATAAAAAAGAGGACCTAAGTGATTGCCTTGTGGAACTCCGGAAAAAGTTTAGAAGTGATGTTTCTAAATAAAACACTGAAGTTCCTACCAGATAAATATGATTCAACCCATTTCACAAAAATATCTGGGAAACCAAGTTTTCTCAACTTTATCAGCGTTATAGAATGTGGTAAAACATCAAATGCTTTACTATAATCTGTAAAGATAACATCTGTTTGAAAACTTTCTTCCATATTTTTTGTAAAAGTTGAAACTGACTGAACAAGATTAGTAACTGTTGATTTTTTATCCATATATCCATGTTGATTATGAACCAAAAAAGATTTATATTTAATAATAATAATTAATTTTTAATTAATATTTTAATTTTTGGCATTTTAATTTTAATATAATTAATAATTTAATTTTTGGCATTTTTCTTATGAACAGGTCTAACATATGAGTGTTTGCAGATAGCAGTGAAAACTCCTGAATTTAAAGAAGAGTTAAACAGTATTGAAAGGGGAATAGCCAAAGCGCTTGAACACTGTTTGAGTATAATTTACGGAATACCATCAGCTCCGGGAAGATTATTATTCTCAAGTTTATCTAAATGCATTTTAATTACACCTTCATGAATATTTATATTAGACCAAATTGTTTTCGGAAAAGTATCCAAATGAGAGAAATCATTATAATTTGGTGTAAAAATAGACTTACTATAAGAAGAACAGAAATATTCACGAAAGAAATTACTTGAAACACCATTATACTTCATATGAGAAGGAAACTCGTCACTTTTTCTCTTGGAATTAAAAAATTTCCAGAAGCATTTTGGATTTGATATTAATTTTGAAGATGTACTAGAAATAAATTCATTATGGAGGAATTCAGACAATAATTTAAATTCATCAAAAAGAATTTTAAATCTATTATAGTCGTGCGAATTCTTCGATTTAAGATAATAACGCCAAGCTTTATTTTTTATACCCGTATGACTATATAGTCAAAGGGTATAATAAATTTGCCATTACGTTTGTGACGCAGAGAAGGAGGGGGGGTAGATATAGACTTAAGTTAATGGATCGGATCAGAATCGAAAAATAAATCGATTTAGCTATGTATGTCCGTCCGTCCTTCCAACCGTCCGCACGATAACTCAAAAACTGAAGCAGCTAGAATCTTGAAATTTTCGCAAATTCGTTTTTTTGCAATAGCCGTCATCGCTATTTAAATTCAGCCATTTTGGTCCATCGGTTCGGGTATATGCCACACAACTTCTTTTTTTATATGAGTATTACTCTGTACCTATTACAGATGAGTGTCTGAAATTTTTCCAAAAGTAGTTTAGTTTTACGGGCAAAGTTTCTGTAAAATTTGGTTGGTCTACTGCAGAGGGTTCGAGTACCTGCCATACAACTCCTTCTTTTAAATGAGCATTACACTACACCTAATGAAGCTGGGTGTCTCAAATTTTGCCAAAAATAGTTTAGTGTAATGGCCAAAGTTACAGCAAAATTTGGTTGGTCTACAGCAGAGGGTTCGAGTAGCTGCCTTACAACTCCCTGTTTTATATGAGCATTACTCTACACCTAATAAAGCTGAATGTTCGAATATCTAAGCAAATATCTTTGAAATTTTGCCAAAAGTAATTAACCGGATGATATAATGTATATGTTACGGTCATACGGGTATCCCAGAGTTGACACAGTCTCTCTACTACACTTTTCCTAGTTTTTTTTTGGTTTTGCTATTTTTGAATGAAATATTCAAATTTTTTTTTTATGCTAAATATTTATTTTTTCTAATAAATAATAAATAAATACAACGTTTATATTTCTTAAAAAAAAAATTGCGTAAATGTTTTTTATTATTTAAAAAAAAAAAATCTTTAATTTGAGTTGATTTAAGTCGCGCTTAACTCATCCCTCAACTCAAAATTTGAGTCCGCTCAATATTTGAGTTCGCTCAATATTTGAGTCCGCTCAACTTGTGAGCGCATTGTATCGCTCAAACCGTGAGCGGACTCAAAACTTGAGTTGAGCGATGAGTTGAGTCGAAATTTGAGCTTTTTACAACCCTGGTCAAAAGGGTATATTAAATTTACCATTATGTCATTTTGCTATGTCAATAGTTGTTTAGTTGAATTGCCAACATTTGAATAAAATATAGTTGATGTTTTAGAAATGAGATTTTCAACTTATAGTTTTTTTTGTACTTAGCTGAGAGATCAACTACGCTCTTCCTCTTTTTTTAAGATTTTATGAGAAAAATGTATGCTTATTTTGTGGAAAAAAATGTTTTTAAATACTATGTATTTAAGCATAATATATACGAAATTGAATTTTTTGATTTTTAAATTTTATTAGAAAAAAAACTGCAATTTTACACTGAAATCTATTTTATAAAGAACAACAACTGCAAAGTAGATAAAAAGCAAAGCCTTACGAAGAAATGTACAGAAGGAAAATGTTATTTTATTTAAATTTAAGGATATTATTATTCGGATTCTTTATTAGCTTTACTTTTATATTTATTATTATTATTAATATTATCTCATTTAGCTTTTGCATTTTTTGAGGAGAGCAAAAGAATTAGTCTTATTAATTAAGTAAGGTTTTTGAATAAATGTTTACTTGCTTGAATACCAAAAATTTTAAAATTTCCCTGAATCTTTGTTCAAAATGCGCAAACAGGTAATAATCGTTTAAGCAAATAAAATTTATAAAAAACTTCATGGCATCGTCGTCGGAAATGGGTTAATCCAACTTAACTAAATTTTTTTCCAGCCTCTGTTTTGGACTGCCAAATCAACCTGTAAAATTGTACACAAAGCGGAAAAAAAAAATTTTTTTTGGAAGGCCGTCGAGCCGAAAGATGTTAAAATATTCCAACCCTCTTTATACGACTACTTCCGCTAGTTAACAGGCACATTTGTGCAAAATTTAAAGTCAATTGGTCAAACCGTTTCGGCTTGACATTTAAAACATTGGAAAAGTTTCATTCCGAATTCGTGCCCAAACGGATTAACCAAAGTAAACAAAAATGTTTGTCAGCCTTCTTTTCGTTTGCAAAGCCACCCTGTAAAATTGGACACAAATCGGAAACAAAAAAAAAACAAACACAAAAACTTAAATTGTATAAATAGAAATATAAAATCTTTTTTATACCCGTGCATACATATATGACATCGGGTATATTAGATTTGCTCCTCCGTTTGTAACGCATCGATCTAGACGAGCTAGATATAGTGTCAAGGGTACGTATCGGCTCAGAATCGAAAAATTAGTCGATCTAGCTATGTGTGTCTGTCCGTCCGTCCGTCCGTCCGTCCGTGTGTCAGCACGATAACTCAAAAACTAAAAGGGCTAGAGTCTTGAAATTCACACAAAGTGATTTTTAGACAATTTCTAGGTTCCCTATTGTTTTTGGTTAAAATCGGACCAAGTCTTCGGGGAGCTGCCATACAACTTTTTTGCACCAATATGAATTTCTTCAAAAGTAATTATACTACGAGAAAGAAAATTACACACGGTTAGTTTTATAATGACTCCGGCACTTATATGAAGTTTCAAAATGTTAGGGCCCCATTTTCGGGGGGCTGCCATACAACTTCTTTGCACCAATATGAATTTCTTCAAAACTAATTATACTACGAGGCTGAAAATTACACACGGTTAGTTATATAATGAATCGAGCACTTATATGAAGTTTCAAAATGTTAGGGACCCATTTTCGGGGAGCTGCCATACAACTTTTTTGCACCAATATGAATTTCTTCAAAACTATTTATACTACGGGGATGAAAATTACACACGGTTAGTTATATAATGACTCCGGCACTTATATGAAGTTTCAAAATTTTAGGGCCCCATTTTCGGGGGGCTGCCATACAAAGTTTTCGATTCAATAACTTTGAATCTAATGAAGCTACAAGGTTAAAATTAAAATTGGGCAGATAAATTAATAGGGCAAGTTACTTGGCAAAGTTGGACATCACTCGGACCTTCGGACTTTTAGGGTGGGCCAATTTTTTTTTTTTTTGTTTTTTTTTTTTTTTATTTTTTTTTAAGCTAAAGTTATGGGACAATGAATGAAAATTTTGTTTATTTTTTATGTGATTATTTTTTTTTTGTTAATTTTTTTTTTTTTTTTTTTTTAAGCTAAAGTTATGGGGCAATGAATGAAAATTTTGTTTATTTTTTATGTGATTTTTTTTAAGCTAAAGTTATGGGACAATGAATGAAAATTTTGTTTTTTGTTTTGTGATTTTTTTTTTTTTTTTGTTAATTTTTTTTTTTTTTTTTACGTCAAAATTATGGGGTAATGAGTTAAATGTATAAGGGAAGTAAATTACGGTTTATTTTATACACCATAGTGAGTATGCACGGGTATCTAAAAGTTGACAAGGGCAACTATAATCTTCCTCGTTTTTATATATATTTAGTTGTTTTTATTGTTCACTTAAATTTTAATTTAAGAAATATGAAATTGAAAATTAATTCATAAGCCTAATTATTTTTTTTATATGTTGTATAAAACTAATTGTTAAAATTTTGTGAAGTTTGAGTTAAACTAATAAATAAATCTTAATATATTGTTATAAAATTTTAGTCGTAGATTGTCAAAGTCTTTTCTTAACACTTCTGATCAGCAAAATATAATTTGCCTGATGCAAAAGTTCTTTCACTTTATTAATCACAGCAGGAAGGCTCTGCTCATCCGCAGGCTATAACTTCATTTGCTTTGTTATTAAATATTGGAAATAATCATGCATAATAAGAAAGCATGATTATTCTAATAGGTTATATAGAATATTGAATATTTATTATATGATATTTATTTATGCCAAGCAAAAGATCTGCAGGAATAAAATATATTAAATAAAAAAATATGTTGTTATATTTGGAGTATGATTAACTCTCTTCTTTATTTGAAAAGTACAGGGTTTATATACAATTTTTTGATTCTATTGAATCCATAATAATTTTGTCTAAAGCAATAAATTATTGTAATTTATTGCTTAGTTACAAAGAATTTCTATTAAAGAAAGTATCATAATATTCTTGACCTAATTCATTTCCATGTAAAGATCAATAACCAAAAATATGAATTATAAAAAAAAACTATATAAATTATTATCATTCGTTATATTCACAACAAATATTTAAAAATGAAATTTGATCATACTAAAACAAAATTAATATATTTGTATGTACATGCAATGCATTGCACTTGCATTCATACAAATATTAGCGAACAAATGTTCCCACTTGAAATTGTTGACCTATGTCAGCATTTTTTATCTACATTAATGTTAACTAATAATTATTATTTTTGATCGTTTACATTTGTGGAAATTATTTTTTGTACAAAATCTTTTTGTGTATTCGGTCAAGATATACTTTATTCTTCCCCCAAAGAAAAAAAAATTAGTTTATATTGCTTAAAATTTAAACGAATTTTTTCATAATTTATATCAATATTTAATTTTTTTTTTTTTTTTTTTTTTTTTTTTTAAATTTATGCTATATTTTTATTTAAAGTAATTTATATTTTGATTTAAGATTTAAATGAGTTTTAAAAAAAATAATTTATCTTTGATTTTACATTTATTTAAAATTTTTATTTTTATAGTAATTTATTATATTTATAGTTTTTCTAGATTTAATTATATTATTATTATGTAATTCTATTTTTTTATTATCTATTAATATTGTGCTATTTGGACCATTTTGTGCAACAATTTTGAATGGTCCTTTAAAGAATACATTTAATTTTTTTTTTATTTCCTACTTTTATAATATATACATAGTCATTAATTTTAAAATTTGCTTTATTAATATCATTTTGTTTTAATTTATTATTTTCTTTATTTTTAATAAGATAATTTTTTTTGCCTTTTCATTAGCGTATTTTAATTTAATTTTTAATTCACTTAAATAATCTTCTAGATTATAAATGCTATGTTGATTATTTAATATTTCACATGAAAGTGTACATATTCTTCCATAAACCAACTCATAAGGTGAGTAGTGTGTAGTACTATGTGGTGTTGAGTTGTAAAAGTAAGTGTAGTAGGGTAGGTATTCGTCCCAATTGTCTTGTCCTTTTAAACTCATTAAATAGTCATTTAGTACTCTGTGATTTCTTTCAATAGAACCTAAAGTTTCATGATGAAAAGGTGTTGATTTTACTTTTTCAATATTAAAAAATTTGCAAATGTTTTTTAACAATTCATTTGTAAATTCTGTACCTTTATCAGTTTTTAATTTTTTAAAACATCCATATTTAAGTATGAATCTTTCCACTATTGTTTTTGCTACTGTTGTGGCATCTTTAGTTTCTATCGGGTACGCTTTGATATATTTTGTTAATTCACATTGTAAAGTAAGAATGTATCTATAATTATTTGATGGTTGTAGTGGTCCAACAGTATCTATAGTATTGTTTCAAATGCTGTTGTGGGTGTATCTGTAATTACATAATTCTCTTTTGTATACTTAGTTATTTTTATTTTATTACAGACTTCGCAATTATTTATGTAATTTTTAACCATTTTATTCATATTTTTCCATACATATTTTTGTTTTAGTTTACTTATGCATTTACTTATACCACAATGTCCACCATACATTGTGTCATGATAGTCTTTTATTAATTCATACATTTTTTCTTTGTTATACCCTCACCTATAGAATAGGTAAAAGGGTATATTAACTTTGGTATGGTGTTTGTAATCACCTAAAGGAAGCGAGCTAGATATGGTATATATATTTGTGATCAGCATGTCCTCCTTAGTCGATATGGCCATGTCCGTCCGTCCGTCCGTAGACACGATAACTCAAAAAAGAATGGAGCTATGTTAATGAAATTTTAACTATAGGTTACTAGGGCTGAAAGTACGGCGGGGATTGCAAAGGGGCGAAATCGGCCCATAGGTTCGGATTCTGGACCTTTTAATCGGACTAAGGGCTAACGAACATATATAAAAAATCTCGATAACTCAACAACTAATGACGCTATCTTCATAAAATTTGTGTTGTAGGGTACTGGTAATGAAATTACGGGGGTGATTGCGTACGGTGGGTATTGAACAATGGGTTCGGAACTTAGAACTTTTTGATCGAATTTAGGCAAAACGAGCATAATTTCGAAACCAATGAAGATAGAACCTCCAAATTTGGTATTAGGATGTCTCTTTCTTTTTCCTTGGTGTACTTGAAATTTAGGCCCCGTTGGAGTAGTGGGTCGGGGACCAGCCAAACATTTCTGAAGACCTTGAAGAATATGTTTAAAATTAATAAAGATAACAGCTTGAAAAAATGTAGAAGCTTTAAATTTGGCTCAAGGGTGTGCTTTACTATTTTTTGTGTGTCCCCCTAATTAGGGATCGATTGGAGTGGTGATTCAGTACCCCTCTTAGACCTCCCAAGGTTTAAAATCTTATAAATGAAATAATTAAAAATAGTAACTTAAAATTAATATGTACCGTTCCACTTGTGTACAAGGGTTAACTGGTATTTAAAGTACAGCGCGGACTGCATATGGGCGAAATCACCCCAAGGGTTTGGATTCTGGACCTTTTAATAATGGGGACCAGCCACACAGTTCCAAAGACCTTAAAGCATATTTTCGAAATTAGTAAAGATAGTAACTTCAAACAAATTTAGAAGTTTCAAATTTGGTACATGGGTCCTCTTTACTGTTTCCTGCGCGTTCTCCTAATTTTGGATCAATCAGAGTGGTGGTTCAGTACCCCTCTTACACCCCCCAAGGTTTAAAAGCATCATCGAAATTAATAAAAATATTAACTTAAAATTAAGATAGAATGTTCCAATTGTGTATAAGGGTTAACTAGTATTGAAAGTATGACGGGGATTGTATATGGGCGAAATCGTACCATGGTTTCGGATTCTGGAACCTTTAAAAGTTTAAAGGCTAACGAACATATATCTTAAAAGCAGTATAACTCAAAAAATAATGCTCCTTTTTTGATGAAATTTAAACTCTAAGTTACTAATAATGAAAGTACCATGGGAATTGGTTCTGGTCGAGTTCGGATAATGAGTTCGGATTCTAGAAGCTTTTGATCGATCTGAGGCTAAACGAGTATAATTTTGAAGCCAAAGAATATATTTCCTATTTCTTATGTGTCCCCGAAATTTAGACTTAACAGTAGTGTTGGTTCAGATGCCTCCTAAGAAATCCCAAAACTAAAAAGCTTATATTCGAAATTCAAGAAGATAGAAACTTTAAATTTGATACACGAGGATTCTTTCCTATTTCCGTTTATATTTAACACTTTTATATTTTCGAAAGGTTAAGAATTTTACCATAAAAAATATTTTGTATAATATTTTATAATTATTACAATAGGTGATAAATAATTAAGGTATTGTGTACAATACTTAAGCTATATTCAAAGATACTTGCTGCATTTATGTAAAATATATTTTTATATTTAAATGAATTATATGAAAAGTTCTAAAATTGTAATTGTACTGTAGAAATATATTTATAGCATATTTTGCGTTTATAAGCTTTTCTAATAGGTACATAAACTAACAATTTAAAATAATTGCAATTTTGAAAAATTTGAATTATTAAATATATAGTATACCTTTGTACACAATTCGGAATGCATTTTACGCTTTCTACTACTTTTTGCATTAACAGATTTTGCATTACTACTTGCTGTAAATAAAAATTTTTATGATAGTCTTCATTTTGTTTCATTAAGAATAAAGAATAAAGTAGGTATGCTGGGTCGGTAAGGGTCATGTAGGTATACTGGGAGATTAGACCATGGGTTCGGAACCTAGAACTTTCGAATTTAGGCCAAACGAGCATAATTCCGAAACCAATGAAGATAGAACCTCCAAATTTGGTATCAAGGTGTCCATTCCTATTTCTTTAGTGTTCTTGATTTTTGTACTTGATTTTTGGAGTAGTGGGTCGGTGACCAGCCACACATTTCCGAAGACCTTAATCAATCCGAAGACCTTCAGAAGCTTCAAATTTGGCATAAGGATGTTCTTTACTATTTGTGTGGACCCCTAAATTGGGATCAAATGGGGTGGTGGTTCAGTACCCCTCTTAGACCTACCAAGGTTTAAAAGCTTATAATCGAAATTATTTAAAATAGTAACTTAAAATTAAGATAGAACGTTCCAATTGTGTACAAGGGTTCACTAGTATTTAAAGTTTCTAAGTATATTCAATTTCTTTAAAAACCTTATGTCTGATATTGATGTTGCATTCCAAATGTGAAGGTGATCAGTCTCCATATCTGTATTTAAAGCTTTGGTGGATTCTTCGTTATTATTTTTATTTATTTCATTTAAATTTTCCTCCTCTTTATTTTTCATTGCTCTTGTTATTATATTTATATTGTTTTTTGGTATCATTTCTTTTAATTTGGTAGAATCTAGCTTTATATTCGAAAGTGCATCTGCATTGGTGTTCATTTTACCTTGTTTGAATATAATTTCAAAATCATAATCCATTAAATCTATACGTATTCTCGTTAGTTTAGAAGATGGATTTTTATGTGTGAACAAGCTTACTAGAGGCCTGTGGTCGGTATAAACTGTAAATCTCTTATCAAAAAGATAAGGTCTAAAGTAGTTAATACCCCAATGTATTGCCAAAAGCTCTTTTGCAGTAATCGACTTATTCAGTTCATGTTGTGATATTACTAGTGTGCATGTTTCATAATCTATTTTACATTTATGTTTATATAGGAAATCTCTACCTAGGATACCATCTGTTGATATGTTAATATCTTT
Source organism: Dolichopus griseipennis (assembly GCA_963082915.1). NCBI lineage: Eukaryota > Metazoa > Arthropoda > Insecta > Diptera > Dolichopodidae > Dolichopus > Dolichopus griseipennis. The sequence continues at coordinate 259,509,215 of OY720441.1, read as the reverse complement.
TTCAATAATATGGAAATCATGATTAATTATTTGGTCTTCTATTATTAGCTCTAAATTTGTTACACCCTTAGTATAAATTTGTTTATTTGTAATGCCATTAATCTGGCATATTTCATCATTTATTAATTCTTGATTTATAATATTGTTTTTACATATTGATATATCTGCTCCTGTATCTATTAATAGAGTCAGATCATAATCATTTTTTATTAATATCTTGATTCACTTGATCTATTCTTGTTAGTTCAGTGAGAATCTTGGCTGAGTTTTTATTCGATTTGAAATTTTTTGTTAAAATATCTTTTAATTTTTGTACTGTAGTTATTTCTCTTTTAATTTTTGTTCATTAATTAATCTATTTTTGACTTTATCTGAGAACTTGGTGGCTAAAATAAATTTTATTAATTTTGTCTTTTCAGTTTCATCTTTCAAGGTGTCAGCATAGAATTCTATTAACCCTAAGAAATTTGATAGTTGTTTTACGTCTCCTTCAAATAGTGGGACTATTTTTATTGCTGATGCTTGTTCAAAATTTGTCATTTTTTGTTCTTCTGTATTAATTTCTTCTGTTTCAATTTTAGGCTTAAGATATGTTGTAATTTGCCTTATGATTTCTTTAATTTTTAGTATAGACTCAAATTGTATATTTTCTTTTTGTTCAAAGTATTCCCAAACCTCATTAATTTCTTTATGTTTCTCTTCTATATAAGTCACAGTATAAGTTCTGGTTGGGTTCTTTTTTAATGTTCGTAATAAGTTTTGAAGTCCTTGTATTTTCTCATAGTCCATTGGATTTCAATGTGATTTTAATGTAAAATATTTTTATTTTAGTTTTTAAATTAATAATATAAGTTTAATAAATTTAATAAGTTTAATAATTTTAATTTAAAAAAAAAATTTATATTTTATGTATTTTTTTTTGTATATTTGATTATAATAAATACGATGTTTGTATGATTACATGGTTGTCAAGCGTTGAGCTCGTTTTGCTGCCTTTTTGTTTACCCAGTATTTAATTGCTTCATAGATGAAAATAATGGATGGTGATGAAAACTTCTTTTACGACCTCATTCGTATGTAGATTGGTTTGTTGCAGTATAGTTGTTTTTGCTTCAGATGAGAAGAAATCCATTTTTAATTTTTCTTTTTGCTTTTTTAGGTTTTTGATCTTCTGAATTATTTCTCGCCTACGTTCCTGCGATTTTGTAAATGGTAGAGTTTTGTAAAGTATGTTTAATTCTTCCTTTGTTGGAACTTTCTTCCTCCTCTTCTTCTTTTTATGGGCTTTACCCGTTGTTTGTATTCATCAATCGTAATTTTTCTTTTTGCTGCTTCTAACTCTTCTTTCAAGTCTTGTTCTTCAATTTTTGTTTTGTTTTATACTGTTTTGGATTTGCTGTATTTGCGCAGCTAATTGATTAAACCTTTGGTTAAATTCTTCTCCAGTTTGAATTTCCATTTATTTTGGTCTTCCTGTCTGTTGATTTACTTGATGTTATGTATTCTTTGCTTTCAGAATTGGGTGAACTGTTATTTTTTTTTTGTTGAGTCGTTCACTACACTATATATCCAGGTAAGTGCAGGGTCGCCATGTTATAAAATTTTAGTCGTAGATTGTCAAAGTCTTTTCTTAACACTTCTGATCAGCCAAATATAATTTGCCTGATGCAAAAGTTCCTTCACTTTATTAATCACAGCAGGAAGGCTCTGCTCATCCACAGGCTATAACTTCATTTGGTTTGTTATTAAATATTGGAAATAATCATGCATAATAAGAAAGCATGATTATTCTAATAGGTTATATAGAATATTGAATATTTATTATATGATATTTATTTATTCCAAGCAAAAGATCTGCAGGAATAAAATATATTAAATAAAAAAATATGTTGTTATATTTGGAGTATGATTAACTCTCTTCTTTATTTGAAAAGTACAGGGTTTATATACAATTTTTTGATTCTATTGAATCCATAATATATTTATCTAGAGCAATAAATTATTGTAATTTATTGCTTAGTTACAAAGAATTTCTATTAAAGAAAATATCATAATATTCTTGACCTAATTCATTTCCATGTAAAGATCAATAACCAAAAATATGAATTATAAAAAAAAACTATATAAATTATTATCATTCGTTATATTCACAACAAATATTTAAAAATGAAATTTGATCATACTAAAACAAAATTAATATATTTGTATGTACATGCAATGCATTGCACTTGCATTCATAAAAATATTAGCGAACAGATGTTCCCACTTGAAATTGTTGACCTATGTCAGCATTTTTTATCTACATTAATGTTAACTAATAATTATTATTTTTGATCGTTTACATTTGTGGAAATTATTTTATGTACAAAATCTTTTTATGTATTTGGTCAAGATATACTTTAATATAAAGAAGAAAATTTGTTTGTTTGTTTGCTTGTCCAGAATTCACGTGAAAACCACTAGTCCGATTGTCAAAAATTTTAGAGGAACAATTCTGTGGGCCCGGGGGGTGATATGTGCTATGTCACATGTTTATAAGTCTACAGGTTGCGGTTCCAGAGCCATTTTAAGCTTTTTCGTTTTTTTGGTGTCGAGTCGAAACGGTTTGACCAATTGACTTGCAATTTTGCACAAATGTTCCTCTTAGCAACCACAATAGTTGTATTTTTAAATTTTGTTATAATAAATTAACCAACATCGGCCTGGCGGGCTTCCAAAAATTTAATAGTTCCGGTTTGTGTGCAATTTTACTGGGTTGTTTTGCAGTCGAAAAGAGAGGCTTACACAAATTTTTGTTGAGTTCGGTTAACCCGTTCGGGCACGAAGACGCAATTAATCTTTTTCAATGTTTTTGTTGTCGAACCGAAACAATTTGACCGATCGTCTTGAAAGTTTGCATAAAGGTTCCTCTTAGCTAGCGGAAGTAGACGATACAGTTTGGTTGGAATATATTAAGCCATTTCGGCCTGGCGGCCTCCCAAAAAAATTTTTATTTCCGATTTGTGTCCAATTTTACAAGCTGGTTTTGAAGACGAAAAGAGAGGCTGCAAAAAATTTTAGTTAAGCTCGATTAACCCATTTCCCACGACGACGCCATATAAATTTTTTTATAAATTTAATTTGCTTAAACGATTAAATGAACTTTATTGAAAATTTTGTACCACCATTTTAATTATAAAAGCCCTCCGGGTTAATTTGTTTATGACTTTTTTACGCATTTTGCACAAAGATTCAATGAAATTTTTAAATTTTTGGTATTAACGCAAGTTACCCTTTATTCAAAAACCCCACTTAATTAATAAGACTAATTTTTTTGCTCTCCTCAAATAGTGCAAAAGCTAAATGAGATAATATTAATAATAATCTGATATATAAAGAAAAAAATTTGTTTGTTTATTTGTTTGTTTGTTTGTCCAGGATTCACGTTAAAACCATTTGTCTGATTGTCACAAAATTTTAGAAAAATAATTCTGGGAGCCAGAGGGATGATATAGGCTATGTCACATTTTTATAAGTCAACTGGTTGCGGCTCTAAAGCTGTTTTAAGCTTTTTCGTTTTTTTGATGTCGAGTCGAAACGGTTTGATGGATTAAATCGAAATTTTGCACAAGTTTTCTACTCAGCAACCGGAATTAGTTGAATAAAGTTGGTTCGAATTGATTAAGTGTTTCCGATTTGTGTCCAATTTTACAGGTTGATTTTGCAGTCTAAAAAGAGTCTGCAAAAAGTTTTAGTTATTTTCGATTAACCCGTTTTCCACGACGACGCCATGAAGTTTTCTATAAATTTTATTTGCTTAAGCGATTAAAAGATTTTTTGAACAAATATTCAATGAAATTTTCAAATTTTTGGTATTAACGCAAGTTAACCTTAATTCCAAAAGCTCCCTAAATTAATAAGACTAATTGTTTTGCTCTCCTTAAATAGTCTCAAATAGTGCAAAAGCTAAATGAGATAATATTAAGAATAATAAAAATAAAGCTAATAAAGAATCCGAATAATAATATCTTTAAATTTAAATAACATAACATTTTCCTTCTTTACATTTTTGCCTAAGTTGTTTTTATCTACTTTTCAGATGTTGTTTTTTATAAATAGATTTCAGTGTAAACTTGCAGTTTTCTTTAAATAAAATCTAAAAATCAAAAAAAAATTTCATATATATTATGCTGAAATACAAAGTATTTTAAAACCGTTTTTCCAAAAAAGACGACTACATTTCTCTCATAAAATCATAAAAAAACGAGGAAGAGCGTAGTAGAACTTGCAAGTAAATACAAAACAAAATATAAGTTGAAAATCAGATTTTTAAAGCTTTTCTAAACCATCGACTATAATTTATTCAAACGTTGGCAATTCAGGAAAACTACTAATGACGTAGTATAATGACATAATGGAAAATTTAGTATACCCTTTTAACCTATAGTCAAACAGGTATAAAAATATTTATATGTAAACTACCTATTACCGGCGCACGTTGCCTCGCTATTCAATGGAGTTTTAATTTAAGTTGATGTTATCGAAAAAAGTTAATACAAAAATTACACATGTTAATTATATATGTAATAAAGAAATTTTTTAAAACGCTTTTTTTAGAATTATTCCTGCAATTTTTCAACAAATTTATCAAATTCACTTGAAACTTTTCATAGTTATTAAATAATAATAAAAATAAAAATTTTAATTCAGTTAACATTATTCTCCGGAAACCTACCATCCTCAACTCTATCTTCAAGGAGTACCAAATTATCAAGAAGCACAACGAATAGAATAATTAGGGATAATCGTTCAAACTGTTTTGCAAACTGTTTTTTTAAGTTTTTGTTTCGCAATCGATTAAAAGTACTCGACAAAACATTTTTTTAAACATTTCCCTAATTCAAAGAAATTTTACCTACTTTAAAAAATTAGACGTAATTTATTTACAAATTTTTTTTTGAACAATCGTCGGGTTGGCATGGGATAACAAATTCCAAGTCTGTTAATAGCGTGAACTCCATTCTCAAAGAGGACCACATATACAAAATTTGAAATCAATCGGTTAAACCATTTCTAATTTATTGCAAAGTAACGGAAAAACATATAAAAAGCTGTTGGACCACAATGGGTTAACGGAACTCCACAAATATTTTTTTGAGCCTTTCTTTTTAACCAAAGTAGTACTTCAAAAAATTGGCTGAAACTTGCTTTCTTACAATTTGCACGCTCCCGGGCAACGCCGGGTAAATCTGCTAGTTTATAGTATATACAGGGTGGTCCCGACTCGATGGTCTTCCTTCAAATGGGTGGTCGGGCATATCGAGCAGAACAAAAAATTGTATGGGAGGGGGGGGGGGTCTATTTTCGTTAGTTTAGAAGTTATGGGGCCTTAACTGTTTTTCGACCATAATTTAGTTTTATTTCGATAAAATTGGAACCAAATAAGATAAAACAAAAATAAGTATAGCATTTAAATGCTTATTAATGCAGATTTTTTAAGTACTATCAAACATTACTCTAAAGTTTCTCAGTCTGAGGTTATAAGGGCTTAAAGTCCAATATTTTTAACAAAATATCAATTAAATCCCTTTTATCAAGAAAATAACGGTATTAACAGAACAGTTTTTTTACTTTAAAATACTACCCTTCTCTTTCCCTGCATTTTGAGTATACTAGCACTTTTATAGCTCAAAAACTTTGAAAGTTATAAAGTAAAAACTTTTTTATGATACCTGAAATTTAACTAAATTTGAATTTTTTTCAAAAATTTTATCGAAATAAAACTAAATTATGGTTGAAAAATAGTTAAGGCCCCATAACTTCTAAACTAATGAAAATAGACCCCCCCTTTCATACAATTTTTTGTTCTGCTCGATATGCCCGATCACCCATTTGAAGGAAGACCATCGAGTCGGGAACACCCTGTATAACATAAATGATTTAAAATTAAACTTATCATTGAAGTAAATGCCTAGATCTTTAATAGAATTCGTTTTAGAAATGCTAATTCCGTTCAAGCAGTAATTAAAACAGATCAGATTAAGACGACTTATGAAACACATAAGTGCATATTTAATTACATTTAGAAGAAGATTATTATTTTTACACCAATTAAAAAAAATATCTAAATCATTTTGTGTTAAAATGTTCATGTCATTCGCATATATTTGAAGCTCACTATTAACAATAACTGAAGAAACATCGTTTGCCGAGATTATAAAAAAGAGGACCTAAGTGATTGCCTTGTGGAAATCCGGAATTGGCGTTAAAAAGTTTAGAAGTGATGTTTCTAAATAAAACACTGTAGTTCCTACCAGATAAATATGATTCAACCCATTTCACAAAAATATCTGGGTTTTTTCAACTTTATCAGCATTATAAAATGATCATTCACTCACTATAATCTGTTCAACATCTGTTTGAAAACCTTCTTCCATATTTTTTTGTAAAAGTTGAAACTGACTGAACAAGATTAGTAACTGTTGATTTTTTATCCATATATCCATGTTGATTATGAACCAAAAAAGATTTACAGTGACTATGAATAGAATTATATATTATTAATTCCAACAGTTTTGGAAGAGAAGAAAGTTCGCAATTGGTCGATAATTAATAATTTAATTTTTGACATTTTTCTTATGAATAGGTCTAACATATGAGTGTTTGCAGATAGAAGTGAAAACTCCTGAATTTAAAGAAGAATTAAACAGTATTGAAAGGGGAATAGCCAAAGCGCTTGAACACTGTTTGAGTATAATTTACGGAATACCATCAGTTCCGGGAAGATTATTATTCCCAAGTTTATCTAAATACATTTTAATTACACCTTTATGAGTATTTATATTAGACCAAATAGTTTTCGGAAAAGTATCCAAATGAGAGAAATCATTATAATTTGGTGTAAAAATAGACTTACTATAAGAAGAACAGAAATATTCACGAAAGAAATTACTTGAAACACCATTATACTTCATATGAGAAGGAAACTCGTCACTTTTTCTCTTGGAATTAAGAAATTTCCAGAAGCATTTCGGATTTGATATTAATTTTGAAGATGTACTAAAAATAAATTCATTAAGGAGTAATTCAGACAATAATTTAAATTCATCAAAAAGAATTTTAAATCTATTATAGTCCTGCGAATTCTTCGATTTAAGATAATAACGCCAAGTTTTGTTTTTTTTATTTCTGAGTTTTTTCAAATCCGAATTGAACCATGGTGGACTTAATAAAGGTTTCCGATTCTTAGATTTTGGTACAAATTGCCGAAAGCCTTCAAAAATAACTTCATAAAACCTTTTTGTCATTATATAAACATCTGTATTTTTAAGTACAGAATAAAAATCAAAGGAACTAATGAATTCATCATTGCAGCAAAGTTAGCTTTGTTAAAATTAAAACTATAAGAATTAGAATAATCAGAATTGATTGGTGAATTTACACAAAGAGTAAAACTTAATGGTGAATGAAATTTATCAATACCTATTAAAGGGAAGGTATTTTCACAGAAAATTAAATTGTTCAATTCAGAAGTAAACACTAAATCAAGTTGTTTACCCTGAAAGTTACAAATTTCTGAGACTTGTTGCAAATAATTAGTATTTAATTTATCAATAAATACATATTCACATTCAGTCCCAATATGTTTCGGAATCATAAAATGTTCCTCGTCATGCTTTACCCATTTAAGATTGGGTAGATTAAAATCACCACATTAAATCAATTCATCTTTAGAACTAAAGTCATCAAATAAAATCTATCGTTTTACCTACGGAAGTATAAATATCAGAATCAGGCGAAGGAGGAATATAACAGTTATCACGATATAAATTTTTAGAACGAGGTTCAATTTTCACAATAATAACTTCAAGGTCTTCTAATCCAAGGACATTGACTTGATTTGCATTAAAATTATTTTTTACGCGATTAAAACCCCACCCCCTTTAGGAATTACACCATTATGGTAATCGGATAGATTATAATATCTATTCTTCCTAGTCTTTGTTCTTAAACCTCTAAAAAAAAGGACATATTATATTTAATTAAGTTAAGGTTGCGAAGATTATTTCGAGACACTGGGGAGAAAAAATTTATTATAACTTTCACGAGCTGAGTTTAAATGTTTATAATAATTACTCTCACAGTGACTTCGATAAGATTTAAGATCATCTTTTACATCCTTTTCCGAAACATCTATAGAATTGTGAAATTTAATATATAACTTATATAGGTCTTCGTATTTAGTTGGGAGTCCTTCATTATTAATTAAAAATTTTAGAGTAGTACGAGTTTTACCTTCTAGAACACGATTATACGAATAATTGTGAAGGTAAACTAAAAATAACTTAACATTATTATAAACTCGTTCCTCCTGAAATCTTGAAAGAGCATACGCGCCCTCTCCGAGTAGTGATTCATGAATCATTCTAGTAGTGGGTGGCAGAAGAAGTTTAACAAACGACTTCTTTATTGTACTACCATTTACAGTATTAGAATGACTTTTTCCAAATACATCTGTAGGAGAAACCAAATTAATGCCTACATTTGCATAGTTGGTAATATTCTTACCATTGTCAATTTTATTATTCTTATTATTGTGAATAAATAGAATACTTATTTTTATCAATAGAAAAGTTGAATAAGTTACTGAAGTTAAAGAACTATTATTATTCGAAGTCGAATAAGTTAGAGTAATAGGAGCTAGTATTATTATTACTATTGTCCGCATTGCTGTCATCAGTACTTAGAATATTATTATCATTATTTATACTAATAGTATCAATACTATCATTAACAACATTATTAATATTATTGTTAATCAGTAGCATTAAATTAGTACTAAAAATTGTGGATTTGTTAAAAGAAAGTAGTAAACGGTGTTTTCCATAGTGTGGTGAGGTGCAGAAAGTACAATTGTTATCAGATAGAATTGAAGTATTCAAATTAGTGTTGTTTTGTTGTGAATATGTAAATAATTCTGTATGAGTGTTTGTTTCATTATGGGTATTAAAACTAAGCTGTTTCTTATTTGAACTAATTTTAGTATTTTTATTATACCCGTATGACTATTAGGTCACAGAGTATAATAAATTTGCCATTACGTTTGTGACGAAGAGAAGGAGGGGGGGGGTAGATATAGACTTAAGTTAATGGATCGGATCAGAATCGAAAAATAAATCGATTTAGCTATGTATGTCCGTCCGTCCTTCCAACCGTCCGCACGATAACTCAAAAACTGAAGCAGCTAGAATCTTGAAATTTTCGCAAATTTGTTTTTTTGCAATAGCCGTCATCGCTATTTAAATTCAGCCATTTTGGTCCATCGGTTCGGGTATATGCCACACAACTTCTTTTTTTATATGAGTATTACTCTGTACCTATTACAGATGAGTGTCTGAAATTTTTCCAAAAGTAGTTTAGTTTTATGGGCAAATTTTCTGTAAAATTTGATTGGTCAACTGCAGAGGGTTCGAGTACCTGCCATAGAACTTCTTCTTTTATATGAGCATTACACTACACCTAATTAAGATGGTATGTTTGAAATTTTGGCAATAGTAATTAATGTTTATTATAATAATTTTATTAATATATTTGTCTAGAATGAGGTGTAACAAAGGCATTCAATTAAATGTGTTTTGTTTGATGTGTTCAATTATAAAAAAATAAAGTATTAATGTTTTGTTGGATGTGTTTTATTTTAGAAAATAAAATATCCAAAATTATCACAAACAGGCCAAAAGTTTTTTTATTTATTTTTAATAAAAAACAAAAACAAAAAAAAAATTTTTTATGAAATGAAATTTATTTATTAGTTTATGAATTAATTCATTTCAGCTTTAAAAATCACAGACGATTTTCTGGAAATTTTAAGTAAATAGTAAAACATTTTGTAAATAAAAATTAAGAAGAATATGCTTCACAGGAACATTTGTGTAGTAAGTCTTAATTATTTTCAGTGAAAATCTGAAATAAGGGTGAAGGCCCTATGTATGCTTTGATACATTGCTTGCTTTGCTTAAGCAAATAAACCAAGCAATGTATCATAGTAATTTCAAAGTTTCCCTCATCTCTCCTTTAACCCTCCCATATCTAGCTCTTAACTCTCCCTCATCTACCCCTCATTCTTACATCTTTCCTTTATAATCTTTTAAATATTTTTCTATTTAAAAAAAGTTAAAAATAGAAGATTACACCAGGTTGGGAAAGTGGCTTCGGGTATACAGTACATATAAATAAAACATTATTTAGCATGTTGAGTAGGTACATTATAGAATGTTAGCAACGAACAAGTATTTCGAATTGAATCTAAACAAAGGAAACAATATAGAATGTATAGCAACATTATTTAAAAATATATATACAAAACATTAAAAGATGGAGAAATAGATCATTATTGAAACAAAATAAACCTATAAAAAAATTTAAAATCTTTTATTAATTTATTTAATTTAAGCACGTACGCACTTAAATAAAAAACATATTAATTGAAATTAAAAAAAATTAGACCAAGAAGAAATTTGAACTAACGACCCCAACATTTTATAAAATACGAAACATACAAAAAGTAGACTAACTAACTTATTCATCTTAAAGTTACAACAAGAAATTTATTTATTTTTTGTGTATATATTACTAAAATCGAAGCATAAGATGCGTTTTACAAAATATAACGGTTGCAATTTTATTTAACATATTGTACATAATGAAATTAGAAATAGTTTTTAATTAGAAAAAGTTCTTCTTTCAATTGACCTTCCGTCATTCTGTGACGGGCCAACAGCTAGTGATATAATGTTTAAATAACCGTCATCCCAGTATATATAGTTGACACAGTTTACTCTACCACACTCATTCTCGTTTTTATTTAATTTATTACTTCTATTTTTTAACTTATTTTTATTTATATTTTGGTTTATTTTTACATTTCCAGAATTAAAATTTTTGTTTTTATTTTTCTTATTTTTATTTTTTAAATTTGAATTACTATTCTGGTTCTATATTTTTACTTACAATTTTCTTTCTTGAATCCTTAAAATCCGTCACTATCGTACCTGGTTTCTATGTATTACATTTTTTGATAGCTTTCACCGTTGAAGATGGAACGCTGATATTATAAGTAAAATATTTTGATCAAAATTTTAACCCACGCGGATTAATTGATTTACAGTAAATATCTTCACAACTGAATGTTTTCTTTATAAAATCAACCAAACGCTGTTCTGTAGTGTTGGTGCTCAAATTTGAAATTCATAAATTAAAATTCGGCTGAAGAACTGCATCTGGTGCTTGGTCATTATTTTCAACGGGTATTAACGATGGAACCATAAAAGGGTCTGATATCAGAGTTCTGTTTTTTGCAATCGTTTCTCTAAGCAGTCAGCTATCCTTAATTCTTCCAATAAAGATACGCTATTAGCCGGTTCAGCAATCACGGTTAGATTATCAGTTCTAAAGTTGTCCTGAATTATTTCTAGTTTAGTTTTAACTAAATCTAAATCGGCTAAGACGACATCCCTAAAACTCATTGATATATCACGAACTTACTTTGTTTTAGAGATGAGTACTACTCATTAAAACTATCTACCAAATTCTTAAATTCTTCTTGATTGAAATTTTTTTGCGCAGATAGTGGCTCAACAAGTGATAATATTTAACTTTTTAACTTCATTAATTGTACATTCAAATATTGTTTTATATCACCGGGAAAAATGCTAAAATTATTGTTTAATGATTCAAAATTTTTCTCCATTTCCTGGACATTAGCAGCATTGTTCTTAATAACGGTAGTTAGTTTTGCTACCGTTTTTTGATGATCGTTTTATATATTAGATTATATTCGTATGACTATTAGTCAAAAGGGTATACCAAATTTGCCACTACGTTTGTAACGCAGAGAAGAAGAGGGGACAGATATAGACTCAAGTATATGGATCGGATCAGAATCGGAAAATAAATCGATTTATTTTCACGATAATTTCAGCACGATAATTCAAAAACTAAAGGAGCTGGAATCTTGAAATTTTTATAAATTCATTTTTATTCAATAGCCGTCATTGGCTATTTAAATCTAGCCATTTTGGTCCACGGACTCGAGCACCTGGCCTACAACTTTCTTTTTTATATGAGCCTTACTCTGTACTTATTAAAATTGAGTGTCTGTAATTTTGCCAAAAGTAGTTTAGTTTTATAGCCAAAGTTTCTGCAAAATTTGGTTAATCTACTGCAGAGGGTTCGAGTAGCTGCCATACAACTTCTTCTTTTATATGAGCATTACTCTACACATATTGAAGCTGGGTGTCTGAAATTTTTCCAAAAATAATTTAGTTCAATGGCCAAAGTTCTGCAAAATTTGGTTGATCTGCTGCAAAGGGTTCGAGTAGCTGCTATACAACTACTTCTTTCATATGAGCATTACACTACACCTAATAATGCTGTAAGTTTAAAATTTTGCCAAAAGTAATTAACCGGATGATATAATGTTTATACTACGGTCATATTGGTATCCCAGAGTTGACACAGTTTACTCTACTACACTCTTCCTCGTTTTTATGTATATTTTTTTAAAAATAAATGACAAAATCCTCAGCAAGAAACCCCATATAATTTTGAAAATGTGCTATTTAAAAACCCTTGGTTTTTTTTATCACTTGTTTATTTATATTATTAGTCAACTGAGCTTAAGGTCGTCTCACCTTAGGTATAATAATGACTTAATTCACAGTTGTAATATAAATTTAGTTTTTTTAGTTTTGTTATTTTTATTACGAATAGTTAAGTTTCCTTTCAAAGGGAAAGGTTCCCAAATTTTTGTTTAGCAAACTTATGACCCCACCTTTCCATTTTTTTAGGTTCTAGGAAATGAATTATGAACTCCAACAAAATTTGTAGTTTTACCTAGAATTTTATTATCTGAACAAATATGGTTAAAACTAAGAGACAATTTTTCAATTTCAAGAAACTCTTTCAAATTTAAAAAAAACTCTTAACAGGTATTCTTAACAGGTATATCCCTTAAAAAAAACTTTTAACAGGTATTCAAGTTACAGGTGTTTAAAAATAGTAAAATTTAAATTTTCGAGCCTTCATAGCTCCTAAACAGGGGGCTTGACAAAAAATTTTGTTAGCCGACTCCTAGTAAATTCTGAGGATCTAACTTCTCCTAAAATTTGAAAACCCTAGATTGAACCGTGTAGAAGATATGTGTGGCCAAAAATTTTGCAAAAACTGAGTTTTGCATAATGGTAAATTTTAGTACCGTATGGCAACCCTAAACATTTTACTTTTATAAATTTTATAAAGTTTATAAAACCAGCTATTTTGTGCCGTTTTCAGATTGAAAGTACACTTAACAGAACTCTTGTTATAACAGTTAAAAATTAGGGCTTTTTCCAACTTTGGGGGCTGTAGAGCTCCGTAACGGGTAGTGCTACAGAAAAAAGTTCTTCTATAAAATTATTGTTTTTTCAATACCTACCCGTGTTGAAAATTTATTTTCTCTATTTCAAACGATGTAAAAGTTTTTGTAAACATATGGACGGACGGACAGAGTGAAACTATATAAACACATTTTAACAAAATTTTTTGAAAGTGTGCTAAAAAATTGGAAATCATTTTTTATTTACAATATTATTCATTGAAATTACTACGGTTGACATAGATTTCGATTTAAAATTTAAATATGAATTAGGTCAATTAAATAAATTTTTACACACAAATTTTACAAATCAATATAAACTTAAATTTTAAATATAGAACAAAGTTTAAATAATCTGTATCTTAATAGACATATAAATATGCAAATCTATGTTTAAAAAATTTGATACAATATTGTTTAACATCGACAACCCTTGCATTCATAAAAAAACTTATATAAATATTAATAAAATTTTTCAGAAATAATTAACTTTTTTGTAGAGTTAGGTTGATGATAACTCGATTATTTGAAAATTGTATCACATATGCAAGACACTCTGAGATGAATTTTTTTTCAAAATTTTTAATATTCACGTACACTTAAATAAATTATTGAAAAATTAGAATATACAAATATACATGAATAATTATTATTAATACATTTGTCTAGCTAGAATAAGGTGTAACAAACGCATTCAATTAAATGTGTTTTGTTGGGTGTGCTCAAATATAAAAAAATAAAATATTAATCTTTTGTTGGATGTGTTTTATTTTAGAAAATAAAATATCCAAAATTATCATAAGCAGGCCAAAAAATATTTTATTTATTGTTAATAAAAAAAAAAACAAAAAAAAATTTTTTATGAAATGATATTTATTTATTAGTTTATGAATTAATTTATTTCAGCTTTAAAAATCACAGACGATTTTCTGGAAATTTTAAGTAAATAGTAAAACATTTTGTAAATAAAAATTAAGAAGAATATGCTTCACAGGAACATTTGTGTAGTAAGTCTTAATTATTTTCAGTGAAAATCTGAAATAAGAGTGAATGTGCTTAAGCAAATAAACCAAGTTATGTATCAAAGTAATTTCAAAGTTTCTCTCATCTCTCCCTCAACTCTCCCACATCTCGCTCTTAACTATTCCTCATCTATCCCTCATCTCCGCATCTTTCCCTTATAATCTTTAATATTTTTCTATTTAAAAAAATCTAAAATGGAAGAAAATTTTGTAAAGCTTTGGAAAGTGGTTTCGGGTATAGAAGCTAAACAAAATAAATTTTTTTTAAACTTAATTAAGTATATTAAAAAAATCCCAAATAAAATTTATAATTTGCATAATTCAATTCAAAAATCAACATTTATTTAATACAATTTTACGTACATATAATTAATAGATACATTATTCAGCATGTTGAGTAGGTACATTATAGAATGTTAGCAACAAACAAGTATTTTGATTTGAATCTAACAAAGGAAACAATATAAAATGTAAAGCAACATTTTTTAAAAATATATATACAAAACATTAATAGATGGAGAAATAGATCTTTCTTGAAACAAAATAAATATATAAAAATATTTTAAAACTTTTATTAATTTTTTTAATTTAAGAAAGTACGCACTTAAATAAATTACAAATATTAATTTTTAAAAAATTAATTTTGAGAAATTAAAAAAAAAATTTTACCAAGAAGGGATTAGAACTAACTAACATTTTATAAAATACGAAATATACAAAAAGTAGACTAACTAACTTATTCATCTTCAAGTTTTTAAGATACAGCAAGAAATAATATGAGTCATTAATTTATTTTTTGTGTATTTATTACTAGAATCGAAGCAATTTTATTTAACATACTTTTAACATGTACATAATGATATTAGAAATAGTTGTTAATTTGAAACAGTTCTTCTTTCAATTGACCTTTCGTCATTCTGTGACGGGCCAACAGCTAGTGATTATAATAATGATTTTAGTTTTTTTTGCTCTACCCCTATAGATTTATACGTAAAAGGATATGTTAACTTTGGTATGGTGTTTGTAACCACCTAATGGAAGCGAGCTAGATATGGAAAAGTATATATATTTGTGATCAGCGTGACCTCTTGAATCGATATAGCCATGTCCGTCCGTCCGTCAGTCCGTATGTACGATAACTCAAAAAGAAAAATGAAGCTATCTTGATGAACTTTTAACTAGGACTGAGGACTAGTTACTAGGACTGAAAGTACTGCTGGGATTGCAAATGGCCGAAATCGGCTCATGGGTGTGGATTCTGGACATCCTAAAACTCTTTGATCGAATTTAAGCCAAACGAGCATAATTCCGAAATCAATGAGGTTAGAACCTCCAAATTTGGAATCAGGGTGTCTCTTCCTATTTCCTTAGTGTCCTTGAAATTTGGGCGCCATTGGAGTAGTGGGTCGAGGACCAGCCACACATTTTTGAAGACCTTAAAGGATATCTTTAAAATTAATAGAGATAGCAACTTGAAAAAATGTAGAACCATAAAATTTGGCACAAGCGTGTTCTTTACAATTTCTTGTGTGTCCCTCTAATTCGGGATCTGCTGGAGTGGTGGTTCAGTACCCCTCTTAGACCTTCCAAGGTTTAAAAGCTTATAATTGAAATTACTAAAAATAGTAACTTAAAATTAATATAGAACGTTCCATTTGTGTACAAGGGTCACCTAGTATTTAAAGTACAGCGCGGACTGCATATGGGCGAAATCAGCCCAAGGGTTCGGATTCTGCACCTTTTAATCAGTCTAATTGGAGTAGTGGGTTGAGCACTAGCCACACAGTTATAAAGACCTTAAAGCATATTTTCGAAATTAATAAAGATAGTAACTTCAAACAAATTTAGAAGTTTCAAATTTGGCAAATGGGTGCTCTTTACTATTTCCTGAGCGTTGCCCAAATTTTGGATCAATAAGAGTGGTGGTTCAGTACCCCTCTTAGAACCCCCAAGGTTTAAGAGCTTATCATCAAAATAAAAAAAAATAGGAACTTAAAATTAAGATAGAACGTTCCAATTGTGTACAAGCGTTAACTAGTATTGAAAGTATGACGGGCACTGCATATTGGCGAAATCGTACCATGGTTCGGGTTCTGGAACCTTTGAAAAGTCCAAGGGCTAATGAACAAATATCTTAAAAGCAGTATAACTCAAAAAATAATTGAAATTTGATAAAATTTAAACTATAGGTTACTAGTAATGAAAGTACCATAGGAATTGGTTCTGGTCGAGTTCGGACAATGATTTCGGATTCCAGAAACCCCTGTTCGATCTGATGCAAAACGAGTATAATTTCGAAACCAAAGAATATATTTCCTATTACCTATCTGTCCCCGAAATTTAGACTTAATTGTAGTGGTGGTTCAGGTAGCACCTAAGAAATCCCAAAATTAAAAAGCTTATCTTCGATATCCATGAAGATAGAAACTTTAAATTTGATACACGAGGGTTCTTTCCAATTTCCGTTTTTATTTAACACTTTTATATTTTTAAAAGGCTAAGAATTTTACCATAAAACATATTTTGTATAATATTTTATAATTATTACAATAGGTGATAAATAATTAAGGTATTGTGTAAAATACTTAAGCTACATTCGAGGTACTTGCTGCATTTATGTAAAATTTATTGTTATATTTAAATGAATTATATGAAAAGTTCTAAATTTGTAATTATATTTTAGAAATACATTTATTTCATATTTTGCGTTTATAAGCTTTTCTAATAGGTACATAAACCAACAATTTAAAATAATTGCAATTTTAAATAATTTTAGTTATTAAATATATTATGCTTTGATTAGCTTTTTATCACAAAATTTAATAACTCAAATTTTTTTCACTTTTGTAATTGAATTGAAATTAATATATTTTTATTGAATTCAAGTTTCTTTGTTTTTTAATATTTTTAAATAGATAAATTAGTAAGAATTTGTAATATTTGTAATATTTTTGAATAGATAAAGTAATAATGGCTTATAGACTTCCCATTAAATTTGAACCAAATAGGTGTAGGGTATTTCTAAGTCGGTTGCACCAACTGACTGTTTCTTTACTTGTTTAAGAACAGTTTTAGACTTTAAGATTTGAGAAAGAAGTGAATCAAAATTTTATTTTTATTCCTTAGTTCTAAAAATATCCATTCTACTTAATATTACGATCAAGCGATAACTTTTACGCAAGGTTGCTGGCAAGTGTAACGTCAAGTTTGTCATTCTTTGCAACAGTTAATTTGGGAGGAACATATTGAAATATAAGCTTAGTTTAAAAGAAAATAAAGTTAAAATTATAACTAAATAAAAGAATTGTTAATATTTTTTTTTTAAATATTCTTTTAACAATTAACAGTTTGAAATTTAAAATATGCTGGTTGGAGTTAGATTAAATTTCTTTTATTTTCTTTACGTTAAATCTTTATTCAGGTAAATTTAATTCAATAGCTACATTTTGCAACTTTACACGAGTATACATTCCAGTTTATAAAAACTGACAAAAAAAATTAAAAAATTTTAAAAAATTACAGTTGTTTTGTATCAGTTGCAAGGAACATTTTTAATTTTAATTATTGAAATTCTGTTAATTCTGTAGTACTTTTTTCTGAAATAAATTTAGGAAAAGAATCTATAAATGAACGAAATATTTTGGCTGAAAGAATGTATGCAAATATTAATGAAGAACAAAAATTGGTTATAGATGAAGTTTTATTATTTGTAAAAGAGGGATCTGTTAGTAAAATTTTTTTCTTAGAAACTCCAGGAGGATGTGGCAAAACATATGTATATTCATATTTAATAAATAATTGACGTGGAAGTAATAAAATTGTTCTTGCCGCTGCGTGTACGGGAATTGCAGTGTTACTGTTAGACAAGGAAAAGACATAAAACGTTTAGTTTATCAGTTCCAATAATAGATACTTCAATTTCTTCTATAAAAGCGAGTTCTCAAAAAGCTAATGTATTTTGTCAAGCAAATCTTATTTTAATTGTTGAGGCTTCCACGATTTCTGCTTTAGTAAGCAATGGTATCGATCGTTATTTGAAAGATATAAATCAATGTAATGAACTAATAAAAATGAAATGGTTGGAAAAGTAATTGTGTTTGGTGGTAATTTTCGACAAATTCTTCCAGTTGTTTTCCATGGAGACAGAATTAGAATAGTTAAAGTAAATTTAATTGTCTGCAAGTGTTTGCATTATAGTTTTAGTTAAGCAGCATTGATGCGATAAATAAATGAACAAGTATTGAGTATTGAGTATTTAAATAATTCAATAAACAATTATATTAAATACAAATCATTTGAGGTTATTAAACTCTTTGCTTGGTTTTTATCTGGTATGTAGTGTAAATTAATTCCATAAAATATAATTATTAAATTACTCAAAAAAAGTAAAAAAACATAAATTTTTTAAGTTAAGCTTAAGCAAATCTTTACTTCTTAAAAATTTTTTGCTTTTCAGATTCACACCTACTTTAAAAAAAGTTTTTGGTATGCAGAAAAGGTATTATAAATATTAATTTTAGTTTACTATACTTCTTAATATTTTTATTTTTTCTCCATAAAGATTATTTATTGTTTTTAGAAGTTCAAGGAAAACAAAGAAAAAAAAATTATATCCGTAACTCGCGTGAATGTAATATTATATAAAATGACAAAATGGACTGTTTGTTGTTCAGAGGAAATCATAGTTTATTTTCTTTGGGCGATTTGCTTATTAATTAAACTCAGTGAAATGAACTAATGAAAATGAAATGGGTGGAAAAGTAATTGTATTTGGAAGTGATTTTCGACAAATTCTTCCAGTTGTTTTCCATGGAGATATAATTAGTATAGTTGAAGCATGTATACAAAATAGTGTAATCTGGCCTAAAGTAACTTTAATTCACTTGAAAAAGAAAGTGAGATCAAATCCAAATGAGGTAAACTTTTCAAAATGGCTTTTGCTGTTAGATAATAATGAGGTTCCCATTAAATTGAGTTAAGAAATTATTTAAAAACTCGATGAATTTATTTGTACAATAATAAATCAAGTTTTTGGGGAAAAGATTGACGATTTTCAGAATATTGCTTTAAAAGTTATTATGTGCCCTTTAAATGAGAGTTGTTATAAATCAAATAAAGAGATTTGAAAACTAATAGACGAACCTGAAAAATGTTATTATAGTGTGAATTCCGTCCTATCAGATTCAACAAATAATATTATTTTGCCGACCGAATACACTAATTCTTTGACACCCCCAGGATTACCCCTTCATTGCTTAAAATTAAAAAAAGGGTCTGTAGTCATTCTATTTAGGAATATGAATATAAATATTGGTTATGTAAATGGAACTCGATTAATTGTTAAAGATATTTTATAAATGTTATTAAAAGAAATTGTCACAGAGAATTCCCTTGGTAAAGTAGTTTTTCTTCCTCGAATAGAGATAATTTGTACTGACGTAAATATGGCATTCACTTTAAAAAGAAAGCAGTTTCCTATTAGATTAGCTTTTGCGATGACAAGAAGTAAAGCCCAAGGACAAACTTTTGACAAAATCGGGATTTATTTACCTCAATCTGTATTCACATATGGACGTAGCACGTAGCGGACGTAGCGTAGCATTTAGTAGAGCCAAATCATCAAACCAATTTACAAGGTCAGTTCGAACAGCATGTGGAATATTATAAAAAAAATATACTTTATCGCGAAGTTTTATTTTAATGATTTTTTACATTTCAAAGGAAGGAGTAATTCCTGTTTGCGCAAAGGTTACTATGTTGATTATGCGATTATGCTTAGAGGCCAATCGCTTAGAGTATGGATCGTTTTTATGCAATAGCCGTCATCGTTATTTAAATGCAGCTATTTTGGGCTATTGGTTCGGGTGGTTGCCATATAACTTCTTTTTTTTATGTGAGCATTTCTATTGAACTATTTCAGCTGCGTGTCTGAAATTTTGTCAAAAGTAGTTTAGTAGTTTCTGCAAAATTTGGTTGGTCTACTGCAAAGGGTTCGAGTAACTGTCATACATTTTCTTATTTTAAATAAGCATTTCTCTATACATATTAAAGCTACGTGTGTGAAATTTTGCCAAAAATAGCTTAGTGTAATGGCCAAAGTTACTACAAAATTTGGTTGGTCTACTACAAAGGGTTCGAGTAGCTGCCATACAACTCCTTCTTTCATTTGAGCGTTACACTTCACCTAATAAAGCTGTTATGTTTAAAATTTTGCCAAAAGTAATTAATGTTTATAATAATAATGATATAATGTTTCTATAACGGTCATACACAATATTGAATTTTTTTTTCAACTTCAAAACAACTATTTGTGACCTATAAATAAATGCCGTAGCATTTGAAAAAGGAACTTTCTAAGTAAAAACTGAATATACTATCTCCCTCTAAAACTCTGGTAAAAAAAAAATCAGGTAAGCTGAAACGCATTTTAATTGAAAAATATTCCACTAATAATTAATACAGCTAAAAGCACTACTATTTCAGACATGAAACCAATTCAAAAAATTTTATAAAATATAAAATTCTCTATCACTGCAAAAACTATTTTGATATGAGCGGTCTATTTAATAAGAGCTTTCAAACGATAGAATACTTTTCCTACATATGAGCTGGAACCCTTAACTGTCTTCACAAAATCTAACAATGCATCAACCTAAAGGCTGATGGGTGATCTCATGGTCAAAACAACATGGTAGCATTGATGCATGTGCTACGAATGTGTAAATAGATGAAACTTGTTCAAACGAGCATGCATCCAACACAAAATTTTGAGTTTGATTAAACACTTTAAAGAATGTTTACGTTTTCATGATATTGAGTTTATTACTTTATTAAATTAATATAAAGGTGATTCGAGTTCCATTCTATTTTGCTTAAAACTAGAGACAATATTTTTTTTAAATTAAAATAGAAAGCTGTTCAACTTTATTTCCATTGTTAAAACCAACACTAAAACAGATATAGCATAGGGGTATTTTAGCTGTGGTATGGTGTTTGCAGCCACCGAATGTGGGCAAGCTTGATATGAAAATGCATATATATTTTTGTTCACAGTCACCTTTTTCGCCAATGTAGCGGTGATTTTTAGTCCGCTCACCAGATTATTTAAAAAATAATAATGAAATTTATACTGTAGGTTATTGATGACGAAATAGAGGCGGGTTTTGTAAGAAGGCGAAATCGGACTATGTATTCGGATTCTGGAAGCTTTCGATCGAACCTTCGAATTTGTAACAAGCGTGTTCCTATTTCCCATGGGTTTCTGTTGTGCTTTCTTTATTTTTCTGAAATTTGAGCGAAATTCAAGTAGTAGTTCTGATTTCTGCCACACGCCTCCTTAACTTATCTTCGAAATAATAAAATGAAAAAAATTAAATTTGATTTAAATTTAATGCATATCTGATATCTAAGTTAGGTTTATGTGTAGGTTAGTACAACTATCAATTGAACTTGTCAGTTATGGGATATTACTGAGTCGGTTACTTTTATTTCATTTCTTGGTAATAAAACGTTTCATTTTTATTTCATTTTTTCTATGTTTTGCATATCTTTTATGAAGATAAAATTGCAAGTTTTGCTAAAAGGTAGTAAAGTTGATTTGACTTAATCATGCTCGACTTTATATCAACCCCGACGACTAAGGTTTTGTAAAATCTTAACCAATAATTTTAGATAAGAAAATTAAGAAACTGAAAATATCAGTGTGTTGGTTTTTTTTAAAAAGACCCCAATTAAAAGCCAAATAATTGTCTGCAAGTGTTTGCGTAAATTCGTTTTCTAAGATTATTTAAAATATATCTATTTTTTTTTTACGGCATAATACATCGTTTTACATACATAGATTTGTCGTAGTTACTTTTATCCCGGAAGATTGTCTTATAAAGTATAAATATTAAATTGAAATTGAAATGTAATATATGATAATCACATTGTTCTCACCATATTTGAATTATAGTTTTGGTTAAGCAGCATTGATGCGATAAATAAATGAAGAAGTATTGAGTATTGAGTATTTAAATAATTCAATAAACAATTATATTAAATACAAATCGTTTGAGGTTATTAAACTCTTTGCTCGGTTTTTATCTGGTATGTAGTGTAAATTATTTCCATAAAATATAATTATTAAATTACTCAAAAGAAGTAAAAAAGCATAAATTATTTAAGTTAAGCTTAAACAAATCTTTACTTCTTAAAAATTGTTTGCTTTTCAAATTCACACCTACTTTAAAAAAAAAATGTTGGTATGCAGAAAAGGTATTATAAATATTAATTTTAGTTTACTATACTTCTTAATATTTTTTTTTTTCTCCATAAAGATTATTTATTGTTTTTAGAAGTTCCAGGAAAACAAAGAGAAAAAAAATTATACCCATAATTCGCGTGAATGTAATTTTATATAAAATGACAAAATGGACTGTTTGTTGTTCAGAGGAAATCATAGTTTATTTTCTTTGGGCGATTTGCTTATTATAAACAAAACAGATTCAGATCTGCCAAAAACACAAATCTGTATTTCTATTCTACTCAAGTTTGACCGATTAATAGCTTTATGTTTCTTTTTTTATTACCAAGGGAAATTAAAGCGGAAAATTCTGGAAATCCATTAAAATTCCTCAGATTTCCCAATTATTTTACATAATTGAAAAAGGTAATAATTTCATTGCTTTTTTTAATCATTTATTAGAAACAATTTGACATTTATTTATTTTTAATATAAAAAAAAATTATAATTCAAATATCAATAATTCAAATTTATAATTCAAATATCAGTTCTAAATTTCAATACAGTAAAAATAGATATTGGAAAAATATTTGAACAAGATATCTGACCCATCTGACAGTTTAAGCTTTGAGCATTATTTTAAAACTCATATATATGTTCTTTTCATATTTCTAGTCGCAAAAAGAAAAATAACCTTTAAAATCTTGGTAATGGTTATTTAATGTTAAATTCTAGCTATAATTGATTATAGGGTTAGATTCGTTTTTAGTGCATAAAATTATTTTGTAATTTTCTTTCAAAAATAAAATTATTTTTTATTATTTTTATGTATTTATCATTTGTTTATAGAGTTTTTTAAGCACTTCGTTTTAAAACGTTAATTTTCAGTGAACTATCCTAATGATAGAAATGAAATATTGTAGTTTTTTGAAGATTTTTATTTTGCCAGCATTGAAAAAATAATTATTTATAAAATCAGTTTTAATAATAATTTAGTGTTGATTCTATATCATCAGTTTTACGTTTTTAAAATTTTCAAATGTTTTTGATTTATTTATTTTTATTTTGTACACATATAGTTTTAAGTCATTCTAGAGACAGACGTACATTAATATTTCCTCCAACATCTCCGACAAGAGTTCAAGTTTGTTTATTTATTTTGAAAATAAAATAAAAAATTTCTAATTAATTTTTTTTTTTAATTTTTACTGCTAACAGTTTATTTATGGTATTGGCATTCCGTTAGAAAATCTGGACGTTGAAAGTTTAACTACTGGATATGTTTTAAAAGCTGAATATTTTTTACCAACTCAAGCTAAAGAACTTCGTCCTGCACAACTAACACCGCAAAACATAGGTTACATTGTAAAATTAAAACGGGCTTTAGCAGAAAATGGGATAAAAGGTCTGATAACTTTTTTTGTCGATTTGATTAGCAAAAAATATTAAATTATAAGTGATTGCACATTACTTAAATACATATAGTTCACACATTACTTAAATACATATAGCATTATTTAATATAAATCAAGAATGATGTAGAGAAATTTCAAAAAAGTATAAATAATAATAGACAGAAGTGATACATTTCCAAACTGGTAAACGGAATATAATGTTTCCATATACAAATAAAGAAAACATAAATCTTTTTTACTTTGAACAAATACAATTTATGACTATAAGTTCTAAAAGAAAATCATTTCGAAGTACTTATATTTGAAAATAATAGACCTTAGATGAAAACTTGCATTTGATAATATACGTCAAGTTTAAAATTAGTTTACGGTATATGAAAACTAATGTGGGAGGTACATATTATAAGCAATCGTTTTTACAATGTTCTAAATTATGGGGTACGATTTTTCCTTATATTATAAATATATATTTATAAAAATGACGCTGTAATAAATCAACCGCTAATTAAAAACGAAGATTTTGTAAAAAATCTTTTTTAAATCAAATAAAATAAATTTTAAGAGCCTTGGTGGTGTAGTGGGTAAACTTTGGATTTTAAATCTGCGGGATATTTATCATATAAATAGTACACAAATATTGGCGAGACCTTGCCAATATGTAAAACAAGTAAGTTTGAAATTTTATTAAAAACGAGGGAGAGTATAGTTGCTCTTGTCAACTTTTAGATACCGGTGCATACTCACTATGATGTATACAATAAAATAAACCGTTATTTATTTCCCTTAAGCTGTTATATATATTACAAAAACAATTTAAGAAAGGAAAATAGTTAAAAAAAATTTGATATAATTTTTGCTAAAAAAAAAACAAAAACAAAAAAAAAATTTGAATTCATTATCCCATAATGTTTGCTTAAAAAAAAATATAAACAAAAAAAAAATTGATCCACCCTAAAAGTTGCTCCGAGTGATGTCCAACTTTGCCAAGTAACTTGCCCTATTACTCTACCTGTTCAATTTAGATTTTAACCTCGTAGCTTCATTAGATTCACTTTTATTGAATTGAAAACCTTGTATGGCAGCTACTCGAAAATGGGGTCGTAACATTTTGAAACTTCATATAAGTGCTCAATTCATTATATAAACAACTTTGTGCAATTTTCATCCTCCTAGTATAGTTAGTTTTGAAGAAATTCATATTGGTGCAAGGAATGTATGGCAGCCCCCCGAAAATGGGGCCGTAACATTTTGAAACCTCATATAAGTGCTCGATTCATTATAAAACTAACCGTGTGTAATTTTCATCTTCCCGGTATAATTACTTTTGAAGAAATTCATATTGGTTTAAATAAGTTGTGTGGCAGCTCCCCGAAGCTTTGGTCTTGTTTTAACCTAAAAGAATAGCTAACCTCTAAAATGTCCAAAAAATGTTTTGTGTGAATTTCCAAACTCTAGCTCTTGTTTTTTAATTCTATCTCTTTTAATTAATTTTTAATTCACGAATATATTATTTAACATAAGCAAAATAAGCAACATATAATCATATTCATATAATGATCATTATGATCGAAAATTATCACCGTATTCATAATGATTATCATCCATAAATCTCAAAGTACAAAGTCCAAATCCATAATTTTTTTTAAAAATTTTACGCATCATTTAAATCATATGAAAACGTAACTCGAAAGATTTGTAATCTAAAAAAAAAAAACAAAAACACCAAAAAAAAAACAAAATTCATATAATTTCATGTTAAATACAAGATGCCTAGCAAAATTTCAAATTTTTATATGAAAATTTTGGAGTTAAAAAAGTTAGTTGTTTGAGAGCTACCCAAAAAAAAAAGGGAACTTGGAAATTGTTTGAAAAATATTTTGTGAAAATTTCAAAACTGTAGCTCCTTTAGTTTTTGAGTTATCGTGCAGACACACAGCTAGATAGCTAGATCGACTTTCGATTCTGAGTCGATAAGTACCCTTGACACTATATCTAGCTCTAATTTTATTATACCCGATGTCATATATGTGTGCGCGGGTATAAAAAGTGAATATTTTGAATCTGTGATGCATACATAATATTAAAATCATAATACCCGTTATAACTACAACACATAATTTTCTTAATTACAATTTGCACACATGAAATTATTTTTAAAAAATATAAAAATGCTTTACAATACGATTAAATTTTTTACAAATACATATTTTTGGCTTTCTCAATTTTTTTTCTCAATTTTATATATATATTTATATATATTTTTTTTTTTTTATTTATTGTTTAAATTTACTTAGTGATATACATATTTTTTTTACATTTTTTTTTTTTTTTTTTCCTTAAAAGTAGAGCATTTATTTTTGTAATTTTATTTTTTGTTTTATTTTGTAACTTTGATATAAACAAAACTTATAGTTTTGGTATAAAACATCGCAGTTACTTTATAATATTATTAACAAAGTAAATTTAAAATTTTAATATATTTACATATATACATATATAATTACATAAATATAATATCGTAGCTCATAACATTATATGCTATAAGCATTGTTTCACTCCTGCGTTAAGCCATTTACAAATGTAGCATTATTCTTTAGTAATTGTTTCAGTTTTTTGACAAAAATATTCAAGTTTGAGCTTCTTTTTAAATCCATTGGCAATTTATTATAAATTCTTATTGATGACGAGAGACAGCTATTGCGTGATAACTCTATTCTTGATTTGGCATGATTTAAATTGTTCAACCTTCTTGTATTGTAATTATGAATATTATTTCTTTTGGTAATTATGACGTTTTTTTTATAAACCCCTTTTTCTATTTTGAAAATTAGTTTAGATTTTTCCAAAATGATGAGTTCGTGTAACTTCAGATATCCGGTGCGCTTAAAAATTTCGTTTGTTGGGGTAAGCCAATCGTACTTATGTAAGCATTTTATGGCTTTGTTTATTAAAACACAAATTTTATCTTTCAACCGTAATGAACAGCTGGACCAATTACATAAATTGTATCTGATGTGCGAGATAATATGAGAATAATAAAGCTTATCTGCAGTTTGTTTATTCAATATAATTCCACTTCTTTTGAAGGCACCAAGCAGAGGCACAATTTTTTTTACTAATCTATTAATATGATCTTCCCACTTCAGTTTTTCATCTATTACAACCCCAAGGTATTTATAAGTAGTAACTCTTTCAATTTTAGTCTTATTTACCAATAGATTCGGATTTATATCAATTTTATTTTTTATTTTATATACTATATATTTTGTTTTTTCCGCATTAATAGTTAATTTATTACCTTTAAGCCAACTTTCATATATCCCCAAATCAGTATTTACAAGACTTTCAAGTTCTTCACAGGTTTTAGCATTATAAATAAGTAGAGTATCATCAACAAAGATCTTATAGTCAGCCCTCAAATTCGTATACTGGATATTATGAATATAAAGTAAGTACAGTGTGGGACCAAGTACTGATGCTTGAGGAACACCAATATTTATAATACTTTCATTACTGAAAACTCCATTAATTTTTGTCATAGTTTTTCTATTATTAAGATATGAGTAAAGTAAATTATTAGCAGTACCCCTTATTCCGATTTCGTGCAATCTGTCAAGTAAAATATTATGGTCCACTGTGTCAAAGGCTTTCTTTAGATCAACGAATACCGAACATACATAATTTCCCTGATCCAGTTTATTTATAGTTGAGTTGGTGGATTCAAGGACTGCAGAGTCAGTTCCAATTTTCTTTTGAAAACCAAATTGATTTATATCAAATCCTACAAATTTTTGCACGAACTCCTGTATTCTAGAGTTAATTACCTTTTCAAATACTTTTCCAATACAGCGAGTAATCGGTCTATAATTTGATACATCTGAGGTTGATCCCGATTTAAATATAGGTACAACAATACTTGATTTTAAACACTCGGGATATATACCAGTATTTAGACACCTATTTATCAAGCATACAATTGTAGGTGTTATTAAAGTTGCAACATGTTTTAAATCTGAAGCTGAAATATTATCACCTCCTGGAGAAATATTTTTTAACTGCATGATAATGTTATGTATTTCCGTTTCATCTGTTGGTTTAAGAAAAATAGACTGTTCAACAAATCTATTTTTTATTATGTATTTTTCAGCATCAACAATTTTATCAGCTAGTTTGTTTCCGATAGAACTGAAGTAAGAATTGAATGAATTTGCAATTTCAAAACTATCGCATGTTCTGATTCCATTACTGTTTATTTCTTTGATAACCTTGCTTAACTCCGTTGATTTTTTCAAGATGAGATTATTTAGTACTTTCCAAATTTTCCTTTGATCACCACCAGCTAATTGTAGTTTATCATTAAAATAATTTTGTTTGGCTTTAGTTATTTCATAATTAACCTTGTTCTTTGCATTTTTAAAACTCGCTTGAATATCTATATTGTTAGGCTGCTTTTTCAACTTTTTGAACAGGTTATTCCTCTTTTTGATCATATTCAATAATTCCTTTGTCATCCAATGACTGTTGTTCCTCACTCTTCTGTGCGATTTAATTGTAGAATTAACCTTCGCTTTTTGCAATATTTTAATAAGGTCATCCACATTTTGACATTTATTTATTTCAAGTAGTTTTCTTACATTTTCTTTATACTTCTTAAAATTTGTGGTGTAGAATTCCCTTTTAAAAATAGGCTCAACTTTTTTTAAAACTTTATTTAATTTGACACTAATAGCTTTATGATCTAGATTTACTATATCGTGAAGCTTAATATCAAAGTCAAACTTATCTATATTTGTCAGAATATGATCAATGATCGTAGAAGTATTTTCAGTCACTCTAGTAGCAGGTTCATAACTTATTACGTTCCTTATAGTTACTCCGTTAGATTCTAACATCAATTTATATGATCTGGAGAGCTCTGTATCTGTTAATAAATCAATATTTATATCACCCATCAGAACTATATTCTTATATTTATCAAAAATTAAATCTAGATGTGCTAATAAATCGCTGTTGTTATCACTTGGTTTTTTGTAACAAACTGCAATTTTTAGAGATGGAGAAGTATTATTTAATGAAACAATTATAGTATTAAATTGATTAA
The DNA here is from genome assembly GCA_963082915.1 of Dolichopus griseipennis. Lineage (NCBI taxonomy): Eukaryota > Metazoa > Arthropoda > Insecta > Diptera > Dolichopodidae > Dolichopus > Dolichopus griseipennis. The sequence continues at coordinate 259,480,060 of OY720441.1, read as the reverse complement.
ATACTTCTAAAACCGTATACTGAATATTCTGCTTAATAAAAATAGCGGTTCCACCTCCTCTCGATTCATTATTAGAATTAAAAAATGCTGAGAAACCAGGTATATTAAAAAATCTTTCTTCATCTGTATATAACCAAGTTTCACCAATCATAAAAATATCAATATCTATCCTGTCTTTAACAAAAAGTTCAATTTCAGTCATATTTTTCCTTAAACTTCTAGCATTAAAATGCACCATATTTATATTATTGTATTTGTTACGTATCATGGTTTACTAATCATGTAATTTTGCCAAGATTCTCTAATTTTTTGTAGGTGTTCTCTGTATTTATTATCAATATGTCTTCTATAATAAGTTAAATCTTTAAGTACTTCCTTTTTGGGTATTCCTGTGTTATCATGATAAGTAAAATATAGCTGACTAAGTTCTTCATAGTTATTTGGCAACCCTTCTTGATGAGTAAGTACTTTCAAACTAGTTTGAGTAATACCATCATAACAAATGTCATCTTTATCATGGAAATAAGATAAGAATAACCTTACATTGTTATAAATCCTGTGCTCTCTTAATCTAGATAAGGCATACGTATTTTCACCAGACTCAATCGCTTTTTTTGTTAATCTAACAATTGGTGGAACCATGGGGTTAACAAAACTTTTCCTGCTGTCTTCTGTACTTAAACGTTTAGCTTCATCATTAGTTTTACGCAGATTAGAATTGCTTTGAATGTTAATGGTTTCTCCTTTGACCCAATTTAAGTAGTCATTACTTAGAAGCTCTTTTGATCTAATGTTTTTATTGACGGACACGATTTCTTGATCTTTCAAACTATGTGAGATTTTATTATCGTTTTTAGAATCTTTATCTATTAAATTATTAGTTTTACCAGGTTTATTTTTACTAAAATGTAATAATTTTGAAAATAAACTATTTTTTTTGTTAATAGCATGATGGGTATTTTTAATATTCCTGCTTTTATTATTATTCTTGTTATTATTATAATTATTATTGTTGTTCTTATTTGTATTATTATTATTCATATTAATATTATCATTATTTATATTATTACTATTTTTATCACTATTATCATCATTTATATTATTACTATTCTTATCATCATTATTATTATTATTATCATTATTATTATTAATATTATTATTAACATTATCATTATCATTATCATTTTTAGTATTTATATCATAATAATTACAATTAGTTGCATATTCTGGTAAGCTGGACTCATCATTTTTAACTTCAATGTGAATAGTAGAACTTTTTTGATAATTGTTTTTATTAATAAGGTTGTTTTCTTCATTTTTAATATCATCCATTGTCATTTGCTTTAATTGCTAATATCCTATAGCTTTTTTTTTTAAATTCAATTTGTGTTGATACGCGGGACACAGCTTGCTAAAAGTTTTGTGATTAACATCCACGTTTAATTTCAATTTTTCATTATATTTTAAGCAATTAATACACTTATTGATATAGTCTTTGCTACATTCACTGGTCTTATGTTCTTGGTGACACTTTAAACACGTTTCTTTGTTTGTACAGTCCGCCGATTTGTGGTTGAAACCTTTGCACTTGTAGCACCTTCGTATATTTATGGCATCAAACACTCTACATCTTTCCCATCCTATGCATACTTTTTCATTCGCAAAAATTTTTGGAAAACTTTCCTTATCCACTTCAATCACTGCATTATAAAATTCTTTATTATATTTTTTAACCTGGTACACTTTTGCTACTTTGATTTCACTCATTTCCATAAAACAATTTTGTTTTTTAAGTTTTTCAACAATTTCAGTTTCCTCAAATTTGTTATTCATATGAATTATCTCAATTTGTGGTTTTATATCCGTTGGTATTTTGATTTCGTATTTATCTTTAAATTGTTTTTCTAACTCACTTTTTATTTTTTCACGATCTTCAGCTGTTTCAGTTTCAATTAAAATAGCACCATTTGTTTTATCTTCTATATTTTTAATTTTGAAATTTTTTGGATCGACCTTCGTGTTTAAGTCACTTTTTGTTTGTTGATTTTTTTGTTTATTTTTCGGTTTCACAATTAAAGGTAATTCTCTTTTCATTTTTAATTCACTTTTTTTTGTATTTTTTACCATGTCAGCAAATGAAACTGTTTGACCCATATTTTTATTTTTTTCGTTAACAACTGTGTTAATTGTTTTGCAAGCCTCATCATTTTTTTTCATTGCACTCAAAATAGTGTCATTTACCTTATCGCTTTGATTTTTAAAGGCTTCAGTAAATTTTTCCATTTTACGTAATTCCGCTTGTTGTTCCATTTTAATTTCTTCTAATCTTTTCATATAATTTGTTTCGATAGCTCTTAGCAGATTAATAATTTCTGATTCATTCTTTTTTATTGCTTCTTCAAATTCGTTTTTATATTCCCTTAGATGTTGATTATTTTTTGTTACTGCACTCTCCATATTTTGTAGAACTAGATCTACGTTTTGAATATATAATGCACAGTCTTTACATATGAATTTTACATTTTTATTTGTGTACACAATATTAATGGTTGACTGATCCAACCCAGAACATTTTAGTTGTTCGTGAAATGTTTTTTTACATACTCCCGCACATATTATACCCGTTTCACCTTTTATTTTGCTTTTGCATTTATGGCACGACGCCATTGCAACGTTCTTTTATTTAATTAAAATTGAAAGTTTTTATTTTTTTTTTATTGTTTTTTTTTTATTAATTTTAACCGATATTAATAAAAATATACATCCGCACTGTTTAACAGTTCAAATTATTTACATTTTGTCTGAAAGCAAAGAAAAGCTTTTGATTTTAAACAAAGTATTTTATAGTTTTTAAAAAAACATGTGATTAAATAACCTTTGAATTAAAAAATATTGCAGTACAATTAAGTATGTTTTTTGTAAATCCAAAAAGCTATAGCATATATTGAAAATCACTGAACGCTCATCTCTTCCATATTTAAAAAAAAGAAAAAAAAATTTTAATATATAATTAAGTAACTTAATAAAAAGTCCAAATGCCAAATAGGCCAAGGATAAATATTATCAGGCAATATTAACTATTGTATGGTACTACAAATAAACAAAAATTTAATTATATTGTATATGCAGAGAAACAAAATATAAAACAAACAATTGAGCAAAAAACTATAAACAGCTATAGTTACATTCACATTGAATAAGCACTAAAAAAAATCAAATAAAACAAAAAATCTACATCTATGAATACGAATTAATGTTGAATTGCATGTAAAATTCATATTCAAACTATAGCTTTAAAAAGGTATATCTAAAATATAAAGGAGAAAATTTGTTTGTTTGTTTGCTTGTTTGTCCAGGAACCACGTGAAAACAACTAGTCCGATGCTCAGAAAATTTTAAAGGAATACTTCTGAGAACCCGGGCGGTGGCAGATGCTATGGCACATTTTTATAAGTCAACAGGTTGCGGTTCCAGAGCCGTTTTAAGCTTTTTCGTTTTTTTATGTCGAGTCAAAACGGTTTGACCGATTGTCTTGAAATATTGCACAAATGTTCCTCCTACCAACCGGAATTAGTAGTATAAATTTGGATCGAATGAATTAACCCGCTGCGGCCTGGCGGGCTTCCAAAAAATTTTGAGTTTCCGATTTGTGTCCAATTTTACAGGTTGATTTTGCAGTCTAACAGAGCGGCTGCAAAAAGTTTTTGTTGCGAGTTCAGTTAACCCGTCTTCCACGATGATGACATGAAGTTTTCTATAAATTTAATTGCCTAAACGATTAAAAGAATTTTATTGAAAATTTTGTACCAGCATTTCAATTATAAAAACCCACAGGGTTAATTTGGTTTTGACCTGTTTACGCGTTTTGCACAAAGATTCAATGAAATTTTCAAATTTTTGGTATGAACGCAAGTTAACCTTTATTATAAAAGCTCACTTAATTAATAAGATTAATTTTTTTGCTCTCATTAAATAGTCTCAAATAGTGCAAAAGCTAAATGAGATAATATTAAGAATAATAAAAATAAAGCTTATAAAGAATCTGAATAATAATATCTTTAAATTTAAATAACGTAACATTTTTCTTCTCTACATTTTTTCGTAAGTTTTTGTTTTTTATCTTTTTTGCAGTTGTTGTTTTTTTACAATAGATTACAGTGTAAAATTGCAGTTGTACAGAATTTTCAAATAAAATCTAAAAATTAAAAAATTCAATTTCGTATATATTATGCTTAATTACATAGTACTTAAAACAGTTTTTCCAAAAAAGGAGCCTACATTTCTCTCATAAAATAATAAAAAAACTAGGAAGAGCGTAGTAGAACTTTCAGATAAGTACAGAACAAAATATAAGTTGAAAAGCAGATTTTTAAATCTTTTCTAAACCACCGACTATATTTTATTCAAACGTTGGCAATTCAAGAAAACTACTATTGACATAGTATAATGACATAATGGCAAATTTAGTATACCCTTTTGACCTATAGTCAAACGACCTCTAGTCATTTTAATTCAGTTAACATTATTCGCCGGAAACCCACAATTCTCAACTCTATCGTCAAGGGGTACCAAATTGTCAAGAAGCACCACATATAGAAAAATTTGAGATAATCGTTCAAACTTATTTTTAAAGTTTTTGTTTCGCAATCGGTTAAAAGAATTCAAACATTTCTTTAAACATTCCCCTAATTCAAAGAATTTTTACCTACTTTCAAAAATTGGACGTAATTTACTTACACATTTTTTTTTCGAACAACCGTCGGGTCGGCATGGGTTAACAAATTCAAAGTCTGTTAATAGAGTGAACTCCATTCTAAAAGAGGAACACATAAACAAAATTCAAAGTCAATCGGTTATAACCCTATAAGAAGTTGTTGGGCCACAATGGGTTAACGGAACTTCATAAATGTATTTCTGAGCCTCTCTTTTTAACCAAAGTAGTACTTCACAAAATTGGCTGAAACTTGCTTTTTTACAATTTGCACGCTCCCGGGCAACGCCGAGTAAATCTGCTAGTCTAATATATAAAGAAGAAAATTTGTTTGTTTGTTTGTCAAGGATTCACGTGAAAACCACTGGTCCGAATGTCACAAAAATTTAAAGGAATAATTCTGAGAGTCTGGGGAGTGACTATGTCACATTTTTAAAAGTCAACAGGTTGCGGCTACAGAGCCTTTTTAAGCTTTTTCGTTTTTTTGATGTCGAGTCAAAACGGTTTGACCGATTGAATTGAAAACATGAAAAAATGTCCCTCTTAGCAACCAAAACTAGTTTTATAAAATTTGTTGGAATTTATTAACCCATTTCGTCATGGCGCGCTTCTGAAAAATTTTGTGTTTCCGATTTGTGTGTAATTTGATAAAGAAGTTTTACAGTCAAAAAGAGAAGCTAACACAAATTTGTGTTGATTTCGGTTAACCCGTTTGTGCACGAGAGCACAATGAAGTTTTTTAAATGTTTTCGATGTTGAGTTGAAACGGTTTAACCAATTAAGTTGAAATTTCACACAAATGTTCCTATTAGCAACCGGAATGAATTGTATAAATTTGGTTGGAATGAATTAGACCATTTCGGCCTGTCGGGCTTCCAAAAAATTTTGTGTTTCCGATTCTGTCCAATTTTACAGGTTTATTTTGCAGTTCAATAGAGAGACTGCTAAAAGTTTTAGTTAAGTTCGAGTAACCCGTTATCCACGACGACGCCATGAAGCTTTCTATAAATTTTATTTGCTTAAACGATTAAAAGAATTTTATTGAAAATTTTGTACCAGCATTTTAATTATAAAAACCAACAGGGTTAATTTGGTTTTGACCTGTTTACGCGTTTTGCACAATGATTCAATGAAATTTTCATATTTTTGGTATTAACGTAAGTTAACCTTTATTATAAAAGCTTACTTAATTAATAAGACTAATTTTTTTTCTCTCCTTAAATAGTCTGAAATAGTGCAAAAGGTAAATAAGATAATATTAATAATAATAAAAATAAAACTTATAAAGAATCCAAATAATAATATGTATCTGTAAATTTTCCTTCTCTACATTTTTTCGTAAGTCTTTGTTTTTTATCTACTTTGCAGTTGTTGTTTTTCAAAAATTGATTTCAGTGTAAACTTGCAGTTTAAATTTTACACTAAAATTATGCTTAAATACATAGTAATTTAAAAAAGTTTTTTCAAAAAAGAAGCCTGCATTTCTCTCATAATATCATAAAAAAACGAGGAAGAGCGTAGTAGAACTATCAGGTAAGTACAAAACAAAATATAAGTTGAAAAGCAGATTTTAAGCGTTTTAGAAACCATTGACTATATTTTATTCAAACGTTGGCAATTCAAGAAAACTACTATTGACATAGTATAATGACATAATCGCAACTTATAGTCAAACGGGTATAATAATACTTATATGTAAACTACCTTTTACCGGGCGCACCGGAGAAAAGCCAATCAATGGAGTTTTAATTTAAGTTGATGTTATTGAAAAAAGTTAACACAAAAATTACACATGGTGTACATGTTAATTTGAAAATGTAATAAAGAAATTTTTTTAAAACGCTTTTTATAGAATTGTTCTTGCAATCTTTTAAGAAATTTATCAAATTTCACTTGAAACTTTTCATAATTATTAAATAATAATAAAAATAAAAATTTTAATTCAGTTAACATTATTCTCCGGAAACCTACCATCCTCAACTCTATCGTCAAGGAGCACCAAATTGTGAAGAAGCACCACATACAGAAAAATTAGAGATAATCGTTCAAACTATTTTGCAAAAGTTTTTGTTTCGCAATAGATTAAAAGAACTCGAATCGATTCGAAAAATTTTTTTAAACATTCCCCTTATTCGAAGAAGTTTTACCTATTTTAAAAAATTGGACGTAATTTACTTACAAATTTTTTTTTGAACAATGGTCGGATCAGTATGGGTTAGCAAATTCCAAGTCTGTTAATAGAGTGAACTCCATTTTGATATAGGAACACATATACAAAATTTTAAGTCAATTGGTTTAACCATTTCTAATTTATTGCAAAGTAACGAAAAAACCTAAAAAACTGTTGAGCTGCAATTTCGGCCTGGCGGGCTTCCAAAAACTTTTGTTTTTCCAATTTGTGTTCAATTTTACAGGGTGACTTTGCAGTCGAAAAGAGACGCTGAAACAAATTTTTGTTGAGTTCGGTTAACCCGTCTGGGCACGAGGGCCAATAAAGCTTTGTTAATGTTTTTGATGTCGAGTCAAAACGGTTTGACCGATTGACTTGAAATTTTGCACAAATGTTCCTCTTAGCAACTGGAATTAGTTGGATAAATTTGGTTGGAATAATTTATCCCATTTCGACCTGGCGGGCTTCCAAAAAATTTTGCGTTTCCGATTTGTGTCCAATTTTACAAGGTGGTTTCGCAGTCGAAAAAAGAGTCTGGCACAAATTTTTGTTGAGTTCGGTTAACCCGTTTGGGCACGAGGGCGCAAAGAAGCTTTTTCAATGTTTTTGATGTTGAGTCAAAACGGTTTGACCAATTGACTTGAAATTTTGCACAAATGTTCCTCTTAGCAACCGGAATTAGTTGTATAAATTTAGTTGAAATAAATTAACCCGTTTCGGCCATGCGGACTTTCAAAAAATTTTGTGTTTCCGATTCATGTCCAATTTTACAGGGTGATTTTGCAGTCGAAAAGAGAGGCTGACAAAAATTTTTGTTGAGTTCGGTTAACCCGTTTGGGCACGAGGGCGCAAATAAGCTTTTTCAATTTTTTTGATGTCGAGTCAAAACGGTTTGACCAATTGACTTGAAATTTTGCACAAATGTTCCTCTTACCAACCGGAATTAGTTATATAAAGTTTGTTGTAATAAATTAACCCATTTCGGCCTGGCGGACTTTCAAAATATTTTGTGTTTCCGATTAATGTCCAATTTTACAGGGTGATTTTGCAATCGAAAAGAGAGGGTTAATTTGGTTTTGACCTGTTTGCGCATTTTCAACAAAGAAATTTTCAAATTTTTGGTATGAACGCAAGTTAACTTTTATTCCAACAGCTCACTTAATTAATAAGACTAATTTTTTCCTTAAATAGTCTCAAATAGTACAAAAGCTAAATGAGATAATATTAATAATAATAAAAATAAAGCTAATAAAGAATCCGAATAAAATAATATCTTTAAAATTAAATAACATAGCATTTTCCTTCTCCACATTTTCTCGGAAGTCTTTGTTTTATATCTACTTTGCAGTTGTTTTTTAAAAGTAGATTTCAGTGTAAAATTGTAGTTTTCTTCAAATGAAATCTAAAAATCAAAAAATTCAATTTCGTATATATTATGCTTAAATACATAATATTTTAAAACATATTTTCCAAGATAGAAGCCTACATTTCTGTCATAAAGTGATAAACAAACGAGGAAAAGCGTAGTAGAACTTTCAGCTAAGTACCAAACAAAATGTAAAATGAAAAGTAGATTTTAAAACCTTTTCTAAACCATCGATTATATATTTTTCAAACGCTGGCAAATCAAGTAAACTACTATTTACTTAGTATAATGACATAATGGCAAATTTAGTATACTCTTTTGACGTCTCAATGGAATTTTAATTTAAGTTGATGTTATTGAAAAAAGTTAACACAAGAATGGTGTACATGTTAATTTTAAGATGAGACAAAGCAATTTTTTTGAAACGAGTTTTTTAAAATTATTCTAGCAACTTTTCAACAAATTTATCAAATTTCACTTTAAACTTTTCATAATTATTAAATAATAACAATAATAATTTAAGGAGCACCAAATTATCAAGAAGCAAAAGAAAAACGTATAGAAAAATAATAAATAAAAAATATAGAGATAATCGTTCAAATTGTTTTGAAAACTATTTTTTAAAGTTTTTGTTTTCGCAATCTGTTAAAAGAACTCAACAAAACATTTTTTTAAACTTTCCCCTAATTCAAAGAACTTTTACCTACTTTCTAAAAGTAAACGAATAAAGGCAGGTTTTGAATAATAATTTAGAAACAGTTTGACCACAAAATTTACATTCAAGTGGTCAAACTGTTTCTGTTTAAGAGTAAAGTAATGAAAAAATCTGTAAGAAGCTGCTGTGCCACAATGGGTTAACAGAACACAACAAACCGCTTTTTGAAAATTTGATCAAGCAATATTTCGCAAAATTAGTCGTTATATCCTCCCCAAGTTTTTTTTGGAATAATTGTCGGGCAGAAAGGGTTAACAAATTCCAAGTCTGTTAATAGAATGAACTCCATTCTCAAAGAAGTGCACATATACAAAATATGAAGTCAATCGGTCAAACCATTTCTAACTTATAGTAAAGTAACGGAAAAACCTATAAACAGCACTTGGGCCGCAACGGGTTAATGGAACTCTAGAATTTCTTTTAACCAAATCAGTACTTCGAAAAATTGGCCGAAACTTGCTTTTTTAAAATTTGCAAGCATAAATATCTTTAAAATTTAATAAAAAATATCTTTAAAATTAAATAACATAGCATTTTCCTTCTCCACATTTTTTCGGAAGTCTTTGTTTTTTATCTACTTTGCAGTTGTTGTTTTTTAAATATAATTTTTGTTGAGTTCGGTTTACCCACAATACCGGGCAACTCCGGGTAAATCTGCTAGTTTAATATATAAAGAACAAAATTTGTTTGTTTGTTTATTTGTTCGCTTGTTTGTTTGTTTGTCCGGGATTCAAGTGAAAACCACTGGTCCGATTGTTACAAAATTTTATAGGAATAATTCTGAGAGCCTGGGGAATGACATAGGCTATGTTACATTTTTATAAGTCAACAGGTTGCGGCTCCAGAGCCGTTTTAAGCTTTTTCGTTTTTTTGATGTCGAGTCAGAACGGTTTGATCGATTGACTTCAAATTTTGCGCAAATATTACTCTTAGCAATCGGAATTAGTTGTATAAATTTTGTTGGAATAAAATTACCCATTTCGGCCTTGCGAGCTTTCAAAAAATTTTGTGTTTCCGATTTGTGCCCAATATTACAGGGTGGTTTCGCAGTCGAAAAGACAGGCTAACACAAGTTTTTGTTGAGTTTGGTTAACGTGTTTGGGCACGAGGGTGTAATGAAACTTTATCAATGTTTTTGATGTCGAGTCAAAACGGTTTGACCAATTGACTTGAAATTTTGCACAAATGTTCCCCTTAGCAACCGGAATTAGTTGTATAAATTTGGCTTGAACAAATTAACCCAATTCGGTCTGGCGGGGTTCAAAAAAAATTTTGTGTTTCTTATTTGTGTCCAATTTTAATGGGTGATTTTGTAGTTGAAAAGAGAGGCTGACAAAAATTTTTGTTGAGTTCGGTTAACCCATTTGGGCACGAGGGCGCAAAGAAGCTTTTTCAATTTTTTTGATGTCGAGTCAAAACGGTTTGACCAATTGACTTGAAATTTTGCACAAATGTCCCACTTAGCAACCGGAATTAGTAGTATAAATTTGTATTGAATGAATTAACCCATTGCGGCCTGCCGGGCTTCCAAAAATTTTGTGTTTTCGATTTGTGTCCAATTTTACAGGTTGATTTTGCAGTCTAAAAAAGCGGCTGGAAAAAGTTTTAGTTAATTTCGATTAACCCGTTTTCCATGACGACGCCATGAAGTTTTCTATAAATTTAATTTGTTTATAATTTAATTTAATTCGATTAAAAGAATTTTATTGAAAATTTTGTATCAGCATTTTAATTATAAAACCCCACAGGGTTAATTTGGTTTGGACCTGTTTACGCGTTTTAAACAAAGATTCAATGAAATTTTAAATTTTTTGGTATTAACGCAAGTTAACCTTTATTTTAAAAGCTCACTTAATTAATAAGACTAAGTTTTTTGCTCTCAATAAATAGTCTCAAATATTGCACAACATAAATGAGATAATATTAATAATAATAAAAATGAAGCTTATTAATAGTAATAATATTTTTAAATTTTAAATAACATAACATTTTCCTTCTCTACTTTTTTTCGGAAGTCTTTATTTTTTATCTTTTTTGCAGTTTTTGTTTTTTAAAAATAGATTTTAGTGTAAAATTGCAGTTCTTCAAATAAAATCTAAAAATCAAAAAATTCAATTTCGTATATAATATGCTTAAATACATAGTGTTTTGAAATAGTTTATCCGAAAAAGAAGCCTACATTTCTCTCAATAAAACCATAAAAAAACGAGGAAGAGCGTATTAGAACTTTCAGGTAAGTACAAAACAAAATATAAGTTGAAAAGCAGATTTTTAAACCTTTTCTAAACTATCGACTATATTTTATTCAAACTTTGGCAATTCAAGAAAACTACTATTGACATAGTATAATGACATGTAGGCAAATTTAGTATACCCTTTTGACCTATAGTCAAACGTGTTTCAAACTTTTTTGAAAACTATTTTTTAAAGTTTTTGTTTCACAGTCGGTTAAAAGACCTCGACAAAACACTTTTTTAAACGTTCCCCCTAATACAAAGAAGTTTTACCTACTTTCAAAAATTGGACTTAATTTACTTACAAATTTTTTTTGAACAATCGTCGAGTCGGCAGGAGTTATCAAATTCCAAGTATGTTAATAGAGTGAACTCCATTCTCAAAGAGGAATACATATACAAAATTTTAAGACAATCGGCTAAATCAGTTCTAATATATAGCAATGTATTCAAAAAATCTATAAAACGCTATTGGGCCACAATGGTTTAACGGAACTCCATAAATATTTCTTGGAGGCTTTCTTTTTAATCAAAGTAGTACTTCAAAAAATTGGCGGAAACTTGCTTTTTTACAATTTGCATGCTTCCGGCCAACGCCGGGTAATTCTGCTAGTCTAATATATAAAAAAGAAAATTTGTGAATGAATGTTTGTTTGTTTGTCCAGGATTCACGTGAAAACCACTGGTTTGATTGTCACAAAATCTTAAAAGAATAATTCTGAAAGCCCGGGGGGTGACATAGGCTATGTCACATTTTTATAAGTCAACAGGTTGCGGCTCCAGAGCCGTTTTAACCTTTTTCGTTTTTTTGTTGTCGAGTCAAAACGATTTCACAGATTGACTTGAAATTTTGCATTCCAAAAAATTTTGTGTTTCCGATTTGTGTCCAATTTTACAGGGTGGTTTCGGAGTCGAAAAGAGATGCTAGAACATATTTTTATTGGGTTCGGTTAATCCGTTTAGGCATGAGGGCGCAATGATATTTTTTTAATGTTTTTGATGTCGAGCCGAAACAGTTTGCTCGTTTGACTTGATATTTTGTACAAATTTGCCTGTTAGCTAACGGAATTAGTTGTATTTAGTTGATTGGAATATATTAACACACTCCGGCCCGGTAGGCTTCCAAAAAATTATGGTTTCCGTTTTGTGTCCAATTTTACAGGTTGATTTTACAATCCAAAAGAGTGTCTGCAAAAAATTAAGTTGGAGTAACCAATTTTCCGTGACGACGCCATAAAGTTTTCTATAAATTCTTTTAGCTTAAAAGCTTAAATGCATTTTATTGAAAATTTTGTACCACCATTTTAATTATAAAAGACGACCGGGCTAATTTGGTTTTAACCTGTTTACGCGTTTTCGACAAAGATTGAATGAAATTTTGGGTATTAACGCAAGTTAACCTTTATTCCAAAAACTCATTTAATTAAAAACACTATTTTTTGTTCTCCTCAAATAGTGCAAAAGCTAAATGAGATAATATTAATCTAATATATAAAAAAGAAAATTTGTTTGTTTATTTGTTTGTTTGTTTGTTTGTTTGTTTGTTTGTCCAGGATTCACGTGAAAACCACTGGTCCGATTGACACCAAATTTTAGAGGAATAATTTTGGGAGTCCGGGGGGTGACATAGGCTATGTCGCATTTTTATAAGTCAGCAGGTTGCGGCTCCAGAGCCGTTTTAAGCTTTTTCGTTTTTTTGATGTCGAGTCGAAACGGTTTGACCGATTCACTTGAAATTTTGCACGAATGTTCTTCTTATTACACGGAATTAATGGTATAAAACTGGTTGGAATAAATTAACCCCTTTCGGCCCGGCGGGCTTCCAAAAAATTTTGTGTTTCCGATTTGTGTCCAATTTTACAGGGTGGTTTTGCAGTCAAAAAAAGAGGCTGGCACAAATTTTTGTTGGGTTCGGTTAACCCGTTTGGGCACGAGGGCGCAATGAAGCTTTTTCAATGTTTTTGATGTCGAGCCGAAACAGTTTGACCGATTGACTTGAAATTTTGCACAAATGTTCCTCTTAGCAACCGCAATTAGTTGCATAAATTTGGTTGGAATAATTTAACCCATTTCAGCCTGGCGGGCTTCCAAAAATTTTGTGTTTCCGATTTGTGTACAATTTTACAAGGTGGTTTCGCAGTCGAAAATAAAGTCTGGGACAAATTTTTGTTGAGTTCGGTTAACCCGTTTGGGCACGAGAGTGCAAAGAAGCTTTTTCAATGTTTTTGATGTCGAGTCAAAACTGTTTGACCGATTGACTTGAAATTTTGCACAAATGTTCCTCTTAGCAACCGCATTTAGTTGTATAAATTTGGTTGGAATAAATTAACCCATTTCGGCCTGGCGGACTTTCAAAAAATTTTGTGTTTTCGATTTGTGTCCAATTTCACAGGTTGATTTTGTAGTCTAAAAGAGAGGCTGCAAAAAGTTTTAGTTAAGTTCGATTAACCCATTTTCCACGACGATGATATGAAGTTTTCTATATATTTTATTTTCTTATACGATTAAAAGTATTTTATTGAAAATTTTGTACCAGCATTTTAATTAAAACCCACAGGGTTAATTTGGTTTTGACCTGTTTGTGCGTTTTGAACAAAGATTCAATGAAATTTTCAGTTTTCTTCAAATGAAATCTAAAAATCAAAAAATTCAATTTGTTATATATAATGCTTAAATACATAGTATTTTAAAACAGTTTTTCCAAAAAATAAGCCTACATTTCTTTCATAAAATCATAAAAAAACGAGGAAGAGCGTATTACAATTTTCAGGTGAGTACTAAACGAAATATAAGTTGAAAAGCGAATTTTTAAACCTTTTCTAAACCATCGACTATATTTTATTCAAGCGTTGGCAATTCAAGAAAATGCCCTTTTGACCTACAGTCATTTTAATTCAGTTAACATTGTTCACCAGAAACCTACCATCCTCAATTATATCGTCAAGGAGCACCAAATTGTCAAGAAGCAGCATGTATAGAAAAATTAGAGATAATCGTTCAAATTGTTTTGCAAACTGTTTTTTAAAGTTTTTGTTTCGCAATCGATTAAAAGAACTCGACAAACCTTTTTTTTAAGTATTCCCCTAATTCAAAGAAGTTGTACCTACTTTCAAAAATTGGACGTAATTTACTTACAAATTTTTTTTGAACAATCGTCGAGTCGGCAGGAGTTATCAAATTCCAAGTATGTTAATAGAGTGAACTCCATTCTCAAAGAGGAATACATATACAAAATTTTAAGACAATCGGCTAAATCAGTTCTAATATATAGCAATGTATTCAAAAAATCTATAAAACGCTATTGGGCCACAATGGTTTAACGGAACTCCATAAATATTTCTTGGAGGCTTTCTTTTTAATCAAAGTAGTACTTCAAAAAATTGGCGGAAACTTGCTTTTTTACAATTTGCATGCTTCCGGCCAACGCCGGGTAATTCTGCTAGTCTAATATATAAAAAAGAAAATTTGTGAATGAATGTTTGTTTGTTTGTCCAGGATTCACGTGAAAACCACTGGTTTGATTGTCACAAAATCTTAAAAGAATAATTCTGAAAGCCCGGGGGGTGACATAGGCTATGTCACATTTTTATAAGTCAACAGGTTGCGGCTCCAGAGCCGTTTTAACCTTTTTCGTTTTTTTGTTGTCGAGTCAAAACGATTTCACAGATTGACTTGAAATTTTGCATTCCAAAAAATTTTGTGTTTCCGATTTGTGTCCAATTTTACAGGGTGGTTTCGGAGTCGAAAAGAGATGCTAGAACATATTTTTATTGGGTTCGGTTAATCCGTTTAGGCATGAGGGCGCAATGATATTTTTTTAATGTTTTTGATGTCGAGCCGAAACAGTTTGCTCGTTTGACTTGATATTTTGTACAAATTTGCCTGTTAGCTAACGGAATTAGTTGTATTTAGTTGATTGGAATATATTAACACACTCCGGCCCGGTAGGCTTCCAAAAAATTATGGTTTCCGTTTTGTGTCCAATTTTACAGGTTGATTTTACAATCCAAAAGAGTGTCTGCAAAAAATTAAGTTGGAGTAACCAATTTTCCGTGACGACGCCATAAAGTTTTCTATAAATTCTTTTAGCTTAAAAGCTTAAATGCATTTTATTGAAAATTTTGTACCACCATTTTAATTATAAAAGACGACCGGGCTAATTTGGTTTTAACCTGTTTACGCGTTTTCGACAAAGATTGAATGAAATTTTGGGTATTAACGCAAGTTAACCTTTATTCCAAAAACTCATTTAATTAAAAACACTATTTTTTGTTCTCCTCAAATAGTGCAAAAGCTAAATGAGATAATATTAATCTAATATATAAAAAAGAAAATTTGTTTGTTTATTTGTTTGTTTGTTTGTTTGTTTGTCCAGGATTCACGTGAAAACCACTGGTCCGATTGACACCAAATTTTAGAGGAATAATTTTGGGAGTCCGGGGGGTGACATAGGCTATGTCGCATTTTTATAAGTCAGCAGGTTGCGGCTCCAGAGCCGTTTTAAGCTTTTTCGTTTTTTTGATGTCGAGTCGAAACGGTTTGACCGATTCACTTGAAATTTTGCACGAATGTTCTTCTTATTACACGGAATTAATGGTATAAAACTGGTTGGAATAAATTAACCCCTTTCGGCCCGGCGGGCTTCCAAAAAATTTTGTGTTTCCGATTTGTGTCCAATTTTACAGGGTGGTTTTGCAGTCAAAAAAAGAGGCTGGCACAAATTTTTGTTGGGTTCGGTTAACCCGTTTGGGCACGAGGGCGCAATGAAGCTTTTTCAATGTTTTTGATGTCGAGCCGAAACAGTTTGACCGATTGACTTGAAATTTTGCACAAATGTTCCTCTTAGCAACCGCAATTAGTTGCATAAATTTGGTTGGAATAATTTAACCCATTTCAGCCTGGCGGGCTTCCAAAAATTTTGTGTTTCCGATTTGTGTACAATTTTACAAGGTGGTTTCGCAGTCGAAAATAAAGTCTGGGACAAATTTTTGTTGAGTTCGGTTAACCCGTTTGGGCACGAGAGTGCAAAGAAGCTTTTTCAATGTTTTTGATGTCGAGTCAAAACTGTTTGACCGATTGACTTGAAATTTTGCACAAATGTTCCTCTTAGCAACCGCATTTAGTTGTATAAATTTGGTTGGAATAAATTAACCCATTTCGGCCTGGCGGACTTTCAAAAAATTTTGTGTTTTCGATTTGTGTCCAATTTCACAGGTTGATTTTGTAGTCTAAAAGAGAGGCTGCAAAAAGTTTTAGTTAAGTTCGATTAACCCATTTTCCACGACGATGATATGAAGTTTTCTATATATTTTATTTTCTTATACGATTAAAAGTATTTTATTGAAAATTTTGTACCAGCATTTTAATTAAAACCCACAGGGTTAATTTGGTTTTGACCTGTTTGTGCGTTTTGAACAAAGATTCAATGAAATTTTCAGTTTTCTTCAAATGAAATCTAAAAATCAAAAAATTCAATTTGTTATATATAATGCTTAAATACATAGTATTTTAAAACAGTTTTTCCAAAAAATAAGCCTACATTTCTTTCATAAAATCATAAAAAAACGAGGAAGAGCGTATTACAATTTTCAGGTGAGTACTAAACGAAATATAAGTTGAAAAGCGAATTTTTAAACCTTTTCTAAACCATCGACTATATTTTATTCAAGCGTTGGCAATTCAAGAAAATGCCCTTTTGACCTACAGTCATTTTAATTCAGTTAACATTGTTCACCAGAAACCTACCATCCTCAATTATATCGTCAAGGAGCACCAAATTGTCAAGAAGCAGCATGTATAGAAAAATTAGAGATAATCGTTCAAATTGTTTTGCAAACTGTTTTTTAAAGTTTTTGTTTCGCAATCGATTAAAAGAACTCGACAAACCTTTTTTTTAAGTATTCCCCTAATTCAAAGAAGTTGTACCTACTTTCAAAAATTGGACGTAATTTACTTACAAATTTTTTTTTGAACAATCGTCGGGTCGGGAGGGGTTAACAACTTTCAAGTCTGTTAGTAAATTGAACTTCATTTTCAAAGAAGAACACATATACGAAATTTGAAGTTAATCTGTTAAATCATTTCTAATATATAGCAAAGCAACGAAAAAACCTATAAAAAGCTGTTGGGCCACGATGGGTTAACGGAACTCCACAAATATTTTTTTGTGGCATTTATAGGCAAAGTAGTATCTCAAAAAATTAGCTGAAACTTGCTTTTTTACAATTTTCAAGCTTCCGGGCAACGCCGGGTAAATCTGCTAGTAATAATAAAAATAAAGCTAATAAAGAATCCGAATAATATAATCCTTAAATTTAAATAACATAACATTTTATTCAAACGGTAATAATAATACTCATATGTAAAATTGTTATTACCCTTTGCTCGGCCTCTCAATGAAATTTTTATTTAAGTTGATGTTATTGACAAAAGTTAACACAAAAATTGCACATGGTGTACATAATTTTAAAATGTAATAGAGCAATTATTTTAAAACGATTTTTTTTTATTATTATTATAGCAATTTTTCAACATATTTATCAAATTTCACTTAAATTTTTCATAATTTTTAAAAAATAATAAAAATAAAAATTTTAATTAAGTTAACATTATTCACCGGCAACCCACCATCCTCAACTCTATTGTCAAGAAGCACCAATTTATCAAGAAGCGCCATGTATAGAAAAGTTAGAGATAATCGTTCAAACTATTTTTTTAAGTTTTTATTTCGCGATCGGTTAAAAGAACTCGACAAAACTTTTATTAAACATTCCCCTAATTCAAAAAAGTTTTACCTACTTTCAAAAATTGGACGTGATTTACTTACAAATTTTTTTTTTTTTCTTGAATAATCGTAGGAATGATATGTATATACATGTACATTTAAAGTCAACTGGTCAAGCCATTTCTGCTTAAGAGTAAAGTAACGAAAAAAGCTGCGGTGTCGCAATGGGTTAACGGAACTCAACTAAACTGTTTTTGAGACTTTGACCAATCAGTATTTCAGAAAATAGGACGTAATATTCTTCCAAAATTTTACAATTGTCTGACGGCAAGGGTTAACAAATTCCAAGTCTGTTAATATAGTGAACACCATTCTCAAAGAGGAACACACGTACAAAATTTGAAGTGAATCGGTGAACCGTTTCTAATATATAGCAAAGTAACGAAGAAACGTATAAAAAGCTGTTGGGCCGCAATGTGTTATTGGAACTCCACAAACATTTTTTTGAAGCTTTCTTTTTAACCAAAGCAGTACTTCGAAAAATTTACCAAAACTTGATTTTTTACACTTTGCTCGCTCCGGGTAAATATGCCAGTATTTTATATCAACCAAAGTTGGCTAAAGTTACTGTAAAATGTGGTTGGTCTACTGCAGAGGGTTCGAGTAGCTGCCATACAACTTTTTCTTTTATATGAGCATTACACGACACCTAATGAAACTGGGTGTATGAAAATAGTTTAGTGTAATGGCCAAAGGTACTGCAAAATTTGGTTGGTCTACTGCAGAATGTTCGAGTAGCTGCCATACATCTCTTCTTTAATATGGGCAATACTCTAGACCTAATGAAAATGAGAGTCTGAAATTTTGCCAAAAATAGTTTAGTGTAATGGGCAAAGTTACTGCAAAATTGATTTGGCTACTGCAAAGGGTTCATGTAGCTTTCATACAACTCCTTTTTTTATGTGAGCATTACACTACACCTAATAAAACTGTATGTTTGAAATTTTGCCAAAAGTAATTAACCGGATAGTATAATGTTTATATTGCAGTCATACGGGTATCCCAGAGTTGACACAGTCTACTCTACTATACCCTTCCTCGTTTAACATTTTGTTAACTGATAATCAAAGATTGCTTCGATTTTTTTGAAAACAAATTTTGAAACTTTAATGGTTGAAATTTTTTTCTTAGACCTCCGAAGGTTTAAAAACTTAAAATCTGATTTGTGTCCAATTTTACAGGGTGGTTTCGCAGTCGAAAAGAGAGGCTGACAAAAATTTTGGTTTAGTTCGGTTAACCCGTTAAGGTACGAGGGCGAAATGAAACTTTTTCAATTTGTTAGATGTCTAGCCGAAACAGTTTGACCGATTGACTTAAAATTTTGAACAAATATGCTTGTTAACTAACCTTCTTAGACCTCCTTAGGTTTAAAAGCTTATAACCCAAAATAGTAAAAATAGTAACTTTAAATAAAGATAGAATCTTCCCACGAAAGAAATTACCAACTTAACTAGTAAGGAAAGTACGGCGAGCTTTGCTATGGTCGAGGTTGGAATATGGATTCGGATTCTAAAAGCTTTTTATCGAATTGAAGCCAAACGTATCAATTGGAGACTCGGGTAGAGGATAAACTTTTTGAAAAGAATTAGCAAAAAAGTTGCAAATAGTTTTGAACAATTAGAAAACGTGCTGTCTTTTGCCATTGAACTTGGACAACCGTAAAATTAACGTTTTGTGTTGACGAAATCAAAAAGCTTTTTAGGACTTTTAATCAGTTTGTTATCTATGTTAATGATATAACATATATATATATAACTTAAAAAAGTGATTTAGTAATAAGTACAGAAACAGTCAGTCGGTGCAACCGACTTAGAAATACCCTACACCTATTTGGTTCAAATTTAATAGGAAGTTCATTAGTCATTTTAAAACCATAAAAGCTGTTTTTAGTTTGATCGTAAGAATCTACCCAAAAATATTACAAACTAGGTGTTGGCCCGTCACAGAATGACGGAAGGTCAATTGAAAGAAGAATTTTTTCTAATTAAGAACTATTTTTAATTTAATTATATACATATATATACATATATTGTATATCAATACTATATTCTTAAATGAAATCGCAACCGTAACTCCATCTATTAATATTTTGTATACATATTTTTAAAAAATTTTGCTATACATAGTTTTCACAATCATTGCTTAGATTCAAATCGAAATATTTGTTTGTTGCTAACATTCTACAATGTACCTACCCAACATGCTAAAATGTATCCATATTTATGTACGTAAAATTGTATTAAAAGTTGATTTTTGAATTGAGTTTTGCTTTATTTATAATTTTTGAATTAAAAACTTTATTTGGAATTTTGAAGTTTAAAAAATATATATTCGTTTCGCTTCTATGGTGTTGACTGCTGGGCTTGGTGTATCGAACTCAAGTTTTGTACACCCGCAGCACTTTGCCAACCTCTACATCATTTTTTCCATTTTTAGCTTTTTTTAAATAGAAAAAATCATTAAAAGGAATTATAAAGGAAAGATGCAGGGATGAGAGAGAGATTATGGAACTTTAAGGGAACTTTGAAAATACTTTGATTGCATTGCTTTGTTTATTTGCTTTTCAATACAAGCAATGCAACAAAGCGTACATTGGTTATTTCAGATTTTCACTGAAAATAATTAAGACTTACTACACAATTTTCTTGCTAAACATAGTTTTCTTAATTTTTATTAACAAAATGTTTTACTATTTATATAAAATTTCGAGAAAATGTTCTATGAGTTTTAAAAACGTAAATGAACAAATTCATACATTTAAAATAATTTAAATTCATAAAAAAATTTTATTTATTTTTGTTTTTGTTTTTTTTTTTTTATTAAAAATAAATAAAATATTTTTTGGCCTGCTTATGATAATTCATGATATTTTATTTTCTAAAATAAAACACATTCAACAAAACATTAATATTTTATTTTTTTTTAATTGAACACATCTAACAAAACACATTTAATTGAATGCGTTTGTTACACCTCATTCTAGACAAATATATTAATAATAATTCTTACTAATTTTTCATACAATTTTTTTTTCATATAATATTTCATATAATTCTTTTCATATAATTCATTTTAATTTGCTTTTCATATAATTCATTTAAATATAACAATAAGTTTTACATAAATACAGCAAGTACCTTTAAATATAGCTTAAGTATTGTACACAATGTCTTAATTATATATCACCTATTACCATTATAAAATGTTATACAAAATATGTTTTATGTTAAAATTCTTAGTCTTTTAAAAATATAAAAGTGTTAAATAAAAACGGAAATAGGAAAAACCCTCGTGTATCAAATTTAAAGTTACTATCTTCATGGATTTCGAAGATAAGCTTTTTAATGTTGAGATTTCTTCTGTGCCACCTGAACCACCACTACAATTAAGTCTAAATTTCGGGAACACATAGGAATTAAGAAATATATTCTTTGGCTTCGAAATTATACTCGTTTAGCCTCAGATCGATCAAAAGTTTCTAGAGACCGGACTCATTGTCCGAACTCGACCAGAACCAATTCCGATGGTACTTTCATTACTTGTAACCTAGAAAGTTACTAATTTAACTTTCATCAAAATAGCGGCAATATTTTTTGAGTTAATTTGCTTTTAAGATATATGTTCGTTAGCACTTAAACTTTTCAAAGGTTTCAGAAGCCAAAACCATGGTACGATTTCGTCCACATGCAGTCCCCGTCATACTTTCAATACTAGTTAACCTTTGTACACAATTGGAACGTTCTATCTTAATTTTAAGTTACTATTTTTATTAATTTAGATGATGCTTTTAAACCTTGGGGGGTCTAAGAGGGGTACTGAACCACCACTCTGATTGATCCAAAATTAGGAGAACGCGCAGGAAATAGTAAAGAACACCCATGTGCCAAACTTGAAACTTCTAAATTGGTTTGAAGTTACTACCATTATTAATTTCGAAAGTATGCTTTAAGGTCTTCGGAACTGTGTGGCTGGTCCTCAACCCACTATTGCAATTGGTCCCAAATTTCAAGTACACTGAGGAAACAGAAAGGGACACCCTGATACCAAATTTGGAGGTTCTATCTTAATTGGTTTCGGAATTATGCTCGTTTGGCCTAATTTCGATCAAAAAGTTCTAGGTTCCGAACACATTGTCCATTCCCCAACGTACGCAATTATCGCCGTAGTTTCATTATGAGTACCGTACAACACAAATTTTATGAAGATAGCGTCATTAGTTTTTGAGTTATCGTGATTTTTTATATATGTTCGTTAGCTCTTAGACCGATTTAAAGGTTCAGAATCCAAACCCTTGGGCTGATTTCGCACATATGCAGTCCGCGCTGTGCTTTAAATACAAGTTAACCCTTGTACACAAATGGAACGTTCTATATTTATTTTAAGTTAGACCGATTTATATATATTTAAAAAGAAAATAATTGAGCATATTTTTCTCTCACAATTAGAGTAGAGCAATGGCATTAATGAAGTTTCTTTCATAGTATTGCATTAACATAGGTAAATTTATTTAATTTTATGTACATATATATAATGGATTTTTATATGTAGGTAGTTAAAATAAAAGTTTAAATTTAAATATAATATTTAAAATTAAAACTACTAATTATAAAGGTTAAAATTAAATACAAATTCAAAATATTATAAGACCAACAGCTTAGGCTAGGTCGTATTTGCATCTTACTAGTTTTTATAAACAGTGTGTAATTTAGTTTAGTTAAATAATAAGTAAATTAATACAATGGAATAATAAGTATAATAATTTAAAACCAACAATTTGTAAAATGTAAATCACACAATTGTATATTATGTATATTATATTACTAAAAAAGAAAAAAAAAAAAAAAAAGTTACTATTTTTAATAATTTCGATTATAAGCTTTTAAACCTTGGGAGGTCTAAGAGGGGTACTTAACCACCACTCCAATCGCTCCCAAATTAGAGGGACACACAAGAAATAGTAAAGAACACCCTTGTGCCAAATTTGAAGCTTCTACATTTTTTCAAGTTGCTATCTTTATAAATTTTAAAGATATGCTTTAAGGTCTTCAGAAATGTGTGGTGGTCCCCGACCTACTACTCCAATGCGGCCCAAATTTCAAGGACACTAAGGAAATGGAAAGAGACACCGCGATACCAAATTTGGAGGTTCTATCTTTATTGGTTTCGGAATTATGCTCGTTTGGCCTAAACTAGATCAAAAAGTTATAGGTTCTGAACCGATGGTCCAATCTCGACCGTACGCAATCCCCGCCACAATCTCATTACTAGTAACCTACAGCAGAAATTTGATGAAGATAGCGTCATTAGTTGTTAAATTATCATGATTTTTTATATATGGTCGTTAGCCCTTGGACGGTTTAAAAAGTCCAGAATCCGAACCCATGGGCCGATTTCGCCCATTTGTAATCGCCGCCGTACCTTCAGCCCTTGTAACCTACAGTAAAAATTTCATCAAGATAGCTTAATTATTTTTTGAGTTATCGTGCCTACGGACGGACGGACGGACGGACATGGCTATATCGACTCAGGAGGTAACGCTAATCACAAATATATATACTTTTCTAAATCTAGCTCTCTTCCAAGGTGGTTACAAACACCATACCAAAGTTAATATACCACTTTTCATTGTATAGGTGTAGGGTGTGAAAAAAGAAGTAAAAAATTTCTAAATATAATGTAGTTTGCAAATAATAAATATGAGTAGGTAAATCTTCGTGAATAGTGAAAAAAAAAATTGTTAACTTGCTATTACACCTTGAAAAAATTTTAATGGTATATTAGAATCATTCTTTTGACTTAGCTTTTAACTTAGCAGTTAAGTGACGAATTATCAATTTCTGTTATTATTTTTCTTTTTTTCTGTGAGGTTATATAATATAATTTTGTTTATTTATATTTATGTTTCTATGCACATGGAATGTACATGACCAAATGACAAAAAATAAATATTTCAGTATTAAATAGTTAATTACTAATTCTTAGCGTAATATTGTGTTTTCTATACCTGAGTTATTCATTTGGAAAAACAAATTTTTTACATTTTTCAAAAATAAATTACAGTTTTGAAGTGATCAAGGTAAGCTATTATAAAATATTTCCACTTCGCAAGAAAAATTTTTTTACCACTTTATTTTCGATTTTCAATTTATTACAAACATTAACTTTTTTTTCTTTATAAATAGTTTAAGAACTTTTATTTTATTTTTAAAATTAAATAAATTTATTTTATTTTTTTTAAAACACGCGTCGGATTTGTTTTGTTTACAATTAATAACTTGTCAAATTCAATTTTTTTTTTATAATTTATTTCTCATACATCTCCTAGCAGTAAACAAAACAAATATATCCATCTCCCTTCCTCTAATGTATGGATGTTGATGCTCTAAATTAATTATTTCATGATTCTCAATTTTTATATTTTTTTTTTCTTTTTTATAATAGTATTGATGATTGTAAATTAGATTACACTAAAATTATTACACTAAATATAATTTTTTGTGTTGATCTCTTTCTTACTTAAATAAATCAATACTAATTATTATATTTTAACATTAAATTTTTCTCTTTTTAAACATAAATTTTTTTTTTTTTTTTTATATTAAAATCTAAAATACATGTGGTTTTACTTTGTGTGAGTTTGCGACTGTAACTTCGTTCAATAAGGGCACATATAGTGTTTCGCCATTATATCGTGCAAGATAAAAACTGTTGAACTTTGATATAAGTCGTTTTCTCACTTTGAGTAAAATAAAATTAACCGGTGTTAATCATTAATTAAGGTGGTCAAATCGTACATATTTATTTTTAATTTTAATTTCTAAATTTTTAAATTCTTCTTTTCTTTATTTGTTTTAAAATTCAAATATAATTTTCTTTCAATTTCAAATTCAAATTAAGAAAAATTTCGGTTTTTGCTTTTATTTCATTTTTCTATTCTTAAAATCTTTCTATTTTTTAAAATTTTTTTTTTTTTTTTTTTTTTTGATTCTTAAAATTTTGTATTTATTTTCTGTATCAAAATTGCCAACTTTTTTATTAATTTTTGTAACATACTTGGGTTGCAGACGAATTTTCATGCCGTAGAATGCCATTTAAACTCTGCAAACCCAGCTTTCCTAGCCCTTTGTGAAACGCAAGTTAGTGGCCAAAAAATTTTAGATAATTTTAGTATTACAGGCTGGCTACTCAATTGTTTCACACTTCGTCCCTAAAAGAGGCATCGCTATCTTCATTAAAAATGACATATTTTTTCAACATTCTTCATAAATATAAAGCTTCTAGCCCAACCTTCCATAACATTTGGGTCAAAATTGTCGTTGGAAAACATGTCATACATTTCTGTTTCTTATACAGATCACCCAACTCAAATGAACATGAAACTGCTACGGAGATTGAAAATCTCTTTAACCAGATTAATGAAATTTTGGAGTCATGCCCAAAAACTGAAATAGTTCTGGCTGGGGATTTCAATATCCATAACAGAGATTGGCTTAATTTTTCAAGTAATTCTTCTTTGAGCCAAAACTCAATTGGGAATCAAGTTGAACTGTTCTCATCAATGTTCCACCTTTCTCAACTTGTTCAAAATCCCACTAGGGTCCCTGACCGTGCTGATCAAGAAGGTTACCTCTTCGATCTGTTTCTGACTACACATCCTGAAAAGTATGTGGTTTCAGTAGGTTGTCCCCTGGGGGGCTCCGACCATTGTTTGGTGAAAACAAGCTTCCATATTAACACAGTGATCAATGGAAAGACTCCTCCCAAAAAACTGGTATGAAATTATAATCGTGCCAACTGGGAAGGTTTAAACAACTTTTTTAAAGATTTCGATTGGTCAATGTGTTTTCGCAACAAGAATGTTAACTTTGCTGCAAATGCGATCAGTGAAACCATCTTGCTTGGAATGAGGTTTTTCATACCTCACTCCATGAGAAGTATTCAACGAAAACCGAATGCATGGTTCAATCGCATTTGTAGTAAAGCAATTCATAATAAGGAGGAGGCTTTAAAACGTTACCAACACAATCGGTCGGAGACTCACAGGGCAAACTATATAGTGGCCAGAAATAGATGCAAGAGAGTTATCAACAAACAAAAGTTCTTATTCAACCAAAGAATAAAACGTAGGTTGCTCCACATGCCAAAGAACAGCAAGTCCTTTTGGACTTTTACAAAGGGGTTAAAGGAAGACGTAAGCGATTCCTCTTTTCCCCCACTTGTTGATAAAAATAACAGAATTGTGTCAGATTCTAAAGAAAAAGCAAACTTATTTGGTGAACAATTTGCTTCCAATTCAACACTGCCCCAGTCAACACAAAATCCACCTCATATTCCACGCGTTGGCTGTTCCTTTGGTAGAATTTACTTCAGAACACGAACAGTGATGAAAATATTGAAAAATCTTGACGCCAACAAATCGGCCGGTCCGGATGGAATCACTTCAATGGTTCTCAAAAAAACTTATTCCACTATTTCAAAACCTCTCCGCAACCTTTTTTTCCTTTCCTTTACTTCGGGTACTCACCCTGCCCAATGGAAGGTTGCGAATGTTTTTCCAATTCCAAAAAAAGGCAACAAAAGCGATCCCTCAAACTACCGCCCTATTGCTATAACCTCGGTCCTTTCCAAAGTAATGGAAAAAATTGTAAACATAAAGCTTCTGAAATACCTTGATCGCAAAGGTTTGCTCAATGATCGACAATACGGGTTCAGAGCCCGTCGTTCAACCGGTGATCTCATGACTTACCTTTGCGAGAAGCTAAATATCAGTCTTCACCACTCTGGTGAATCTGATGTTGTAGCCTTGGATATATCTAAAGCTTTTGACCGAGTATGGCATGATGCTTTAATAGCAAAATGCGAGGCTTTAGGTTTAGGTAGGGTTTTTCTAAAATGGATTGGATATTTTCTCTCAAATCGCACAATTCGTGTACTTGTGGATGGTTATACATCCAACCAATTTCAAATAAATGCTGGTGTCCCCCAAGGATCTGTTCTATCCCCAACTCTTTTCTTAATATTTATCAATGACTTACTTTCAATAACCTCCAATCCAATTCACAGTTTCGCAGATGACAGCACCATTGTGGCTTCCTATGAATTTCATAGTCGCTGTAACATTAATTATCAGATTAACACAACAGCAAAAAATTTCATGACTAGTGAGCTAAACAATGATTTAGCAAAAATCCAAAAATGGGGAGAGTGTAACCGTGTTGATTTCAACACAAAAAAGACCCAATGCTGTTTAATCTCGCGGAAAATTGCAATATCTACCCGCAGCTTGTCATTTCAGGGTATACCTTTGCAGCACACAACAGACCTGAACATTCTGGGTATCGGGTTAAACCAAAAATTGACCTGGTCAAACCACATTTTTGGTATAGCTAAAGATGCAGCTAAATGTTTAGGTTTTTTGTTTCGCTGTAAAACTTACTTTACTGCACCTGATCTTCTAAAAATCTATAAAACTTACATTAGACCAAAAATGGAGTATAATGCACATATTTGGGCTGGAGCCCCCCAAACCGCACTGGGATATCTCGATAAAGTGCAAAATAGAGCTATCCGTCTTATAAATGATCCCAGTGTTACCTCATCGCTTACTCCACTTAACCATCGGCGAACCATTTGGTCACTAACTCTGTTTTATAGATACCTCGTAGGGACGAACACCTGTTCCAATGAAATCAAACAAAAAATAACTCCCCTTAAAGTTTTTCAACGTGAAACAAGGAGTGCGACAGATGCTCACCCTTACTCTGTTGAATTAGTAAGATGGCGAAACACGGCTTATGGAAATTCGTTCGTTGTGCGTACATCGCGATTATGGAATCAGTTACAATGTAATGTGCTTCCCAAAGTTGGTAGTTTTTATATGTACGATCCAATAAAGTTTAAGAAGAACATTAACATCCATCTTCATGACTTTCCTTTAAATTAATTCCTTTATCCATCATAATTCAAACTCCTAAATCCTAATCCTAATCCTAATTTCCTTCCCAATCCCGATCCTAAAAACCAAACAATACATTTGTATTTAAGGTCCATACCAAGTTTGGTTTTAAAAAAAGGTGGGTAGTTTTAATTGGTTAAAGTCCACCACTCCCCAGATGAACCACGTACAGTGATTCTGGGCGGCTTTCGATGCTTTCCATCAACCTTCGCAAAAAAAAAAAAAAAAAAAAAAAACTTTAGAAACATAAAGGTGTCTGCAAGGTAAGACATGACGTTCAACAAAAAGAGGCCAACTACTCGCGTAATTTTTTTTAAAATATTAATCTTATTATATGCTTTTGGCTCGTTAATAGTGGTTCAAATGCGTTAGAGTAAGAACCACCACAACTTGCAATACCGTATTGTAGTTTTGATTGAGACAGACCATAGTATATTTTTAATAACAGTTTTCTGTTGCAATATGGTTTCAAGAGATACATTTTTCTTGTAACTAAATATAGATACCCTTTTATTGTTTTTATGTGTTCCTTCCAATTTAAGTTGATATCGATAACAACACCTAAATATTTATATTCATTTACAAATTCAATTTTAAAGCAGCTATTTGGGCAAGAAGTATTTTTATCATAATCATTTATTCCACAAATATGGTTAACTATTTTATGTTTCCTACAATCGACAGAGTGAAATATAGGTTAATGATTTGAAAATTCCTAAATTGATGATTTTTTTTTTTTTTAACTAAACTTTTATTTTGTTATTTGCTTACATTCTTATTATAACTTAAACTACAAAAATTAAATTAAGTGTTTTTTTATGGTAAATAGTTTTTCTTAATAATTATTAAAAACCTTTACTACTGTTTTAATCATACTTTTAATTTCAAAATTTTAATTAATTGCAAAAAATTTAAAAAGGCAATTTTAACATTTTTTTTTTTTTATAAAACCCTAACCTAACTTACCCTATTCTTACAACTAATTAAAAAAACTTATAAAAACTAGCATGTATTACTTTAATATTAAAATAACACTAATCTTATAATTCTTTTATACTAATTTTTTTATGACGTGCTTAACCACCAATAGTTATTTCTTATTGATTTGTCTTTATCTGGTATGGACATGTCATATTTCATATTATCTAGATTGATGTTACCTGGAATATATTCAATTTTTTAACATTTAGCCCGTCTACTATAATGAAATTGTATAGGGACATGATTTTGATTTTGTATATAACCATACTTGTCTAAGAAGATAAAGTGCTCAGAGACTATGAAGCTCTTGAGCAAAGTCTTCTTGATGTACTCCTCATTGTTGTAAAATATATGCGATATTAAACCGTTTTCTGGAGTATTTAATGCTCTATCATAGTGATTGCGAATTAATTTTATAATAGAATTATCAATTCTTATGATTTTTGAGTTGATGATCTGGATGACACTATTCTAGTTTTTTCACTAATAACAAGTTTGTGAAATGTAAACCATTTCCGTAGTAATTGAAGATCTTCTTTAATTT
Source organism: Dolichopus griseipennis (assembly GCA_963082915.1). Classification (NCBI taxonomy): domain Eukaryota; kingdom Metazoa; phylum Arthropoda; class Insecta; order Diptera; family Dolichopodidae; genus Dolichopus; species Dolichopus griseipennis. Next base: position 259,450,600 of record OY720441.1, on the reverse strand, counting down.
TTATTAGGTTATGTTGATACGATTTATTAATGTAAGTAAGCGATATATATGGGCGTTGGGTTAACTCCCCAACCCTGTGAAAATGATCGAGTTACGAATTCATACAACGAGCCTCGGATAAATAATGATAGTGTAAATGGTAACCAGACCCGGAAACGTATAAAAGGACATGATTTAAAAATTGGCACATGGAATGTGCAAACATTGATGCAACCCGAAAAAATGCAAGAAGTGGCAAATGAAATGACTAAGTATAAATTAGATATAATAGCCCTACAAGAAATAAGATGGAAAGGAAACGGAGAAATAAACAAACCCTTGTTTTCCCTATATTATAGTGAAGATAATAATAGATCAGGAATGTATGGTACTGGTTTTATTGTCAATAAAAATATGAAGAAATCTGGGTTAGGATACAACGCAATAAGTAGCAGAATATGTAGTATTAGAATAAAAGGAAGATTCAATAATATAACAATTATACCCACGTATGCGCCAACTGAAGAAGCAAATGATGACGACAAGGACAACTTCTATGAAGATTTAAGTAACGTGTGCGAACAAACTCCTAGATACGATACTTTGATGATCGTTGGTGATTTAAATGCAAAGGTTGGAAGAGAAGAACATATTAGACATGTTACAGGGAAATTTTCACTACATGAAGAATCAAACAACAATGGATTGCGATTATATCAATTTGCAAATGAAAATAGTTTAAAAATTAGAAGCACTGCATTTGACCGAAAAAACATTTACAAAGGAACATGGAAAGTCCCTGGAAGAAATTTAGTTAGTCAAATTGATCATGTGCTTATTTCAAAACGATGGGCAACTACAATAATCGATGTAAGAACATATAGAGGAGCGAATTGCGATAGTGACCAGTTTCTAGTAGTAGCAAAAGTCCGACAAAGAATAGCTAATATAGCAAAAATAAAGGGAATAAAAAGAAATAAGTGGAACAACGAAAAATTTAAAAATGAAGTAGTTGTACAGCAATTCCAAAACAAAATTGAGGATCAAATAGAAAATAATCCAGAAAGAGAAGACAATAAAGAAAAAGCATGGGACAGGATTGAAAATGCAGTAAGGGCCGCAGCTGAAGTGGAAATATAGCCAAAAGAAATGAAAAATGTTTTGATCAAGAGTGTAAAAGGGTAATTGAAATAAAAAACGCAGCTAGACAAAAAATGTTGCAGAGAAACACAAGGGCAACAGAGAGGAGTATCGAGAAAAAGAATCGTTGCCACAAAAACATGCCGGGCAAAGAAAAGAGAAGTGTATAAAAAGAGAATTAAGCAAATCCAAATAGAAAATGATATGAATAATACAAGAAAATTATACAATAAGATTAAACAAGAGATAAATGGCTTCCAACCCAGAATAACATCGTGTAAGGATAAGAATAACAAAATACTGTCAAGTAGAGAAGAGGTCTTTGAGAGATGGTCCCAGTATTTTGAAGAAACATTAAACACTTCATTTCCAGCGAATAGATATGTAACTGAAAATGATATACAAACTGTAGAACTGTTGGTGCCGTTACCAACTATAGAAGAAGTAAGGGAATCAATAGAAAAATTAAAAAACCGTAAAGCTCCAGGAGAGGATAAACTAACAGCTGAACTGTACAGAAACGGAGGTACTTGTTTATATAATAAAATACATAGTCTGATATATAGAATATGGACAAATAAATGCATGCCTAAAAAATGGAGCATAGGGTTGATATGTCCGATTCATAAAAAAGAAGACAAGCTGCAATGCAGTAATTATAGGGGCATAACCCTACTAAACTGTGCATATAAGATTTTATCAAATATCATCTGTGATAGATTAAAGCCTTATTACGAAGAAAGTGAAGGAGAATACCAGGGTGGCTTCCGGAGGGAACGATCTACCATAGACCAAATTTTTGTACTTAAACAGATAATGGAAAAGTGTTATGAATACAACGTCGACCTGCATATTTTATTCATAAATTTTAAACAAGCATTTGACAGTATAAATAGAAAAAATATTCCCAAAGCACTAGCAGAAATAGGTGTACCTAAGAAATTAATAGATGTAATAAATATGACCATGAATAACTCAATGGGTAAAGTGTTAATACAAGAAAATGCATCGAAAGAATTTAAAATTACGAGTGGGGTTAGACAAGGTGTTGCGTTATCCGCTATTATATTCAATATGATACTTCAACAAGCGATTGGCAAACTAGACAGAGGAGGACATATATTTTCAAAAGCATATCAAATAATTGCATACGCGGATGATATTGCAATTGTTTCGAAAAGAGCTAAAGATATGATAGATGCCTTCTCTATGGTCGAAAATGAGTCTAGCAAGGTAGGTCTTCAAATAAACGAAACCAAAACGAAGTACATGAAGATGTCAAGAGATGAAAGAAGAAGGCAACCGCAAGATATAACGATTGATAGATTTACTTTTCAGGGAGTAATAAGCTTTGAATACCTTGGAGTAATGGTAAAAAATGACAATAGTATAAAATTTTGTATGGACACTGAATATGGCTGACGAAAACGATCTCCGAATTTTTGAACGGAAAATACTAAGGAAAATTTATGGCCCTATAAGGGTAGAAAATGGAGATTACAGGAGAAGGAATAATGCTGAACTAAATGAACTTATAAAAAATGAAGACATTATTCATTTCAGTAAATCACAACGCCTAAGGTGGGCAGGGCACACAGTGAGAATGCAGGAAAATCGAATGCCATATAAGATATTACATCTAAGACCCATATTAAGTCGAGCTAGAGGAAGACCCAGAACAAGATGGGAAGACAAAATTGAAAACGATGCTTCAAAATTACAAGTGAGAAATTGGAAAACAACGGCGAAAGACCGGGATATATGGAGGCAAAAAGTTATGAAGGCCAAAGCTCACACCGAGCTGTAGAGTCATAGAAGAAGAAGAAGAAGCGATATATGATCAGCAAAGGCTGTAGTTTGACCATAAATCATCAGTTGATTTTCCAGTTCGAAATCCAAACTGATTTTTACAAAAGAAATTTGTTTTATTTAGGAAAGACACCATTCTACATTTTATAATTTTTTCAAATAGTTTCGAAAAAGGAGATAATAATGAAATTGGTCTATAATTCGAAATTACCCTATGATTTCCTTTATTGTGTAAAGGAATTACCTCTGCTGATTTTAGCAAGAAAGGAGATATTCCTGTTTCAAAACTCATGTTAAAAATAAAATCTTAATACATCAACAATATAAAATGAGATACTATTCAAAATCTTATTTGTTATGCCATTGCTAGTGCAAGAAGTTTTATTATCTAAAGATCGAATTTTTTGGAAAAGTTCTCTCGAAGTTATTTTATTGAAAACAAAACTATAGCTTTGAAACTCATCCATAACTAGATTTAACGATAGGGTACAATTACAATTTGCACTGGTATTTAGCTTGTTTATATTTGGTTGTAATTTTTTGGAAATATCTACAAAATAACTTTTAAATTTGTTTACAATTAAATTCATGTCGGTGAATATAATATTGTCAATTTCAATTTTATTTATGTTTTAATTTTCATTATTCTTATTTAATATTCTATTTACAACTTTCCATTCTTTTTAGCACATTTTCAAAAAATTTTGTAAAACTGTGCCTATACAGCCTCACTCTGTCCGTCCATCCGTATATTTACAAAACTTTTACACCGTTTGAAATAGAGTAAAAAAATTTAACCACGGGTAGATATTACAAAAAAAATTATTTCGTAGAAGAATGTTTTTCTGTAGCTCCACCCGTTACGGAGCTACAGCCTCCCGAAGTTGGAAAAAGCCCTTTTTTTAAATTATTATAACAAGAGTTCTGTTAAGTGTATTTTCAATCTGAAGACGGCAAAAGATAGCTGGTTTTATAAACTTTATAAATTTTTAAAAACAAATGCTTAGGGTTGCTATATGATACTAAAATTTACAATTATACAAAACTCAATCTTCTAACAGTCAATCTAGAGCTTCGCGTGCTACTGATGTTGTTGACCGCTTTAGAATGGGACCAATCCGCTTCCAGTTCTTTTTTCTAATTTGAACCCATATCAGCTCTTGCCTTGTCATTACCCACAGTTCTAGCCCAGAATATGCGACATATTATTAATGAAGACTTCTAATTTTTGTATGTTATTTCTTGATACAAGCCATGTTTCGTTTCCATATAGCATTATGGATTTGACACATGCCTCGAAGATTCTTATTTTAGTTCCACGTATTATGTGTGTGATTTCCATACTGCCCATAGCCTTCGGAAGGCACTTCTAGCTTTTGCTATTCTGTGTTCTATGTCCCTGTTTGCACCACCATCTTTTGTTATTATGCTTCCCAAGTACTTAAAATCTGCTATCTCTTCTATTGGGGTATTATGTATGAGTAGTGGTACTTGGCTTGTGTTGTTTATTCTTAAACATTTGGTCTTGTTTATATTTTTTTAAGACGATTTTTCCGGTTTTTTCTGCTAATTTATTGATGGTGGTCTGTATTTCTTCTGCTGAGTGGGTTAGTAGAACTATGTCATCCGCATATTCCAGGCTCTGCATTTTCTGGGAGAGTTGCCATATGATTCCTTTATGTAGCGCTGTTATTTCTCTCATGCATTTATCAAGCACTGTTATGAATAACAGTGGCGATAAGGGGCATCCTTATCTAACTCCTATTGTTGTTGTGATTGGAGTACTGAACTTACCATTGTGTGATACTCTTTTGGAATTGTTGTACAAGGCTTTTATTATGCCTATGATTTTTGCTGGGATTCTATGTTTCTTTAGTGCGGCCCATATCGCGCTTCTTTTAACTGTTTCGAAAGCACGCTCGAAGTCTATGAATGTTGCATATAGTGGGCTGTTCCATCCCACCGACTGTTTGAGTATTAACCTTAATGTGTTGGCATGTTCGGTGCACCCTCGGTTCTGTCTAAAACCCGCTTGCTCACATCTCATGTAGCTGTTTAGTTTTTCTACTATTATGGCATATATTATTAGGGATATAATCTTTGTTTCACAGTTTAGCATTGTTATTTCTCTCCAGTTTCTACATTCTGTTAGGTCTCCTTTCTTGGGTAATTTTATAATTATTCCCATTTTCCATTTTTCTGGAATTTATTTTTCGATTATTGGTTTCATTGTTCTGGCAGTGTAATTTCCCCGGCTTGTAACAGTTTAGATGGTATGCCATCAATTCCTCCAGCTTTGTTTGTCTTTAGCTTTCTTTTGGCTTCTGTTATTTCTCTAAGGGTTGGTGGTCCTTGCTCTATTGAAGTGTCTTCTCTAATATTTGTTTGATGTTCTTCTGTTTCTGATTCTGGGGTACTAATTTCTTGAAAGTGTTCTCTCAATCTCATTAGCTGTTCTTGGGTGGACGTGAGTAGGATGCCGTCCCTACTTTTTATTGGCCTTTGTTGACAGGCGTTCTTATTTGAGAATATATCTATTTTTCTTTAGAGTATTCGGCAGTTGTTCTGTTCTGCAGCCCACTGAGCTTCACTTGCGATATTGCTGTAGATTCTTCTTTTGTCTCTTTTGACCATCTTCTTAATTTTAATGCAGATTACTTTGTGTCGGTCTCTAAATTCTGTGTTATTATTTGTTAATAGCTGCTGTTTTATATTCTTTCTTTCCTCAATGGCTGCCCATGTTTCTTCTGATATCCGCTTTTTCCTTTCACGGCTAGAAAAACCCCCTGTTACCTCTTGTTGAATGTGTGATACAAATTCTTCTTTTGTATCATTTGATATCAGGTTTTGAATATAAAGTCGTTTTTTCCTAGAGTTTCTCATTTAGTTTATGGTTGCTAATTTGATTCTTATATCGGCAGTTACCAGCATATGGTCACTCTGGGCATCTGCCCCTCTCCATGTTCTTACGTCTTGTATTGACTTAATCCATCTTCGGCTTATGCATATGTGGTCTATTTGGTTTTTTTGTTGTAGAATCAGGAAAAACCCAGATGTATTTATGTATTGTCTTACGCAATGGAATCTTATGGAATATTGTGCCGCCTATCACGAAGTCATGTTCTTCACACGTTCCTTTTAGTCTTTCTCCATTATTGTTTCGTACACCCATACCATGCGCTCCTATTGTTGGCCAAGCCATTTTTTATTTTATATTTTAGTTTGTTTAAGACAAGGTAATAAATAAAAACAAAAATATTTAAAATGGATCATAAAAAAATTAAACTAGATTTTTGTTGTGATGTTTGTATAAAAACATTCAAACGAAAATATGATTTGGAACGACATAAAAAAATACATAAATGCTGTTCTTATTGCAAAATATTTACAGTAAACTGGGTTTATCATTTAAGAACAAATTTACATACAATGAATGCAGCAGAAAAATTGAGGTGCAATGTTAGAGTGATCAATGAATTATTTGAAAGAAAACTTCAAAAATTTTTAATTGATAATGATGATGAGGGGATTATTGTTCCAATCGAATTTTTAAATAAAAAAAAGGATAATATTCTTACTATTCTAAGGAATTCATTATTGAAACATAAATTTTACAAAATGAACTTCGAACTGTTTACTGAATATGTAAAACCTTATTCAGATCGTGACGGTGAAGATAACGATGAATTGCAATTAAGCATTAAATCATTTCAATGGTTTTAATTTTAAATGAAGTTGATATCAATTCTAATTATAGCGAAATTATAGAGAGTATAATAAAAAGAAGTGAAGAATTTCAAGAAATGGACAGTGGATGGGCGTTACTTCGTTTTATTGGACTCGAAATAAATAAAAATAAATATGAACCAATAAAAGGTTCACATTACATTCAACTTCCCAAATCAGTAGAAAAGAAAAAGGCATGCATAAATGTAAAAAATTCTGATGAATATTGTTTTAAATGGGCATTGATATCAGCTTTAAAGCCTGCAGTAAATGAATCATGGAATCCAAGTACTTAGTTATAATATAATATATATAGCGGCGGCAGAAATTTTTTTGAATGGTGGAAAAGTAGAAAATTTAAAATTTGGAAATATATTATTTCCTATTAAAATAGACCATATTTATAAATTTGAGGAACTCAACCCTGATGTAAGTGTGAATGTTTTTGGTCTTAATTTAAAATCAAAGAAAAATAATGAACACGAATTGATTGGTCCATATTTTTTAACAAAAAATGAAAAACAGCATCATATAAATTTATTGATGATTGACCCGAATGAAAGATATCATTTTGTTTATATAAAGGATTTATCGAAAATTTTTAGGAAAATCTCTTACGAGACATAATGGTCGAATATACATTTGCAATAGTTGTTTGCAATATTTTGATGAATTGGAAAAATATGCGATTCATAAAAATCAATGCGGAAAGATTGTTTGCAACTTACCAGATGATGAAAATACAATTTTGAAGTATGCGGATTATCGACTTCAAATGAAAGCACCATTCGTAATATATGCAGACTGCGAGAGTTTATTGAAACCGATAGCAACATGTAAACCAGATGTAAATGGTCCTTCAACTACTAATATTAAGGAGCATGTTGCGATTGCATTTGCATATTTTATAAAATGTTCCTTTAATGAAAATTTGAATAAAAATGTGGAATGTGTAGGAGCAGATTGTTCACAAAAATTTATATTATCACTAATTAATGATTGTAGTGAGCTTTATAGAAATTTCAATTTGAAAAGACAAAAAATGAAACCTTTAACACTAGACGAAGAATTATAACAGTTAACGGATTCCTGTTGCAGTATTTGTGGTAAGCAATTAGATTATATTAATAGAGTAAGAGATCATTGCCACTATAGTGGTATTGACTACAAAATACGTTGATTTGAATACTCGATATAGGCAAAATTAAGTAAAAGTAAGTAAAAATGAATTTTAAAAAAAATTCTTTAAATTGCAAGTTAATGCAGTTTTTGGTAAAACAATGGAGAACGTTGAGAAATATCGGGTCATCCGAATACTTGATACTTGGGAAAGTAAAGGAAAACATTTAGGTGCGAAAGCTTATATAGCAAGACCTGATTTTCATAATTTATCATCTTTTACAAATAACTTAGTGGCAATAGAAATGAAAAAAAAAAAATTTGTTATAACAAATCTGCATATATGCAGGTTTCAGTATATTAGAGCTATCAAAAGTTTTGATGTATGATTTTCATTATGATTTCATGAAAATGAAATTTAAAAATAAAATTCAAATGAATTATATGGATACTGACAGTTTTGTCTATACTATTCAAACTGAAGACTTTTATGAAGAAATCAAACCTGATCTTCATAAATTTTTTGATACTTCAGACTATGAAGTAAATAACCCTTATGGTTATCCATCCCTAAATAAAAAAGTATTAGGAATGTTTAAAGATGAAATGAATGGAAAAATTATTTTGGAATTTGTAGGTTTACGATCAAAAATGTATTCCATTAAAGCGGACAAAAATAATTAATAAAAAATCTAAAGGTATAAAAAAAATTGTTGTCGATAATTTAAGCATTGATGATTATAGAAATTGTTTAAATAGTAAAAAAATATTTTATGAAAGTATGCAAATTTTTAAGTCTAAACTGCATACAATTTACACTCAAGAAATCAACAAAGTTGGTTTAAATTGTTTAGATAATAAGAAGTATGTAATGCATGATAATATTAAAACATTGTCTTGGGGACATAAAGATATTTTGTAAAAAAAAATATCTTAAATAAAATTATTTGAAAATAAAGTATTATTTAAATTAAATAAATTCAAAAAAAATTTTTATTTCATCATTTTCCCATATAAAATTGACGAATTTCAACAGCCTTTTCATAAAAAAAAATTTTAAAAATTTAAAAAAACTGCTTTTTATCATAGAAGTACAGCATAAACCGCAAAGATACATTCTTTAGTATATATATTCTTATACATTTCTTGTTCTTGTTCTAAATTAAAATGTATTTAATTTTTTTCTTATTACCAAAAATTTGAAATGATCTAATTCGATTCTTATCATAGAAGTACAGTTTAAATCGTAAATCAAGTAAACATTTGAATGTTTTGTAGAAATAAGATGTAGAATGTTTTGTAAGCAATTTTGGGTACTATAAAACCACAATCATAAAAAAAAAAAAAAAAAAAGTCAAAAAAGTTGTTATCAAAAAAAATCTATCCAAATCCAAAAATTTTCTTAAGAAAAAAATATAGTTCTATCATATTGTTAAGTTCTGATCAAATTATGTAGTAAATAAGTGATTTAGAATTTATAGAAATTTCTGCACCATAAAACCGCATACATCCTTTCATATTAGAAGATTTGAATTTTTTAAGGCTAATTGCTTACAATCATTTTCGCATAAATTACATGTAATTTCTTCAAGACTATTTGTATTCAAAAGCTATTCAAACTATTCACTTAAGAGTCTGACAATAAACTTTTAAAATATAGAAAAAATGGGAAATTTTGCAGAAAACATCAACAAAAAATTCAGCATTGTATAAGTACCTACAATAAAAATGAGTGAGGTGGAGCAAAGGAAAGATTTCAAAATTAAATGTTTAAAGCGTGTTACAACAAAATATGGAGGAAGAATAGTTCTAGAAATCAGTGAGCTTAAAGTATTTTTACCCATCCGTTACAAAACATTAACGGATAAAGAAATCAAAATTTTAAATTCCGGAAGTTTCGTATTCATAAATGATGGCGAAATAGGAAAATCATAGATTTATACCAGTTGAAACTATAGATTTGGAGGAGGAGGAGGAGGTGGAGGAAGAGGTTGATTCTGAAGATGCAAAGATATTATATAAAAAAAAAAAAATATTATATTTTTAATTTTAATAAAAAAAAATTTTAATAATTGAAAAAAGATTTTTTTTATTTTTTCAAAAAATAATTTTATTTTTAAGATTTTTTTAAAATATTTTTAATGAAATACAGGTATTTTTTTTATATGATGATGATTATGGCGAACATCATCCGCTTTTTTTGGTTATTCATTCTTAAACTGATATGAAATACAATTATTTTGATTGATCAGCATTTTCATTATATAAATATTTTCAAGAGCGCAAAAACCCTTATGATTGAAAGAACATTTACTAATACATTTAGCATGCTGATCTTTTAATATTTTTAAACTTGTTGAATTATGTTTATCTAAATCGATGATATTTGACTGTTTTAAAATTTATTGTATCCAAGATTTTTTTTCACTTCCTTTAACATAAACAACATTGATATTGATTACAAATAGCTTTAAGAAATTTATAATGTCATGAAAATTTGTTTTACCATCACACCATTTAAATCCATGATGATTTTTTGTTAACCAATTATTGGTTTTTTGTATTTTTTTATCTAAAAATTGATATCCATAAGGAGGTTTAATTACAAAATGTTGAATTTCATTATTTGAACTTAGAATAGCAATTTCCTTTAATATAAAATTATTTTTATTATCTCGGAAACATTGTATATCTATAATTACGTAATCCATGTTTTTATGTTTCCGAAGAATTAAATTGATTAAATTTAATATATTTGTACAGTTTGTAAATTAAAAAACTTATACAATGTAATCCAATCATAAAAAAAACCCCCGCAATAAATAGTGGAATTTGAAAAATGCAACAAGAATCTGAAGATAATGATGATGATTCCGTACAATTTTTTCTCATATTATTTATTAATGCACATCTAAATAATTAATGCACATCATAATATTTAATCGACTTATTTTTTCCCATACAAATATAAACATACTTTTTCTGGGTAAACTATTTAACCAATTTTAATGAAAAAACAACCAAAAGAAAGGTTTTTTTTGTTTTCATAGGACAATCATATTTTTTTTAAGAATATTGCGTTTTTTCAGGTGAAAACCTGTCTTTAATTTAACGTAATTTTGAATTTAACGGTCATGCGGTTGAAAGTTGAGGCTTATGACTCTAATATTATGCGCCGACTTTCTGTGTAAATGTAATTCATTTTCGGTTGTAGCTCGCAGCTAAATCTAATTCAAAAGATTATAGGCGCCGACTTATATATATCTTTCTTTTTTTTGTTTAGTTCAAATATTCAATGAACAAGGAGATTTAAATTTTTTTAAAATTTTTTTTTTGTTTTTGTTTTTTCTTTATCTTAAAAAGTGAACGAAAAAAAATGAGTTCTGTCGAAATGAAAGCAATACATTTGGTTTGTACAGTAGTTTTCATTTATAACGAACTCGGTGCAATTTTAATTATAATAATCTTTACACTTTTTGCCAAAGAATTAAATTTTACCTAAAAATGAAAGTTTTTTATTACATTGATATTTCTTTTATTTAAAATTATTATATCTAATTTGCTTGGTGATTAATTTAGTATTTTTTTATTTATTTTTGAATATAAAAAAAATCATAATAACGCATCAAAAATACAAAAAAAATTTCATTAGAAGAAAAAGCACTATACATAGAGGCTTGAGGCTGACACATTAAATAAAATTTTAGCAAATGTATAGTCTTATACTAATTTTTCAAAATTCACAGCATTCTTTTAAAACGACATTCGTTTATTACGACGAATATTTTCCATCATGGTCGTTATAACCGAAAAGTACTGTACTTTGTTTTCGTTTGCTTAAAATTTTTTTTTTTTTTAAATCGTATATTGTTGTTGGTTTTTGTTAAGTTTTTTGAAAAATAAAAAACCGACTTCTGATAAATAATATTTCTTAAGAAAAATGATTTGTTACTTATGGATCAACCAAATTCAGCATGACGCCGTACATTAGTTAGTTTCTGTCAAAAAATTTTGAAATAAGTTGTTGTGTAAATAAATTTACATGAAAGCATACGCGACGTACTATACCTCGGAGTTTTAGAATTTAAAAATTGAAAAAGCGTATAAAAATATTGTAATTGTTTTTTCTCATGTTGCTACGATTAAATTTTAAAAATAAAATATTTTAAAATAATATTTTTTTAAAATAATTTTTTATAAAACATATATTCAAAATAATTGAAAATACCAACAATATGTTTGCAAAACTAAAAAATTATCTTTCTTAAAAAAAATTATTTGTTCCTTACGTCCCAACCTAAATAAAAGCGTACGGCACGTGATGAATTTAGTATTTTCTTATTTATTTTTTAATATAAAAAAAAAACATAACGTATCAAAAATACAAAAAAAATTTCATTAGAAGAAAAAGCACTATACATAAGCTTGAAGCTGGAACATCATGTCAAATTGTAGCAAATGAGTTCGAAGAGTCCGCTCAAAAATTAGCATATTCTACAATGTTTAATTCTAATATTCACAATTATACCTTATATTCACAATTATTGAAAATACATATAGTATGTTTCATAATCTTCACTAATTCAGAAAGAAACATACGGAAGCACAAACAAAAAAAATAAACTTTCTTAAAAAATATTTTGTAATTTAAATGTTTTGTAACTTAGGGCCCAACCTAAATCAACGCGTACGGCAAAAAATTTCTGTCAAAAAATATTGAAGTAAGTAGTTATGTAAATAAATTTACATGAAAGCAACCCAAATACGCGTAACGCGATATACTGTACCTCGGATTTTTAAATTTTAAAAATTGATAAATAAAAATATTGTCTTCGGTTTTTCTTATATTTTTAAATGTTCATTTTTAAATTTTACGTTGTATGTTTTGATTAAGGTTAAGCCCTGATAATTAAAAATTGTATTTTATATTTTAAACATCGAATAATGTTTTTTTATGAGAAAAACTGTTTTTAGTTTTACTTTGACATAACGAACGAATATTATATAAGGCGTTTTTTTTAAATCACAGCAGAGATCTGAGCACGCTCTAAACAACAAAGCACGTTCTAATGAACAGATCATGAACAGAGTACGCTCAGAGCGTTCAGATTTAATAAAAAAACACGGAAAATTAAATTAAATTAAAACATTTTGATTTTTATTTTACAAGTAAAATCTTAAACAAACGTCAAAATGTCTTTAAGAAAAAAAAATGAATCACGCGCTCTGAGCGCTCAGAGCTAAAAAAAAACACGATTTTTTTTTTTGACAGTTCATTTCATGTCTCTACTCAGATTTAAAAAATGCCTTTAAAGGAACTGAAGAATGTATTCATCAATTTTTAATTAGGAAACAGAATACATACGGAACGGATACAAAAAAATTCAAATTGTACTAAAATGTTTAGTTTTTTATATGACGAACACCATTAACTCGAATTTTGGCTACTTGACTTCAGTAAATATACCTATGTATATGTTTAGAAATTAAATCAAATTCTCAGAACATTGTATATTAGAACAATATTTATATTAAGAATTTAAATCGCTTTGTTTTGTGTAATAACTGTACCACATTATACTCTCTTTAAAGCGACTTTAGCTATAGGAATAAAATTCAAAAATACAATAACGTTTTTATAACTGAAAAAATTACAAATTTTTTTTTAGCAAATTTCAAGCGCAAGAATTGTTGACAACATTGTTGCTATATATTTTATTACGTATAGGAAAAAAAATATAATTTTTCGTGTTAAATTAGTCTATTATAAATTTCAAAAAACTAATTTTGTATGTAAATTTAAAAGCAAAAATAGCTCGAATCTCGATACTAGTCTAAATAATTTTATTAACTGCTCCTGTTAATGGCTTAAATTCTACTAAGCGGTTATGCAAAATAAGACAGTAAGCTGTAGTATTGTCTGGAATTTTTTTTAAAGTCTTAAATTCAATTTTGACATCAACTGATCCCATTTTAAAATTATCATTTTGATAGCGAGTATCAATTATGAAGATTGGAGAATTAGTTTTAAAGTTGTCCCATGAAACTAAAGGCTCTGATATTGAGTTATTATAATAAAAGCTTCTAAAATTCGAATATGCTTCATATGCTATAGCATAACGATTTTTTGCAAAATCTAAATTCATATCTTCATATGGATATGATTCTGAATTTAAATATACTTTTATATTTTCAATATCACAATAATCAAAAGTTGAAGGATCTTCATCCAGTTTATTTTGTTTACCAGTTTGTAAAGCAAAAATAATATAACGAGGTTTTTCAAGTTGCGCAGCTGTTTTAACATTCCAAATATAATGTATAGTTCCAGCTGGTAATATAGGATATTCATGTAATTCCCAATTTCTAAAAGGAATTTTCATAACTGACCCATTTTCAATACTTTTGTATAAATTTAATTTAAGATTATCAGCTAAGTTAATATGTTGAACCTTCCAATATATTTTTGTAATAGTAATTTTTGGTTTTTCACTTGCATTAGCGCTGCTACATAATAATGAATTGTCATTAGATCGAGAGCGAGTTAATATTAACTCATGTTTTGCATTTGGAATAATGTTTTTGTAGTCTTCAGCAAACCCTATTAATCTTTTTAAGGGTATAAAAAAATTAAAATATAAATTATTTATTTTAATTGATGCATCAGGTGACCAACTTCCATTGTATAAAGCTGTACTTTCATTTTGGTTCAGTGAAATATAGTTTTTTAATGTTGAAGTATTTCCAACATTACGATTATGATCAATTTCCTTACCATTAAGTTCATAGCGAATTTCATCAAATAGAAATGGTATAGCATTATTAACTAGTTTAGTGTTAGTGAAAGTTGTTCCATCATGTTTTGATACATAACCTTCAATGTAGATTAGACTTGTTGAGGGTAATATATTTAAGTTTTGATTTTTTATTTGTATTCGTATAATATCACTTTATCCGAATGTGTTTAAGAATAGTGAATTTGAATGCCAATGAGCACTAGTTATAGATTTTTTTCAAAAATAGGATCATTAAAGAGTTCCATTTTAATTTACTTTTAGGAGATATCCAAGAGATTTTAAATATTCTTTATTTTCAAATGATAATCGTTTTTTGTATTTTACATGCTGAGTTACACCTCCTCCTTCGACTGCCTTTAAAGAATTAAGGTGATGTTTTTCATTCTGTGAATATATATTGGATTGATAATTTTGATTAAATACGATCATTCTGAAGCTTTAAGCGTAATCTTATTGTTATTATTTCTCCACGAAATTTTATTATATTACCGTTCTGATCAAGGAGTTTTACAGTAATAGAACTTATCTGATTAATAGTTACCGGTAAATAAATTACATTCTTAGGAACTTCAATTATTTTATAGCCAGGGCTGACGATAATAGAGAATTCATGTAAAGTGTGAGCCTCTTTTTCATTAATATAAGCTCCAGAACCAATATTGCATTCTACTCTTATTATATTTATTTTATTAATATTAACAAAAAGATCTGAAGTATGCCATTTATTGGCTAATAATTTCTTCTTACTGAAACCTAATAATCCGCCAATTGTATCTTCTCTTTCAAAATCAATATCCTTATCAGCAAAAATTTCACACTTTAATGTATTATTATTTGCTCTTATAATTAATTTTTCCTTATCTGCTTTAGTTACATTCAGCGTTTTCATAACAAATAGTTCAATATCACCAATTTCATATGAACCTGTTGAACCTGTTGTTGTTATTCACAATTATACCTTATATTCACAATTATTGAAAATACATATAGTATGTTTCATAATCTTCACTAATTCAGAAAGAAACATACGGAAGCACAAACAAAAAAAATAAACTTTCTTAAAAAATATTTTGTAATTTAAATGTTTTGTAACTTAGGGCCCAACCTAAATCAACGCGTACGGCAAAAAATTTCTGTCAAAAAATATTGAAGTAAGTAGTTATGTAAATAAATTTACATGAAAGCAACCCAAATACGCGTAACGCGATATACTGTACCTCGGATTTTTAAATTTTAAAAATTGATAAATAAAAATATTGTCTTCGGTTTTTCTTATATTTTTAAATGTTCATTTTTAAATTTTACGTTGTATGTTTTGATTAAGGTTAAGCCCTGATAATTAAAAATTGTATTTTATATTTTAAACATCGAATAATGTTTTTTTATGAGAAAAACTGTTTTTAGTTTTACTTTGACATAACGAACGAATATTATATAAGGCGTTTTTTTTAAATCACAGCAGAGATCTGAGCACGCTCTAAACAACAAAGCACGTTCTAATGAACAGATCATGAATAGAGTACGCTCAGAGCGTTCAGATTTAATAAAAAAACACGGAAAATTAAATTAAATTAAAACATTTTGATTTTTATTTTACAAGTAAAATCTTAAACAAACGTCAAAATGTCTTTAAGAAAAAAAAATGAATCACACGCTCTGAGCGCTCAGAGCTAAAAAAAAACACGATTTTTTTTTTGACAGTTCATGCCTCTACTCAGATTTAAAAAATGCCTTTAAAGGAACTGAAGAATGTATTCATCAATTTTTAATTAGGAAACAGAATACATACGGAACGGATACAAAAAAATTCAAATTGTACTAAAATGTTTAGTTTTCTATATGACGAACACCATTAACTCGAATTTTGGCTACTTGACTTCAGTAAATATACCTATGTATATGTTTAGAAATTAAATCAAATTCTCAGAACATTGTATATTAGAACAATATTTATATTAAGAATTTAAATCGCTTTGTTTTGTGTAATAACTGTACCACATTATACTCTCTTTAAAGCGACTTTAGCTATAGGAATAAAATTCAAAAATACAATAACGTTTTTATAACTGAAAAAATTACAAATTTTTTTTTAGCAAATTTCAAGCGCAAGAATTGTTGACAACATTGTTGCTATATATTTTATTACGTATAGGAAAAAAAATATAATTTTTCGTGTTAAATTAGTCTATTATAAATTTCAAAAAACTAATTTTGTATGTAAATTTAAAAGCAAAAATAGCTCGAATCTCGATACTAGTCTAAATAATTTTATTAACTGCTCCTGTTAATGGCTTAAATTCTACTAAGCGGTTATGCAAAATAAGACAGTAAGCTGTAGTATTGTCTGGAATTTTTTTTAAAGTCTTAAATTCAATTTTGACATCAACTGATCCCATTTTAAAATTATCATTTTGATAGCGAGTATCAATTATGAAGATTGGAGAATTAGTTTTAAAGTTGTCCCATGAAACTAAAGGCTCTGATATTGAGTTATTATAATAAAAGCTTCTAAAATTCGAATATGCTTCATATGCTATAGCATAACGATTTTTTGCAAAATCTAAATTCATATCTTCATATGGATATGATTCTGAATTTAAATATACTTTTATATTTTCAATATCACAATAATCAAAAGTTGAAGGATCTTCATCCAGTTTATTTTGTTTACCAGTTTGTAAAGCAAAAATAATATAACGAGGTTTTTCAAGTTGCGCAGCTGTTTTAACATTCCAAATATAATGTATAGTTCCAGCTGGTAATATAGGATATTCATGTAATTCCCAATTTCTAAAAGGAATTTTCATAACTGACCCATTTTCAATACTTTTGTATAAATTTAATTTAAGATTATCAGCTAAGTTAATATGTTGAACCTTCCAATATATTTTTGTAATAGTAATTTTTGGTTTTTCACTTGCATTAGCGCTGCTACATAATAATGAATTGTCATTAGATCGAGAGCGAGTTAATATTAACTCATGTTTTGCATTTGGAATAATGTTTTTGTAGTCTTCAGCAAACCCTATTAATCTTTTTAAGGGTATAAAAAAATTAAAATATAAATTATTTATTTTAATTGATGCATCAGGTGACCAACTTCCATTGTATAAAGCTGTACTTTCATTTTGGTTCAGTGAAATATAGTTTTTTAATGTTGAAGTATTTCCAACATTACGATTATGATCAATTTCCTTACCATTAAGTTCATAGCGAATTTCATCAAATAGAAATGGTATAGCATTATTAACTAGTTTAGTGTTAGTGAAAGCTGTTCCATCATGTTTTGATACATAACCTTCAATGTAGATTAGACTTGTTGAGGGTAATATATTTAAGTTTTGATTTTTTATTTGTATTCGTATAATATCACTTTATCCGAATGTGTTTAAGAATAGTGAATTTGAATGCCAATGAGCACTAGTTATAGATTTTTTTCAAAAATAGGATCATTAAAGAGTTCCATTTTAATTTACTTTTAGGAGATATCCAAGAGATTTTAAATATTCTTTATTTTCAAATGATAATCGTTTTTTGTATTTTACATGCTGAGTTACACCTCCTCCTTCGACTGCCTTTAAAGAATTAAGGTGATGTTTTTCATTCTGTGAATATATATTGGATTGATAATTTTGATTAAATACGATCATTCTGAAGCTTTAAGCGTAATCTTATTGTTATTATTTCTCCACGAAAATTTATTATATTACCGTTCTGATCAAGGAGTTTTACAGTAATAGAACTTATCTGATTAATAGTTACCGGTAAATAAATTACATTCTTAGGAACTTCAATTATTTTATAGCCAGGGCTGACGTTAATAGAGAATTCATGTAAAGTGTGAGCCTCTTTTTCATTAATATAAGCTCCAGAACCAATATTGCATTCTACTCTTATTATATTTATTTTATGAATATTAACAAAAAGATCTGAAGTATGCCATTTATTGGCTAATAATTTCTTCTTACTGAAACCTAATAATCCGCCAATTGTATCTTCTCTTTCAAAATCAATATCCTTATCAGCAAAAATTTCACACTTTAATGTATTATTATTTGCTCTTATAATTAATTTTTCCTTATCTGCTTTAGTTACATTCAGCGTTTTCATAACAAATAGTTCAATATCACCAATTTCATATGAACCTGTTGAACCTGTTGTTGTTATTCACAATTATACCTTATATTCACAATTATTGAAAATACATATAGTATGTTTCATAATCTTCACTAATTCAGAAAGAAACATACGGAAGCACAAACAAAAAAAATAAACTTTCTTAAAAAATATTTTGTAATTTAAATGTTTTGTAACTTAGGGCCCAACCTAAATCAACGCGTACGGCAAAAAATTTCTGTCAAAAAATATTGAAGTAAGTAGTTATGTAAATAAATTTACATGAAAGCAACCCAAATACGCGTAACGCGATATACTGTACCTCGGATTTTTAAATTTTAAAAATTGATAAATAAAAATATTGTCTTCGGTTTTTCTTATATTTTTAAATGTTCATTTTTAAATTTTACGTTGTATGTTTTGATTAAGGTTAAGCCCTGATAATTAAAAATTGTATTTTATATTTTAAACATCGAATAATGTTTTTTTATGAGAAAAACTGTTTTTAGTTTTACTTTGACATAACGAACGAATATTATATAAGGCGTTTTTTTTAAATCACAGCAGAGATCTGAGCACGCTCTAAACAACAAAGCACGTTCTAATGAACAGATCATGAACAGAGTACGCTCAGAGCGTTCAGATTTAATAAAAAAACACGGAAAATTAAATTAAATTAAAACATTTTGATTTTTATTTTACAAGTAAAATCTTAAACAAACGTCAAAATGTCTTTAAGAAAAAAAAATGAATCACACGCTCTGAGCGCTCAGAGCTAAAAAAAAACACGATTTTTTTTTTTGACAGTTCATGCCTCTACTCAGATTTAAAAAATGCTTTTAAAGGAACTGAAGAATGTATTCATCAATTTTTAATTAGGAAACAGAATACATACGGAACGGATACAAAAAAATTCAAATTGTACTAAAATGTTTAGTTTTCTATATGACGAACACCATTAACTCGAATTTTGGCTACTTGACTTCAGTAAATATACCTATGTATATGTTTAGAAATTAAATCAAATTCTCAGAACATTGTATATTAGAACAATATTTATATTAAGAATTTAAATCGCTTTGTTTTGTGTAATAACTGTACCACATTATACTCTCTTTACAGCGACTTTAGCTATAGGAATAAAATTCAAAAATACAATAACGTTTTTATAACTGAAAAAATTACAAATTTTTTTTTAGCAAATTTCAAGCGCAAGAATTGTTGACAACATTGTTGCTATATATTTTATTACGTATAGGAAAAAAAATATAATTTTTCGTGTTAAATTAGTCTATTATAAATTTCAAAAAACTAATTTTGTATGTAAATTTAAAAGCAAAAATAGCTCGAATCTCGATACTAGTCTAAATAATTTTATTAACTGCTCCTGTTAATGGCTTAAATTCTACTAAGCGGTTATGCAAAATAAGACAGTAAGCTGTAGTATTGTATGGAATTTTTTTTAAAGTCTTAAATTCAATTTTGACATCAACTGATCCCATTTTAAAATTATCATTTTGATAGCGTAGCGAGTATCAATTATGAAGATTGGAGAATTAGTTTTAAAGTTGTCCCATGAAACTAAAGGCTCTGATATTGAGTTATTATAATAAAAGCTTCTAAAATTCGAATATGCTTCATATGCTATAGCATAACGATTTTTTGCAAAATCTAAATTCATATCTTCATATGGATATGATTCTGAATTTAAATATACTTTTATATTTTCAATATCACAATAATCAAAAGTTGAAGGATCTTCATCCAGTTTATTTTGTTTACCAGTTTGTAAAGCAAAAATAATATAACGAGGTTTTTCAAGTTGCGCAGCTGTTTTAACATTCCAAATATAATGTATAGTTCCAGCTGGTAATATAGGATATTCATGTAATTCCCAATTTCTAAAAGGAATTTTCATAACTGACCCATTTTCAATACTTTTGTATAAATTTAATTTAAGATTATCAGCTAAGTTAATATGTTGAACCTTCCAATATATTTTTGTAATAGTAATTTTTGGTTTTTCACTTGCATTAGCGCTGCTACATAATAATGAATTGTCATTAGATCGAGAGCGAGTTAATATTAACTCATGTTTTGCATTTGGAATAATGTTTTGTAGTCTTCAGCAAACCCTATTAATCTTTTTAAGGGTATAAAAAAATTAAAATATAAATTATTTATTTTAATTGATGCATCAGGTGACCAACTTCCATTGTATAAAGCTGTACTTTCATTTTGGTTCAGTGAAATATAGTTTTTTAATGTTGAAGTATTTCCAACATTACGATTATGATCAATTTCCTTACCATTAAGTTCATAGCGAATTTCATCAAATAGAAATGGTATAGCATTATTAACTAGTTTAGTGTTAGTGAAAGCTGTTCCATCATGTTTTGATACATAACCTTCAATGTAGATTAGACTTGTTGAGGGTAATATATTTAAGTTTTGATTTTTTATTTGTATTCGTATAATATCACTTTATCCGAATGTGTTTAAGAATAGTGAATTTGAATGCCAATGAGCACTAGTTATAGATTTTTTTCAAAAATAGGATCATTAAAGAGTTCCATTTTAATTTACTTTTAGGAGATATCCAAGAGATTTTAAATATTCTTTATTTTCAAATGATAATCGTTTTTTGTATTTTACATGCTGAGTTACACCTCCTCCTTCGACTGCCTTTAAAGAATTAAGGTGATGTTTTTCATTCTGTGAATATATATTGGATTGATAATTTTGATTAAATACGATCATTCTGAAGCTTTAAGCGTAATCTTATTGTTATTATTTCTCCACGAAAATTTATTATATTACCGTTCTGATCAAGGAGTTTTACAGTAATAGAACTTATCTGATTAATAGTTACCGGTAAATAAATTACATTCTTAGGAACTTCAATTATTTTATAGCCAGGGCTGACGTTAATAGAGAATTCATGTAAAGTGTGAGCCTCTTTTTCATTAATATAAGCTCCAGAACCAATATTGCATTCTACTCTTATTATATTTATTTTATTAATATTAACAAAAAGATCTGAAGTATGCCATTTATTGGCTAATAATTTCTTCTTACTGAAACCTAATAATCCGCCAATTGTATCTTCTCTTTCAAAATCAATATCCTTATCAGCAAAAATTTCACACTTTAATGTATTATTATTTGCTCTTATAATTAATTTTTCCTTATCTGCTTTAGTTACATTCAGCGTTTTCATAACAAATAGTTCAATATCACCAATTTCATATGAACCTGTTGAACCTGTTGTTGTTATTCACAATTATACCTTATATTCACAATTATTGAAAATACATATAGTATGTTTCATAATCTTCACTAATTCAGAAAGAAACATACGGAAGCACAAACAAAAAAAATAAACTTTCTTAAAAAATATTTTGTAATTTAAATGTTTTGTAACTTAGGGCCCAACCTAAATCAACCCGTACGGCAAAAAATTTCTGTCAAAAAATATTGAAGTAAGTAGTTATGTAAATAAATTTACATGAAAGCAACCCAAATACGCGTAACGCGATATACTGTACCTCGGATTTTTAAATTTTAAAAATTGATAAATAAAAATATTGTCTTCGGTTTTTCTTATATTTTTAAATGTTCATTTTTAAATTTTACGTTGTATGTTTTGATTAAGGTTAAGCCCTGATAATTAAAAATTGTATTTTATATTTTAAACATCGAATAATGTTTTTTTATGAGAAAAACTGTTTTTAGTTTTACTTTGACATAACGAACGAATATTATATAAGGCGTTTTTTTTAAATCACAGCAGAGATCTGAGCACGCTCTAAACAACAAAGCACGTTCTAATGAACAGATCATGAACAGAGTACGCTCAGAGCGTTCAGATTTAATAAAAAAACATGGAAAATTAAATTAAATTAAAACATTTTGATTTTTATTTTACAAGTAAAATCTTAAACAAACGTCAAAATGTCTTTAAGAAAAAAAAATGAATCACACGCTCTGAGCGCTCAGAGCTAAAAAAAAACACGATTTTTTTTTTGACAGTTCATGCCTCTACTCAGATTTAAAAAATGCTTTTAAAGGAACTGAAGAATGTATTCATCAATTTTTAATTAGGAAACAGAATACATACGGAACGGATACAAAAAAATTCAAATTGTACTAAAATGTTTAGTTTTCTATATGACGAACACCATTAACTCGAATTTTGGCTACTTGACTTCAGTAAATATACCTATGTATATGTTTAGAAATTAAATCAAATTCTCAGAACATTGTATATTAGAACAATATTTATATTAAGAATTTAAATCGCTTTGTTTTGTGTAATAACTGTACCACATTATACTCTCTTTAAAGCGACTTTAGCTATAGGAATAAAATTCAAAAATACAATAACGTTTTTATAACTGAAAAAATTACAAATTTTTTTTTAGCAAATTTCAAGCGCAAAAATTGTTGACAACATTGTTGCTATATATTTTATTACGTATAGGAAAAAAAATATAATTTTTCGTGTTAAATTAGTCTATTATAAATTTCAAAAAACTAATTTTGTATGTAAATTTAAAAGCAAAAATAGCTCGAATCTCGATACTAGTCTAAATAATTTTATTAACTGCTCCTGTTAATGGCTTAAATTCTACTAAGCGGTTATGCAAAATAAGACAGTAAGCTGTAGTATTGTCTGGAATTTTTTTTAAAGTCTTAAATTCAATTTTGACATCAACTGATCCCATTTTAAAATTATCATTTTGATAGCGAGTATCAATTATGAAGATTGGAGAATTAGTTTTAAAGTTGTCCCATGAAACTAAAGGCTCTGATATTGAGTTATTATAATAAAAGCTTCTAAAATTCGAATATGCTTCATATGCTATAGCATAACGATTTTTTGCAAAATCTAAATTCATATCTTCATATGGATATGATTCTGAATTTAAATATACTTTTATATTTTCAATATCACAATAATCAAAAGTTGAAGGATCTTCATCCAGTTTATTTTGTTTACCAGTTTGTAAAGCAAAAATAATATAACGAGGTTTTTCAAGTTGCGCAGCTGTTTTAACATTCCAAATATAATGTATAGTTCCAGCTGGTAATATAGGATATTCATGTAATTCCCAATTTCTAAAAGGAATTTTCATAACTGACCCATTTTCAATACTTTTGTATAAATTTAATTTAAGATTATCAGCTAAGTTAATATGTTGAACCTTCCAATATATTTTTGTAATAGTAATTTTTGGTTTTTCACTTGCATTAGCGCTGCTACATAATAATGAATTGTCATTAGATCGAGAGCGAGTTAATATTAACTCATGTTTTGCATTTGGAATAATGTTTTTGTAGTCTTCAGCAAACCCTATTAATCTTTTTAAGGGTATAAAAAAATTAAAATATAAATTATTTATTTTAATTGATGCATCAGGTGACCAACTTCCATTGTATAAAGCTGTACTTTCATTTTGGTTCAGTGAAATATAGTTTTTTAATGTTGAAGTATTTCCAACATTACGATTATGATCAATTTCCTTACCATTAAGTTCATAGCGAATTTCATCAAATAGAAATGGTATAGCATTATTAACTAGTTTAGTGTTAGTGAAAGCTGTTCCATCATGTTTTGATACATAACCTTCAATGTAGATTAGACTTGTTGAGGGTAATATATTTAAGTTTTGATTTTTTATTTGTATTCGTATAATATCACTTTATCCGAATGTGTTTAAGAATAGTGAATTTGAATGCCAATGAGCACTAGTTATAGATTTTTTTCAAAAATAGGATCATTAAAGAGTTCCATTTTAATTTACTTTTAGGAGATATCCAAGAGATTTTAAATATTCTTTATTTTCAAATGATAATCGTTTTTTGTATTTTACATGCTGAGTTACACCTCCTCCTTCGACTGCCTTTAAAGAATTAAGGTGATGTTTTTCATTCTGTGAATATATATTGGATTGATAATTTTGATTAAATACGATCATTCTGAAGCTTTAAGCGTAATCTTATTGTTATTATTTCTCCACGAAAATTTATTATATTACCGTTCTGATCAAGGAGTTTTACAGTAATAGAACTTATCTGATTAATAGTTACCGGTAAATAAATTACATTCTTAGGAACTTCAATTATTTTATAGCCAGGGCTGACGTTAATAGAGAATTCATGTAAAGTGTGAGCCTCTTTTTCATTAATATAAGCTCCAGAACCAATATTGCATTCTACTCTTATTATATTTATTTTATTAATATTAACAAAAAGATCTGAAGTATGCCATTTATTGGCTAATAATTTCTTCTTACTGAAACCTAATAATCCGCCAATTGTATCTTCTCTTTCAAAATCAATATCCTTATCAGCAAAAATTTCACACTTTAATGTATTATTATTTGCTCTTATAATTAATTTTTCCTTATCTGCTTTAGTTACATTCAGCGTTTTCATAACAAATAGTTCAATATCACCAATTTCATATGAACCTGTTGGAATTGTAATAGGTTTATCATCAATAATAAATGTATTATTCTCCTCATCTATATTAGGTATTGAGTTATGCGTTTGGAAATCAACTAAACCGCATGTATATTCTTTTCCCTTTAGATCTATAGGGGGGAAATAATTAGTTGTCAATATGGAAAGATTTCCGTTTAAAGTTAATGTTATTGACATGTCTTTAATTGATACAATGAGATATTTTAGTAGTGTATTCTGTTTTTATATAAGTGTTTAAGGCTAATCCCAAAATTCAATGATTTAGATTTAAGGTTAATACGCATTAATAATATAATATACATAGATACAAAAATCTTTCGTTTAAATTTCTTTTGATATAACTAAATTCTAATTATTCTTTATCAGTTAGTTTTTTTATTTCATTTATGTTCAAATATAGAGAAATAACCTTGAAGTTGAACAAAATTATTAATGTAGGTCAGTTTAAATAAAGCTAGACTAAGAATAAAACAAAATTTTTCTTTTTTTTTTTATTATGTTTCATTTACTGATAATTCTTTTTCTTAACAATATGAAATAAAATTTCTAAACATAAATGCCCACAATAGTAAGAATTAAAATTTTGATATTTATTATAATTATATGTAAGCTTATCTCCTAAATATTTTATTACTTCTAATGGTGGTCTTAAATTTCCAAAATTTTCAAAATAATGAGTTATTTCAATATTTTTAAAATAAGCTACCCAATGCGTTCCATCTCCAATAGAATTATCTAAATTTATTATACCGCATTCATATTTCCAAGGTCTACCTATTGGTAAATTATCTTTCATAAAAACTGCTCGAAAATATTTTAAGTATTTTTTAGCAAAGTTTTCTAAATCAATATTTATAAGAGCTCTATTGGGTAGCTTAGTTAATGGCTTTTTGGATTCAAATAAAGTCCTAAACCATTCTTATATCGTTTTAAGTGCAATCCATTTCCTCCTTTTAATGCTATTGCTTCCATCATTTTATTATGACGTTGACTTTCTTTTAACTCTTTGTGGGCATTTTTAGCAGCGTTAACAGCTTTAGTTATTCCTGCAGCGCCACATGAAAGTGGTTCAATAGCTGATAGACCCGCAAATATAGGTATTAAAAACTCTTCCAATTTTTGGTACAGGAATTATTCGAGGAATCTTAATTTTTTTTTTCAGGCCTTTAGAAAAATTTCCAGCGGCATGCAAAGCAGTTTTTATAATATTCTTATCCTTCGTCGGTTTTTTTATAGTTTTAACAGCTATTTTAGCTTCCTTTATAACATTTTTCAAGAGCTTTTTTCTCGAAGTTTTCTTTTTTCTTAAAATTTTCTTTTTTAAACCCATACCCAGCCTAATTTTAGCTTTTATTGAGTTTGTAACTAGATATGAATTTAACCGTTCGCCAAAACTTGAGTCTTTAGCTTTAGCTCTTTGCCAAGCTTTCTCTGCTAATATTTTATCAGCTATATGACGTTGATTTTGATCAGTATTTTGAGAATATGCTATATCATGCTCTCGACAAGCCTCATCTACACCATTAATTCCTTTATCACCTCGAGCTAATCGTTTTGTTAGTTTTGTTCCAGGATCGCAATAGTTATAGCCAGGTACATACACCTTTTCCATTAACAGTTTTTTGGTACTGATTGAATATATATTAGGAAGAGGCATGTTACACCGATTAGTTTAAGACAATTACTGAAACATTAAGTAACTTTTAAGAAATGGAATTTATAAAAGTAGATAACGTAGTTAAAGTAAAAAAATTTTGATCGAAACTCAAAAAACAAAATAAAAAAAAAACATGGTGAATGCTTTCCAGATAGTATAAGAGGACTAATAGTTGGACTTCAAATTGTGGTAAAACAAATGTTATGTTGAGTATGCTTTTAGATCTCAAAGGGTTGAAATTTAAAAATATATATATTTACTCAAAATCATTACATCAACCTAAATATGAATATTTAAAAAAATTAATAAAACCAATCAAAGTAATTGAACCATTAGCCTCACAATCAAATTCAATATTTATTTCCGATGATGTAGCTTGTGATAAGCAAGATAATATAAGAGCCTATTTTTGTATGGGACGTCATCATGAAGTAGATAGCTTTTATTTATGTTAAGCACTTAGGGATAATGCTAACTTTTAAATTATTTTTAAGCAAGATGATTTAAATTTAAAACATATATATGATGATCGTGTAAATTCTGATATGACTTTTAATGAATTTAAAAAATTGAGTTCATGCTGCTGGATTGATAATTATGGGTTTCTAACAATTGACAAAGATAGCGGTTTAAATAATGGACGTTATAGAAAAAATGTTGATGCATTTGCTAAATTTTAGTTAACTCAAGACCTATTAGCAGTTCGCAGTTACTAACTGAACAGGTTATTTAATAGATATCGGGTAGTAGTTAGCAGATAATAGGTAGCAGTTACCAGTCAGCAGTTAGCGATTATAAGTTAAAAGTTAGCAAGAGAACAGTTCAGTGGATAATTCACAGTTAATAATTGAACTAATAAAACTCGTAAAAATTTAAAAAGGAAATTTCAATCTTTAAAAGTTCAGAAGCTATCGGAAGACCATAATCGGGAAGAAGCTTTCACTCCAATTATAAAACCATTGAAAGAATTAACAAAATGCTGTTAAACAACAGCAACAACAATTTTCAAATAATGTTATTAAACCGGAAATTAAATTGTCTGCTGGTGATGATAACACCTTAAAATTAATGAGATCATTTAAGGCGGAAGTTAAAACCCCTAGCAACAAAAGTAATACTTACAGTAAATTTATAACTTCAACACCAAATACTATAAAATTTGAAACACCATCTATAACTGATAATATTATTGATGAACCATCAATTTCACAATTTCCTGTTCTAAACGAGTCACAACTTGATAAGTCATATGGACCCTATTTTGATGAGTCATTAAATGTTCGAAAACTTGGGAATGCTAATTTTGAAATACATGAAACTACTAAAGATATTTTGATTGATAATGAAGTTTTTAAAGGAACTAATGGTCTATATGAATTGATATTTAAAAAAAAACCAATAAACTATACTGAAAGTGATTTAAAAACATATCATCAGATACTTAACAAAACGAATGCACATAGAAGAAATTATGATCATTTAGAGCAAATAAAAGGAAACAAAGGTTTTAAATACAAAAATATATTCAGAAAATTATATATACATGATTATAACACTAGACATAAAAAAACTGGTTCAGGTTGTTTTTGCTAATTATTTAAATAAATCTTCTTCACCAGAAACCCATTTAAAATATACAAATCAATCATCTCAGTATGTTTATTGGGATGATCCTAATGAATTATTTGACAGATTAAGACTTTTAATTGCGTCAGAAACAGCTGGTAACAACAATCATCATAATGAAATTGTTTCTATAATTGAAGAGTTGAGAGAAGCAAATATAATACAATAACTATTTACATTAACAATCAGTTAAAACCATAATGTCACTTGATAAATTTGGACATAGTATAGCTTCTTCTAGAAAACTACATACTCAAGGCCCTCCAGGTATTGGTTTCAAAATGACTTTTGAAGGAAATTATGATTTAGATAATAAAATTTTATCAAATGTCCAAGAACCTATTAATGGCAGTGATGCAGCAACACAAAATTCTGTAAATAAACATATATTCTTTCAGAAAGAACTATTACAAAACGAAATGCGAAAAATGTCTAATCATTTAGAGACAACAGTATCTATAGAACTTAAATTAGCAAAAGAAAAATTAAAAATATTAGAAGAAAAAATTTAGTTAGTTTAGAGGAAATCCATATCAAATTCTCGGAATTGTTAAATGAAAAATTTTCAAATATGAGTGATGTCATTGAATTTCAAACTAAAAAACCAGTTAAATTTATTAATGAGAGATTGCAAAAAGCTGAAGGCCGAGCTCGGTCAGCATTGGATTTATTTAGTAAGGTACTTCTGGCAAATAAGGCCTAGCTAACGAAATTTGATAAAATAATTAAAACTACTGAATAAATTAGTAGTTAGGATATGAGAGAGCTAACGTATGAAAAACGCAAAAACTTGCTACTTGCCGTTTTTTGCCACTAGATGTCGGTAATTTGCCTCTAGTGGCCGCTAGTGGCGACTAGATGTTGGTGTATTTGCCGCTAGTGCTCACTAGTTGTCGATGAGTGTATGAGAGAGCTAATGTATGAAAAACGCAAAAAGTTGTTATTTGCCACTAGTGGTCACTAGGTGTGTGTGAATGTGTTATTTGCCGTTAGTGGTCACTAGATGTCGGTGTACGTCGAATAAATTATATGAGAGAGCTAATGTATGAAAAACGCAAAAAGTTGTTATTTTCCGTTAGTGGTCGCTAATGTAGAAAAACGCAAAAAGTTGTTATTTGCCACTAGTGGTCACTAGGTGTGTGTGTGAATGTGTTATTTGCCGTTAGTGGTCACTAGATGTCGGTGTACGTCGAATAAATTATATGAGAGAGCTAATGTATGAAAAACGCAAAAAGTTGTTATTTTCCGTTAGTGGTCGCTAATGTAGAAAAACGCAAAAAGTGGTTATTTACCGTTAGTGGTCACCAGATGTCGGTGAATGTAAAAATTAAAGATTAGGGTTGTGTACAGGGTAAAAAGTGAAGAAAAAATGGGATCGTGTACAGATCGTGTACATTGGTGGAGACAGTGGCGGTGGGCAGTGGCAGTGATTGAAATGGCTTTGGTGATAATTTTTGTGTTATGAAGCGTTTGTTTAAGACAAGTTAATTCAATAAATAAAAAAAAAAAAAAATATTTAAATATGCTGATAAGGAAATAAAATATTTTTAAAGCATGAGCTTTTTTTTGGATTGTTGTTGAATTGAATTATATTGATAAGAAATTTAAAATTTTCAAAAAGTGAAACATAATGTAAAAAGCAAATAAAATAAAAATCTGAAATGACGTAATTTTAAAAAGAAAAAACAAAAAAATAAAAAAGTTATCATAAATAATATATTTTGAATATTATATTTTAATAAGTATTTTAGTTTGTTTAAGACAAGGTAATAACTAACAACAAAAATATTTAAAATGGATCATAAAAAAATTAAACTAGAATTTTGTTGTGATGTTTGTAAAAAAACATTCAAACGAAAATATGATTTGGAACGACATAAAAAAATACATAAATACTGTTCTTATTGCAAAATATTTACACTAAACTGGGTTTATCATTTAAGAACAAATTTACATAAAATGAATGCAGCAGAGAAATTGAGGGGCAATGTTAGAGTGATCAATGAATCATTTGAAAGAAGACTTCAAACATTTTTAATTGATAATGATGATGAGGGGATTATTGTTCCAATCGAATTTTTAAATAAAAATAAGGATAATATTCTTACTATTCTGAGGAATTCATTATTGAAACATAAATTTTACAAAATGAACTTCGAACTGTTTGCTGAATATGTAAAACCTTATTCAGATGGTGACGGTGATGATAACGATGAATTGCAATTAAGCATTAAATCATTTCAATCAAAAATGGTTTTAATTTTAAATGAAGTTGATATCAATTCTAATTATAGCCAAATTATAGAGAGTATAATAAAAAGAAGTGAAGAATTTCAAGAAATGGACAGTGGATGGGCGTTAATTCGTATTATTGGACTCGAAATAAATATAAATAAATATGAACCAATAAAAGGATCACAGTACATTCAACTCCCCAAATCAGTAGAAAAGAAAAAGGCATGCATAAATGTGAAAAATTCTGATGAATATTGTTTTAAATGGGCATTGATATCAGCTTTAAAGCCTGCAGTAAATGAATCATGGAATCCAAGAAGTTATAATATAATTAATATAGCGGCGGTAGAAATTTTTTTGAATGGTGGAAAAGTAGAAAATTTAAAATTTGGAAATATATTATTTCCTATTAAAATAGACGATATTTATAAATTTGAGGAACTCAACCCTGATGTAAGTGTGAATGTTTTTGGTCTTAATTTAAAATCAAAGAAAAATAATGAACACGAATTGATTGGTCCATATTTTTTAACAAAAAATGAAAAACAGCATCATATAAATTTATTGATGATTGAATCGAATGAAAGATATCATTTTGTTTATATAAAGGATTTATCGAAATTTTTAAGAAAATCTCTTACGAGACATAATGGCCGAATATACATTTGCAATAGTTGTTTGCAATATTTTGATGAATTAGAAAAATATGCGATTCATAAAAATCAATGTGGAAAGATTGTTTGCAACTTACCAGATGAAGAAAATAAAATTTTGAAGTATGCTGATTATCGACTTCAAATGAAAGCACCATTCGTAATATATGCAGACTGCGAGAGTTTATTGAAACCGATAGCAACATGTAAACCAGATGTAAATGGTCCCTCAACTACTAATATTAAGGAGCATGTTGCGATTGCATTTGCATATTTTATAAAATGTTCCTTTAATGAAAATTTGAATAAATATGTGGAATGTGTAGGAGCAGATTGTGCACAAAAATTTATTTTATCACTAATTAATGATTGTAGTGAGCTTTATAGAAATTTCAATTTGAAAATTCAAAAAATGAAACCTTTAACACTAGACGAAGAATTACAACAGTTAACGGATTCCTGTTGCAGTATTTGTGGTAAGCAATTAGATTATATTAATAGAGTAAGAGACCATTGCCACTATAGTGGTAATTATAGAGGTCCAGCACATAAAGAATGTAATTTACTTTTTAAAAAACCTACATTTTTTCCAATATTTTTCCATAATTTTTCGGGTTATGATTGTCATTTATTGTTTAGATCTTTAAATTGTGTTGAGGGAAGCATTAGTGTTTTACCGCTAAATAAAGAAAAATACATATCTTTAACTAAACGAATTTATCTTTTAGAAGAGAATGTTAGCTTTTCTTTAAGATTTCTCGACAGCTTTCGATTTATGAGTGAAAGTCTCAATAGTTTGTTTAATAATCTAGATGATAACAAAAAGCATCACATTAAAAATAATTTCGGAGAGCACTATAATTTGATAACAAAGAAAGGTATATTTCCCTACGAATATTTAGATTCTTTCGAAAAATTAAATGATACTTTCCCATCTCAAGCTGCATTTTATAATGAATTAACAAAAACACCATGTTCAGATTCTGATTACAATTACGCATATACAGTCTGGAGAACTTTCAAATGTTGTAATTTGTTAGATTATATGAAAATTTATTTGAAAACGGATGTCTTAATATTGACTGATGTTTTCGAAAGTTTTCGAGAAATATGTATGAAAATTTAT
Source organism: Dolichopus griseipennis (assembly GCA_963082915.1). Classification (NCBI taxonomy): domain Eukaryota; kingdom Metazoa; phylum Arthropoda; class Insecta; order Diptera; family Dolichopodidae; genus Dolichopus; species Dolichopus griseipennis. Next base: position 259,418,128 of record OY720441.1, on the reverse strand, counting down.
GATTTAGATCCTTCTAATTTTTATACTGCACCAGGGCTTTCTTGGCAAGCAATGTTGAAATATACGAAAATTGAATTAGAGCTATTTACTGATGTAAATATGTACAGCTTTATTAAAAGCGGAATGCGTGGTGGAATAAGTCAATGTTCTTTACGTCATTCAACTGCAAATAACAAATATATGAAGGAAAAATTTAATAAAAATGATCCCACACAATATATTGTGTATTTAGATGCTGTAAATCTTTATGGTTATGCAATGTCACAATATCTACCGTATAAGAATTTTAAATGGATGGAAAAATCTTTAATATCAAATTTCGATATTACAAAAGTATCGGATAATTCAAATCTTGGTTATATTTTAGAAGTAGATTTAGATTATCCAGAAACTTTACATGATTTGCACAATGACTTACCGTTTTGCGCAGCAAAGGAAATTCCCCCGAATGGGAAAATTGGTAAACTATTGACTACATTGCATAATAAAACTAACTATATAATTCATTATAAAAATCTTAAGCAATGTCTTCATAACAATTTAAAATTGAAAAAAATTCATAGAATTTTGCAATTTGAGCAATCAGATTGGCTTAAAAAATACGTTGATTTGAATACTCGATATAGGCAAAATTCTAAAAATGAATTTGAAAAAAAATTCTTTAAATTGCAAGTTAATGCAGTTTTTGGTAAAACAATGGAGAACGTTGAGAAATATCGGGTCATCCAAATAGCTGATACTTGGGAAAGTAAAGGAAAACATTTAGGTGCGAAAGCTTATATAGCAAGACCTGATTTTCATAATTTATCATCTTTTACAAATAACTTAGTGGCAATAGAAATGAAAAAAACAAAAATTTGTTATAACAAACCTATATATGCAGGTTTCAGTATATTAGAGCTATCAAAAGTTTTGATGTATGATTTTCATTATGATTTCATGAAAATGAAATTTAAAAATAAAATTCAATTGAATTATATGGATACTGACAGTTTTGTCTATACTATTCAAACTGAAGATTTTTATGAAGAAATCAAACCCGATCTTCATAAATTTTTTGATACTTCAGACTATGAAGTAAATAACCCTTATGGTTATCCATCCCTAAATAAAAAAGTATTAGGGATGTTTAAAGATGAAATGAATGGAAAAATTATTTTGGAATTTGTAGGTTTACGTTCAAAAATGTATTCCATTAAAGCGGACAAAAATAATGTTATTAAAAAATCTAAAGGTATAAAAAAAATTGTTGTTGATAATTTAAGCATTGATGATTATAGAAATTGTTTAAATACTAAAAAAATATTTTATGAAAGTATGCAAATTTTTAAGTCTAAACTGCATACAATTTACACTCAAGAAATCAACAAAGTTGTTTTAAATTGTTTAGATGATAAGAAGTATGTAATGCATGATAATATTAGAACATTGTCTTGGGGACATAAAAATATTTTGTAACAAAAAAAAAAATTATTTGAAAATAAAGTACATATATATATTTAAATTAAATAAATTCAAAAAATTTTTATTTCATCATTTTCCCATATAAAATTGACGAATTTCAACAGCCTTTTCATCATAATAGGCTGCTGAGATTATTTTACATAAATTTTTTTTTATAAAAGCTAATACAGCTAATACACTCGGGTCCTTGATGAGATATAAAATATTCAGCATCTTCCTTGCAGTCAAATTCAGCAACATAATACTGTAAATGGAAAGTTGACCACCAAGATTTTTTTGATCTCTCCTCCATTTCCAAAAAGCACTTTACACAGAAAACCTGCTCTGGGGATGTATGACGTTGACAGACTTGCTTGAAATCATAATCATCCCAGATCAGATCATAGAATCTGTATACAGCACAGCAAGGCTTTCCTGTGTTTGCAGCTTCCATAATTTGATATTCACATGGTAAACCATATGATGAATATCCCATTTTTTCAATTTCCGACTTTGTGGGCATTTTTCTTTACCGAAATAATTAAATCTTAACTAATGAAAACTTTACTAATTTATAATTAATTTTGTTTATTTGCTTCTGCTTTTATATAAAAAAGAAAACAAAATAAATATAAAAAAAATTTTAAAAATTTAAAAAAACTGCTTCTTATCATAGAAGTACAGCATAAACCGCAAAGATACATTCTTTAGTATATATATTCTTATACATTTCTTGTTCTTGTTCTGAATTAAAGTGTGTTTAATTTTTTTCTTATTACCAAAAATTTGAAATGATCTAATTCGATTCTTATCATAGAAAAAAAAATTATACTCAATAATAATATTGTTATGAAATAAAAAAAAAAAAATTAAGAAAACATATTGTTATCAATTTATAGAGCATAAAACCGCATACATCCTTTATTGTATTAAAAAAGCTTTCTTGTAATTATTTTTACATAAATTAACCAAGTTTTCTTTAAAATATATTAGTATTTTATTACAATTAAAACAACGCAAACCTAAAAAATGGATCCAATCGCAGATTTAGCAGATTTCACCAATTTCACAGAAGATGATGAATACGATGTCGAGATGGAAGAAGAAAATTTGTTAGCAGAATTCCTAAGTGATATCAACAGAAAAACGAAATTCGTTCCAATGGGTGAGGTTAATTTAAATGAAACCTTTCAAGTAACAAGACTGCAGGAAACAGTGTCAAAGTTCCAAAATAAGGTGGATGGGGGTCGCTGTGTGGTTTTCCACACAGAAAAGTTTTTTACTTATCTACCAAAATATTATGCTGACAAGCATAATTCCACCATCGTAAACTTGTTAAATAAAAAAATTGCCAATGGCAAAATTAAATACTTTTTTAAAATTACAGATAAAAAGAATAAATTTATTGAAATAGAATTTATTAAAAAAATGTAATTTTATTAATAAAAAAAAAAATTATCAAAAGAAATTAAACAACAACAATTTTTTATTTTTTAAATTATTTATTTTTTTCCAGATTTTTTTTTTTTTTTTATTTTCCTTATATTTTTTCAGAATTTTAGGTTTATTAATCTTTTAAAGATTGATTTTTATTTTTTCCTTTAAAACTAGCGATTGTAAATGGTAAATTAGATATGTTTCTGATCATTTCTTTTCTTCTTAAGCCCCCTTTGAATTAGCTAAATCAACAATTTTAACATGTAAACATTTTCCAAAGCACAAACACCAATATGGTTAAAAGAACATCTTTTAGAACAATGAATTTGCTGATTCTTCTTATTCTTCTTCAATATTTTTAAACATGTAGAATCGCGATTATTATTCAAATCGAAAACATTGTTATTTTTCAATATGTTAATAATCCAAGATTGTTTTTCTCCTCCTTTAACATAAATTTTTGTTTGATTGGATAAAAAAATTTTCAAAAAATTGATGATTTCACAAAAATGGGTTTTACCATCAGACCACTGCAAGCCATGATGATTTTTAGTGAGCCATTTATTGGTGGTTTTTGCTTTTGCGTCTAAATAATGCCAACTGTAAGGTGATCTTATTATAAAATGTTGAATTTCATCATTTGATGAAAGAATAGCAATTTCTTTTAAAATAAATTTATTGCTATTGTCTCGAAAACCTTGCATGTCAATGATTATATATTCCATGTTTATTAATAAGCTTTTTCTTTATAGACAAAATCATTTATTTTTTATACATAAATTTAGATAATTTTAGCAACTTCTCCTGTTAATGGTTTAAATTCCACTAAGCGGTCATGCAAAATAAGACAATAAGCTGTAGTATTGTTTGGAATTGCATTTAAAGTCTTTATTTCAATTTTAACATCAACTGATCCCATTTTAAGATTATCATTTTGAAAACGAGTATCAATTATGAAGATAGGAGAATTATTTTTAAAGTTTTCCCATGAAACTAACGGTTCTGTTGTCGAGTTATTATAATAAAGGCTTCTGAAATTTGAATATGCTTCATATGCTAAAGCATAACGGTTTTTTGCAAAATCTAAATTCATATCTTCATATGGGTATGATTCAGAATTTAAAAATACTTTTATATTTTCAATATCGCAATAATTAAAAATTGATGGATTTTCTTCCACGTTATTTTGTTTGTTAGTTTGTAAAGCAAAAATTATAAAACGAGGCTTTTCAAGTTGTGATGCTGTTTTAACATTCCAAATATGATGTGTAGTTCCTGCTGGTAATGTAGGATACTCGTGTAATTCCCAATTTCTAAAAGGAATTTTCATAACCGAACCATTTTCAATGCTTTTATATAAATTTAATTTAAGATTATCAGCTAAGTTAATATGCTGAACTTTCCAATGTATTTTTGTAATTTGAATTTTTGGTTTTTCATTAGCAGCAGTAGTAGCACTACATAATAATGAATTATCATTTGATCGAGAGCGAGTTAATATTAATTCATGTTTTGCATTCGGAATAATATTTTTATAATCTTCTGCAAATCCTAATAATCTCTTTAAGGGTATTAAAAAATTGAAATGAATTCCATTTAGTTTAGTTGATGCACTAGGTGACCAACTTCCATTGAATAAAGCTGTACTTTCATTTTGATTGAGTGAAATATAGTTTTTTAATGTTGAAGTTATCCCCACATTACGATTATGATCAATTTCTTTACCATTAAGTTCATAACGAATTTCATCAAATAGAAATGGTATAGCATTATTAATTAGTTTAGTATTTACAACAGCTGTTCCATCATGTTTTGATACAAATCCTTCTACATAAATTTGACTTGTTGATGGCAATATATTTAAATTCTGATTTTGTATTTGTATTCGTATAATATCACTTAATCCAAATGAGTTTAAGAATGGAGAATACGAATGCCATTGAGCACTAGTTATAGTTTCATCAAAAATTGGATTATTAAAGAGATCCATTTTAATTTACTTTTAGTAGATATCCAAGAGATTTTAGATATTCTTTATTTTCAAATGATAATCGTTTTTTGTATTTAAAATGTCGAGTTCCTCCTCCTTTGACTAGCTTTGATGAATTAAGATGATGTTTATTATTCTGCGAATGTATATGGGGCTGATAATTTTGATTAAATACTATCATTCTGAAGCTTTAAGTGCAATCTAATTGTTATTGTTTCTCCACGAAAATTAATTAAATTACCGTTCTGATCAAGGAGTTTTAGAGTAATGGAACTTATCTGATTAATAGTTACAGGTAAATAAATTACATTTTTAGGGACTTCAATTATTTTATATCCAGGACTGACGTTAATGGAGAATTCATGTAAAATGTGAGCTTCTTTTTCATTAATATAAGCTCCAGAAATAACATTGCACTCTACTCTTATTATATTTATTTTATTAATATCAACAAAAAGATCTGAAGTATGCCATTTATTAGCTAATAATTTCTTCTTACTGAAACCTAATAATCCACCAATTGTATCTTCTCTTTCAAAATCAATATCCTTATCAGCAAAAATTTCGCACTTTAATGTATTATTATTTGCTCTTATAATTAATTTTTCCTTATCTGCTTTTGGTATATTCAATGTTTTTCTAAGAAAAAGCTCAATATCTCCAATTTCATATGAACCTGTTGGAATTGTAATAGGTTTATCATCAATAATAAATCTATTATTCTCTTCATCTACGTTAGGTATTGAATTATATGTTTGGAAATCCACTAAACCGCAGATATATTCTCTTCCATTTAGATCTATAGGAGGAAAATAATTAGTTGTCAATGTAGAAGAGTTTCCGTTTAAAGTTAATGTTATTGACATGTCTTTAATCGATATAATGAGATATTTCAGTTGTGCATTCTGTTTTTATATAGATTTTTAAGGTTAATCCCAAAATTCAATGATTTAGATTTAAGGTCAATACGCATTAATAATATAATATACATACATACATACAAAAATTTTTCGTTTAAATTTCTTTTGATACAACTAAATTCTAATTATTCTTTATCAGTTAGTTTTTTATTTCATTTATGTTCAAATATAGAGAAATAACCTTGAACTTGAACAAAATTATTAATGTAGGTCAGTTTAAGTAAAGCTAGACTAAGAATAAAACAGAAAAATTTTTTTTATTTTTTATTATGTTTTATTTACTGATAATAATTTTTTTTTCTTAACAATATGAAATAAAAATTCTAAGCATAAATGTCCACAATTGTAAGAATTAAAATTTTGATATTTATTATAATTATATGTAAGCTTATCTCCTAAATATTTTATTACTTCTAATGGTGGTCTTAAATTTCCAAAACTATCAAAATAATGAGTTATTTCATCATTTTTAAAATAAGCTACCCAATGCGTTCCATCTCCAATAGAATTATCTAAATTTATTATACCACATTCATATTTCAAAGGTTTGCGTGTTGGTAAATTATCTCTCATAAAAACTCCTCGAAAATATTTTAAGTATTTTTTAGCAAAGTTTTCTAAATCAATATTTGTAAGAGCTCTATTGGGTAGCTTAGTTAATGGTTTTTTGGATTCAAATAAAGTCCTAAACCATTCTTATATGGTTTTAAGTGCAATCCATTTCCTCCTTTTAATGCTATTGCTTCCATCATTTTATTATGACGTTGACTTTCTTTTAATTCTTTGTGGGCATTTTTAGCATCGTTAACAGCTTTAGTTATTCCTGCAGCGCCACCTGAAAGTGCTCCAATAGCTGATAGACCCGCAAATATAGGTATTAAAGGTAAAACTCCTCCAATTTTTGGTATAGGAATTATTCGAGGAATGTTAATGTTTTTTTTCTGTCCTTTAGAAAAATATCTAGAAGCTTGTAAAGCAGTTTTTATAATATTCTTATCATTCGTTGGTTTTTTTATAGTTTTAACAGCTACTTTAGCTTGCTTTATAACTTTTTTCAAGGACTTTTTTCTTAAAATTTTCTTTTTTATCTTTTTTAAACCCATACCGAGTTTAACTTTAGCTTTCATTGTGTTTGTAACTAGATATGAATTTAATCGTTCACCAAAACTGGAGTCTTTAGATTTAACTCTTTGCCAAGCTTTTTCTGCTAATATTTTATCAGCTATATGACGCTGATTTTGATCAGTATTTTGAGAATATGCTATATCATGCTCTCGACAAGCCTCATCTAAACCATTAATTCCTTTATCACCTCGTGCTAATCGTTTTGCTAGTTTTGTCCCAGGACCACAATAATTATAACCAGGTAAATGCGCTTCAAATGGTAGTTTATTAATTAGAGAATTAACTACACCTTTTCCATTAACAGTTTTTTGGTTACTGATTGAATATTTATTATAAAGTGTCATAATATTAAGTTGTTTAGTTTAAGAAAGTCACTTAAACACTAATCACCTTTTATAAAATGAAATTTATAAAACTAGATAATGCAGTTAAAGTTAAAAATTTTGATCAAAATTCAAAAAAGAAAATAAAAAGACATGGTGAATGCTTTCCAGATAGTATAAGAGGGTTAATAGTCGGACCTTCAAATTGCGGTAAAACTAATGCTATGATAAGTATGCTTTTAGATCCTAAAGGGCTCAAATTTCAAAACATATATATCTACTCAAAATCATTGCATCAACCTTAATATTTATATTTAAAAAAATTAATAAAACCAATCAAAGGAATGGGATATAACGAATTTTCAAATAATGCTGATGTAATTGAACCATCGGCCTCACAACCAAACTCAATATTTATTTTTGATGATGTAGCTTGTGATAAGCAAGATAATATAAGAGCCTATTTTTGTATGGGACGTCATCAAGAAGTAGATAGTTTCTATTTATGCCAGTCATATACAAGAATTCCAAAGCATTTAGTTAGAGATAATGCAAATTTTTTAATTATATTTAAGCAAGATGATTTAAATTTGAAACATATATATAATGATCATGTAAATTCTGATATGTCATTTAATGAATTTAAAAAACTAAGTGCATGTTGCTGGAATGATAATTATGGTTTTCTATTAATTGACAAAGATAGTGGTTTAAATAATGGTCGATATAGAAAAAATTTTGAAGCATTTGCTAAATTTTAGTTAACCCAAAATCTGTTAGCAGTTGGCAGTTACTAACTAAACAGGTTATTTAATAGATATCAGTTAGTAGTTTGCAGTTAGCAGATAGCAGATAGCAGTTACCAGTCAGCAGTTAGGGATTATCAGTTAGCAGTTAGCAAGAGAACAGTTCAGTCGATAATTTACAGTTAATTAAATTATTATTAAAAAAATGGATGAACAACTTATGAAAGATTTAATGAAAACTCGTAAAAATTTAAAAAGGAAATTTCAATCTTTAAAAGTTCAGAAGCTATCAGAAGACCGTAATCGAGAAGAAGCTTTCACTCCAATTACAAAACCATTGAAAGAATTGACAAATGCTGTCAAACAACAACAACAACAATTTTCAAATAATGTTATCAAACCGGAAATTAAACTGTCTGCTAGCGATGATAACACCTTAAAATTATTAAGGCCATTTAAGCCGGAAGTTAAAACGCCTAGCAACAAAAGTAATACACACAGTAAATTTATAACTTCAACGCCAAATACTATAAAATTTGAGACGTCATCTATAACTGATAATATTATTGATGAATCATCAATTTCACAATTTCCTGTTTTTAACAAGTCAGAACTTGATAAGACATATGGACCATATTTTGATGAGTCATTAAATGTTCGAAAACTTGGGAATGCTAATTTTGAAATAGATGAAATTACTAAAAATATTGTGATTGATACTGAAGTTTTTAAAGGAACTGATGGTCTATATGAATTGATATTTAAAAAAAACCCCATAAACTATACTGAAAGTGATTTAAAAACATATCATCAAATACTTAACAAAACAAATGCACATAGAAGAAATTACGATCAATTAGAGCAAATAAAAGGAAACAAAGGTTTTAAATATAAAAATATATTAAGAAAATTATATGAACATGATTATAATACTAGACATAAAAAAACTGGTTCAGGTTGTTTGAAAAAAAAATTTATTAATTATTTTAATAAATCTTCTTCTACACCGGAAACCCATTTAAATTATACAAATCAATCAAATCAGTATGTTTATTGGGATGATCCTAATGAATTAGTTGACAGATTAAAACTTTTAATTAGTTCACAATCAGCTGGTAACAATAATCATCACAATGAAATTGTATCTATAATTGAAGAGTTAAGAGAAGCAAATATAATTCAATAGCTATTTAAATTAACAATCAGTTAAAACCATAATGTCACTTGATAAGTTTGGACGTAGTACAGCTTCTTCTTCTAGAAAACTACATACTCAAGGTCCTCCAGGTATTGGTTTTAAATTGACTTCTGAAGGAAATTATGATTTAGATAACAAAATTTTGTCAAATGTCCGAGAACCTATTATTGGCAGTGATGCAGCAACACAAAATTCTGTAAATAATCATATTTTCTTTCAGAAAGAACTATTACAAAACGAAATGCGAGAAATGTCTAATCATTTAGAGACAACAGTATCTATAGAACTTAAATTAGCAGAAGAAAAATTAAAAATATTAGAAGAAAAAATGCAAGTTAGTTTAGAGGAAATCCATATCAAATTCTCGGGATTGTTAAATGAAAAATTTTCAAATATGAGTGATGTCATTGAATTTCAAATTAAAAAACCAATTAAATTTATTCATGAGAGATTGCAAAAAGCTGAAGCCCAAGCTCGATCAGCATTGGATTTACTTAGTAGTTTAGAACTTATAAAAACATAATTGGGGATCAGTTTTCATTTACTTTTCGAAATGGATGTACATCGAATCGGATATTCTTTATATAATTTTTTATCTAAATATAATGATATTTTATTGGAGGAACATTATGAACAATTAAAAATTCACTTTAATTTTTTAAAATTATTTAAAAATTCTATCCTAATTGAAACGAAAGAGAATGGATATCATTGGGATATATGTCCCTATACATCAGACAACATGACAACTGTTCCAGATACTTGTCCTTGTCATTCAGCAGATCATCATATGTTAAAATGTTCCAAACTAATGGATTTATATAAATAATTATATAACTTTATATACATACATAAATAAAGAATATAAATTTTAAATACATTTTATTATTTGCTTTTTATTATATATATAAATTATATAGGCACATTTTATTTAAAAATGAGTAAAAGGGAGGTGGTTGAAGAGCTGCATAAGCCTGCACGAAGAAATTTTAAACGACGTAGAGTTATAATTAAAGGATTTGATGATCTTTGGCAAGCTGATTTAGTAGAAATGGGTTCATATGCTAAAGAGAATAAAGGATTTAAATTTTTATTAACTGTGATTGACTGCTTTTCTAAGTATGCCTGGGCAATCCCTATAAAAGCAAAAACTTCAGAGAACGTTACAAAAGCAATGCAAAATATTTTTCTAACTTCTAAAAGACATCCGCAAAATTTACAAACAGATGATGGGAAGAATTTTTTAATAAAATATTCAAAAAATTAATGGATAAATATCATATAAATCATTATTCAACATTTAGCATATTAAAAGCCTCTATTGTTGAACGTTTTAATAGAACCTTAAAAGAAAAGATGTGGAAAGAATTTAGTTTTAATGGAAATTATAAATGGATTAACCTAATTCAAGAATTAACAAAACAATATAACAACACTAAACATCGAACAATTAAAAAACGACCATCTGATGTCAATAAAGATAATGCTGAAAATTTACTTAAAACTATATATAATCATATTAAAATTTCATCACCATACAAATTTAAAATTGACGACTTAGTTCGAATAAGCAAGTATAAACATGTTTTTGAAAAAGGCTACACACCAAATTGGACAACTGAAATATTCAAAATAAGAAAAGTTCAAATCACTAACCCTGTAACATATTTACTGGAAGATTATCAAGGTCAACCTATACAAGGAAGCTTCTATGAATATGAATTGTTAAAATCTAAACATAATAATATTTACCTAGTTGAAAAAGTTATTAAAAGTAAAGATAATAAGATTTTTGTAAAATGGCTTGGATTCTCATCCGACCACAATTCATGGATAAATAAAACTGATTTAATATAGAGAAAAAAAAATTTTTTTTATTTCATATTATTTTAATTACATTTTTTTTTTTTTTGTTTTTTTTAATGAATTTCCATTTGATATGTCGGATCCTGTTTGATTGTTTGTAAATCAATTACAGTGAAATCTGTTTTATATTCTGTATCTACCATCATAATTTTTTCTGCTTCTCCTTCATCTGTAATTCTTTCAACTAATATTTCTCGATATTCATGACATTGAATTTTGAGATACTTTTTAATAAAAATGCTTTCATATTCACATCTCACAGTGAGTTTTTGATTCTCACCAAAATTCAATACAAAATGTCTATAAAATATATGCTCACTATTTATTATTCCACCAATATTCTGCTCTTTTAAAACTAATTCATTTCTAAAAGCTTTAATAGCATCATCTATAGATCCATATTGTGGTACTGAATCAGCTTTATCTGATAAAAATTGATCAACTGCTTGCAAAGTAGTTAATGGTTGTATTGTAGTTGTTGTTGTAATTTCACTAGTATTTGTTTCTAAGGAAATTATATGTTTTAAAAACTGAACTGATAAAATTACTTTAACAGTCTCATTATTTGGAAGTAATATATAAAAATATGTGCTCCCAAAAGCTGATTCATCCAATCTAATATTGGAAGCTGGAGCTGAATTTGTTTGAATAGTAAACAAGCAAAATATTAAAATTAAAAATGATTTCATTGTCACAAAAAAAACTTTGATCTATCTTCATTCAGGGTTTATACAGTAATGTGCGATTGGAAATTATAAATATATAAGTTATACTTTTTATTTTCTAGAAAGTTCTTTATTATGTACAAACTTTACTTGACTTATAATAGAACACGCATACATAAAGAGCGGTAAAAATCTATCTCGTCCATCTGAAAAAGCTTCCATATAATCTAAATATTCCTCTTTTAAACTTTCAAGTAATTTTCTAAATTTAATTAACACGTCACCAATTTTTGATTTTTTATTTTTTTCATTATATGTATTTTCTATTGAATATATAAATATAATTCCCTCATCGATTCGTTTCCTTATCATTGACTTTTTCAATTCATTCTCATTTTCTTCATATTCATTTCTTGTCAGTGGCAATAAATCAATATTTTCAGTAATTCCTTTATTGTTACCAGCTGGCAGAACATTTGAAATATTCTTTTCAATCATCTCCCAATCATCTTCTTCAGAAAATGGACAATCAGCATGAAAATGATTAGGTGCTGGCTTTCTTTTATTTGTTAAACCTCTTATTTTACCAATAATAGATATGTCACCACCATATACTTCTATTTTTATATGTTGCCAATCCAAAGGAGATAAATCGAATTGATTAGTAAATGATTCACCATTTCTAATTTTAAATAAACAAATTTTTTCACCGCCTTCTGGAGTTATATGTACCTCCAAAAAATCGTGAAATATTCTCCAATTAATTATTTTAATTGAAGCCCATTTCCGACCACAAATACAATATTTATATCCATGTAAAATATTATCAGCCCAAAACATTATGATGCTTATACTTAATAGTCTAATCAGATTATGCTATATTTTATGTTAGAATTAGTCTTTTATAGAATTTTGAGTATCAAATTATTATTATTATTAGAAAAAAAATATATATATATATATATATTAAATTATTTATTTATTATAAACACCTAAATAATTGTTACATTTCGAACAATAATGATTCACATTTTTAAAATTAACAATAGGAATCCCCTGACGTCATTTCAGATTTTTATTTTATTTGCTTTTTACATTATGTTTCACTTTTTGAAAATTTTAAATTTCTTATCAATATAATTCAATTCAACAACAATCCAAAAAAAAGCTCATGCTTTAAAAATATTTTATTTCCTTATCAGCATATTTAAATATTTTTTTTTTTATTTATTGAATTAACTTGTCTTAAACAAACGCTTCATAACACAAAAATTATCACCAAAGCCCTTTCAATCACTGCCACTGCCACCACCACTGTCTCCACCAATGTACACGATCTGTACACGATCCCATTTTTTCTTCACTTTTTACCCTGTACACAACCCTAATCTTTAATTTTTACATTCACCGACATCTGGTGACCACTAACGGCAAATAACCACTTTTTGCGTTTTTCTACATTAGCGACCACTAACGGAAAATAACAACTTTTTGCGTTTTTCATACATTAGCTCTCTCATATAATTTATTCGACGTACACCGACATCTAGTGACCACTAACGGCAAATAACACATTCACACACACCTAGTGACCACTAGTGGCAAATAACAACTTTTTGCGTTTTTCATACATTAGCTCTCTCATACACTCATCGACAACTAGTGAGCACTAGCGGCAAATACACCAACATCTAGTCGCCACTAGCGGCCACTAGAGGCAAATTACCGACATCTAGTGGCAAAAAACGGCAAGTAGCAAGTTTTTGCGTTTTTCATACGTTAGCTCTCTCATATCCTAACTACTTAAATTCAATAACATTTATTTCATTTTAGTTAAACAGAATCTTATACTTAAAAAAAAAAACATAGCAGTCCATTCTGACTAGGAAACATAAAATTATAAGCATTTCACAAAAATGCTAAAAAAGGCCTTATTATACTATGTTAGTATAATAAGGCCTAAATATTTTTTCATATATTTAATAAGGCAAGTGTATTTTTAAAAAACAAACAAAAAAAAATTCGATAACTTAAAAAAAATTCAACATATTACATAGTAGGTTTTGTTATTTATATCTTATATTCTAAAAAAATTAAAAAAAAATTTAATTTTTTTACTTAAAAAAAAACATTAATTTAGTCAAGATAATTTGTTTTTTTGGTGGCATGATACAAAAAGAGCTTAGATCTGGAAACACATTTTATATACAAATTACCAATATTTATTATTTACCTCTCGGAAAATATAAAATGTGATTAATTTTAATATTAATATTCGTTTTTTAAAAATAATAATAATAGAGAGTTTAATAAGGCCTATAAATTTTTTTAATAGGCCTTATTAAACCTTTATTAACTATTTTTTATAAAATCTAAAAAACCACTTTTTTAATAAAATATTAATAAAATAATTTCTTTTGTTAAAGAAAGCAATCACAAAGTAAATATTTAAGACAAAATAAGAATAATAATTATAATTTTAGTAAAAATCTTACTTACGTTAAAAAAAAAAAAATTTATATTATCACAAAACAAAAGAATCCTCAAAATACAAATACAAATAATATCAAAATGGCTATAGTGAAATAAGTAATTTTTTTTATCGGACATTTTTGTACAATTATCAATGGATGTGTAAATCAATAAAGTACATTTTAACATTTTTAGTATGATTTTTGATGTTTAGGCCTTATTACCCGCTAGGCCTTATTTGCCGGAGGTACCTTAGTTTAGAACTTATAAAAACATAATTGATTGGGGATCAGTTTTCATTTACTTTTCGAAATGGATATACATCAAATCGGATATTCTTTAAATAATTTTTTAGATAAATATGATGATATTTTATTGGAGGAACATTATGAACAATTAAAAATTCACTTCCATTTTTTAAAATTATTTAAAAATTCTATCCTAATTGAAACGAAAGAGAATGGATATCATTGGGATATATGTCCCTATACATCAGACAACATGGCAACTGTTCCAGGTACTTGTCCTTGTCATTCAGCAGATCATCATATGTTAAAATGTTCGAAACTAATGGATTTATATAAAAGAATAAAAAATAAATAATTATATTATAATGTTATATAAATAAAGAATATAAATTTTAATTACATTTTATTGTTTTGCTTTTTATTATATATATATAACAATTTTATATAGGTCCATTTTATTTAAAAATGAGTAAAAGAGAGGTGGTTGAAGAGCTGCATAAGCCTGCACGAAGAAATTTTAAACGGCGCAGAGTTATAATTAAAGGATTTGATGATCTTTGGCAAGCTGATTTAGTAGAAATGGGTTCATATGCTAAAGAGAAGAAAGGTTTTAAGTTTTTATTAACTGTAATTGATACCTTTTCCAAGTTTGCATGGGCAATCCCTATAAAAGCAAAAACTTCAGAGAAAGTCACAAAAGCAATGCAAAATATTTTTCTAACTTCTAAAAGACATCATCAAAATTTGCAAACTGATGATAGAAAAGAATTCTTCAATAAAATATTCAAAAATTTAATGAATAAATATCAAATAAATCATTACTCAACATTTAGCATATTAAAAGCCTCTATTGTAGAGCGTTTTAATAGAACTTTAAAAGAAAAGATGTGGAAAGAATTTAGTTTTAACGGAAATTATAAATGGATTAACCTAATTCTAGAATTAACCAAACAATATAACAACACTAAACATCAAACAATTCAAAAACGACCGTCAGATCAGATGTCAATAAAGATAATGCTGAAAATTTGCTTAAAACTGTATATAATCATATAAAAATTGCTTCACCTGCAAAATATAAAGTTAATGATTCAGTTCGAATAAGCAAATTCCAACATATTTTTGAAAAGGGGTATACACCTAACTGGACAACTGAAATATTTAAAATTAGAAAAGTTAAAATTACCAACCCAGTAACATACTTATTAGAAGATTATCAAGGACAACCAATACAAGGCAGTTTCTATGAATATGAATTGTTAAAAACTAATAAAAAACAAGTTTTTTTGATTGAAAAAAATTCTTAAAACTAGTGATAATAAAATTTTTGTTAAATGGTTAGGGTTTACTTCTGATCATAACTCATGGATAAATAAAAAAGATTTATTATAAAAACAATTGTTTATTTTATTATTATTTTACAATTATTCCAATCTTTCTTTTTATATTAGTTTTATATAATTTCCATTTGATATGATGACTTTTGTTTTATTGAACGCAAATCAAGTATAGTGTAATAAGATTTATAATTTGTGTCTATTACAGGAATAGTTTCCACTTCTCCATTATTTAAAATTCTTTCTGCTTGCATTTCTCCAATATTACGTTCCACCAATATTACGTTCTTTTAAAATTAATTCTTGTCTAAAAGCCTCAATAGCTTCGTCAATAGAAACAAAATGCGGTACTGAGTCAGCAAGATCACCAGCTAATTGCGAATCTGATTTTAGAGTAGTGATTGGTGCTGTTGTTGTTGTTGTTGCAATTCTTGATTCAATTGTTGTTGCTGTGCTTAATTCTGACGAAATTACATGTTTCAACAGTTGAACTGATAAATTTACTTTCACTGTCTCATTATTTGGAAGTAAAATATTAGAGTATGTACTACCATAAGCTGATTCATCTAATCTAATATTAGAAATTGGAACTTAATTTCCTTGAATAATGAACAGACTAAATATAAATAACAAAAATGATTTCATTGTCACAAAAATATTGATCTATCTTCGTTCAAAGTTCATTTAGTAATGCACGATTGGAAATTATAAATATATAATTTAAACTTTTTATTTTCTAGAAATTTCTTTATTATGTACAAACTTTACTTGACTTATAATAGAACACACATACATAAAGAGCGGTAAAAATCTATCTCTTCTATCTGAAAAAGCTTCCATATAATCTAAATATTCCTCTTTTAAACTTTCAACTAATTTTTTAAATTTAATTAACACGTCACCAATTTTTGATTTTTTATTTTTTTCATTATATGTATTTTCTATTGAATATATAAATATAATTCCTTCATCGATTCGTTTCCTTATCATTGACTTTTTCAATTCATTCTGATTTTCTTCATATTCATTTCTTGTCAGTGACAATAAATCAATATTATAATAGTATTTTATAATATTTAATATTATTTAATTATTAATAGTAATTCCTTTATTCTTACCAGCTGGCAGAATATTTGAAATATTCTTTTCAATCATCTCCCAATCATCTTCTTCAGAAAATGGACAATCAGCATGAAAATGATTAGATGCTGGCTTTTTTTTATTTGTTAAACCTCTTATTTTACCAATAATAGATATGTCACCGCCATATACTTCTATTTTTAGATGTTGCCAATCCAAAGGAGATAAATCGAATTGGTTAGTAAATGATTCACCATTTCTAATTTTTAATAAACAAATTTTTTCACCGCCTTCTGCAGTTATATATACCTCCAAAAAAACGTGAAATATTCTCCAATTAATTATTTTAATTGAAGCCCATTTCCGACCACAAAGACAATATTTATACCCATGTAAAAAATTATCAGCCCAAAACATTATGATGCTTATACTTAATAGTCTAATCAGATTATGCTATATTTTATGTTAGAATTATTAGTCTTTTATAGAATTTTGAGTATCAAATTATTATTAGAAAAAAAAAACATATATATATTTTAAATTATTTATTTATTATAAACACCTAAATAATTGTTACATTTCGAACAATAATGATTCACATTTTTCATGTTATCAGTACAATATGGAATGCAGCAACAACACCATAATCCTATCAAACACATTAGTAGAGCTGCAATATGAGTTTTGTTAGCATTTTCATATTCAACTCTCGTTACGTTTCTTTCACCACAATTGAAACATATTGCAATTTGAGGATAAGGTCCAAATGATGTTTTAAATGCTTGTCGAACAAATACAGTTGCACCAATACATCCTTGGTTTGTGTTGTATGACGGTGATGAATCCATGAATGTCTTTGATTAACTAAATTCTTTAGAAAAAATTAAAAAATCTTCTCTGGGTAAGAGCATAGCATTGGAATCGAACCTTATACTAATAAACTTACCTAATAGATTTTACTATTATATAACACCCTACCACTCCTACCCACAAAAGACTTTATTAGTTCTCGTTATTTTTGTATTTTATTTGTAAATTAATTACTTAATTAGTGTTTTAGTTTTAATCACAAAATGGAGTTCGTAAGAACATTTCTTATGTTCAAAAAATTTTATTTGGCAAATAAAATATTTTTCAGAAAGAAATATAAGAAAGAAATTAAGTATCATATCAGGTTCCTGAACAATTATACTCATTAAGAAAATTCAATTCACTTAGAGAAAATGAAGATGATAAATGGATGGAATTATTTGCCCTGAATAAAATCGAATTTTTCAAGAGATGTTTATTGAGATTAGCGAAAATTGTAAAAAAATTTAAAGAAAATAACTATAAATATCGAAAAACTTTAAAAATAAATAAAAAAACTTTGTAATACTAATATATTTTGTTTTTTCTTTTTAAATTAACAATAGGAATGCCCCTGACGTCATTTAAACATTTTTTTATGTTATTTACTTTTTACATTATGTTTCACTTTTTGAAAATTTTAAATTTCTTATCAATATAATTCAATTCAACAATCCAAAAAAAGCTCATGCTTTAAAAATATTTTATTTTCTTATCAGCATATTTAAATATTTTTTTTTTATTTATTTAATTAACTAATTGTCTTAAACAAACGCTTCATAACACAAAAATTATCACCATAGCCCTTTCAATCACTGCCAATGCCACCGCCACTGTCTCCACCAATGTACACGATCTGTATGCGATCCCATTTTTTCTTCACTTTTTACCCTGTACACAACCCTAATCTTTAATTTTTACATTCACCGACATCTAGTGACCACTAACGGAAAATAACAACTTTTTGCGTTCTTCAACATTAGCGGCCACTAACGGAAAATAACAACTTTTTGCGTTTTTCATACATTAGCTCTCTCATATAATTTATTCGACGTTCACCGACGTCTAGTGACCACTAACGGCAAATAATAACTTTTTGCATTTTTCATACATTAGCTCTCTCATATCCTAACTACTTACTGCGTTGACCTAAAAGAAATACATACTACCTGTAAGAAAGTTTATTAGTTAAACATATCATAATATTTAATCGGCTTATTTTTTCCCATACAAATATAAACATCCTTTTTTAGAACAAACTATTTGAGCAATTTTAATGAAACAACAACCAAAAGAAAGGTTTTTTTTTGTTTTCATAGGACAATGATATTTTTTTTTATTGCGTTTTTTCAGGTGAAAACCCGTCTTTAATTTAACGTAAATTTGAATTTAACGGTCACGCTATTAAAAGTTAAGGCTTATGACTCTAATATTATGCGCCGACTTTCTGGGTAAAAGTAATGCATTTTCGGTTGTATTCGCAACTCAATCAAACTATATATTATAGGCGCCGACTTATGTCTTTCTTTTTTTTTGTTTAGTTCAAATGTTCAATGAACAAGGAGATTTAAATTTTTTTTAAATTTTTATTTTTGTTTTTGTTTTTTCTTTATCTTAAAAAGTGAACGAAAAAAATGAGTTCTGTTCGAAATGAAAACAATACATTTGGTTTATACAGTAGTTTTTATTTGTAACGAACTCGGTTCAATTTTAATTATAATAAACTTTACCCTTTTTGCTAAAAAATTAAATTTTACCTAAAAATGTAAGTTTTTTATTACATTGATATTTCTTTTATTTAAACTTATTATACCTAAATATGTTGCTGGCGATTAATTAAGTCTTTTTTATTTAGTTTTGAATATAAAAAAAATCATAATAACGCATCAAAAATACAAAAAACGAGGAAGATTATAGTTGCCCTTGTCAACTTTTAGATACCCGTGCATACCCACTATGGTGTATAAAATAAACCGTAATTTACTTCCCTTATACATTTAACTCATTACCCCATAATTTTGACGTAAAAAAAAAAAAAAAAATTAACAAAAAAAAAAAAAAAATCACAAAACAAAAAACAAAATTTTCATTCATTGTCCCATAACTTAAGCTTAAAAAAAAAAAAAAAAAAATAAAAAAAAAAAAAAACAACAAAGAAAAAAAAAACAAAAAAAAAAAATTGGCCCACCCTAAAAGTCCGATGGTCCGAGTGATGTCCAACTTTGCCAAGTAACTTGCCCTATTAATTTACCTGCCCAATTTTAATTTTAACCTTGTAGCTTTATTAGATTCACAGTTATTGAATCGAAAACTTTGTATGGCAGCCCCCTGAAAATGGGGCCCTAACATTTTGAAACTTCATATAAGTGCTCGATTCATTATATAACTAACCGTGTGTAATTTTCAGCCTCGTAGTATAATTAGTTTTGAAGAAATTCATATTGGTGCAAAGAAGTTGTATGGCAGCCCCCCGTAAATGGGGCCCTAACATTTTGAAACTTCATATAAGTGCTCGATTCATTATATAACTAACCGTGTGTAATTTTCATCCGCGTAGTATAATTAGTTTTGAAGAAATTCATATTGGTGCAAGGAAGTTGTATGGCAGCCCCCCGAAAATGGGGCCCTAACATTTTGAAACTTCATATAAGTGCCGGAGTCAATATAAAACTAATTGTGTGTAATTTTCATCCCCGTAGTATAGTTTTGAAGAAATTCATATTGGTGCAAAAGCGTTGTATGGCAGCTCCCCGAAGCCTTGGTCCGATTTTAACCAAAAACAATAGGGAACCTAGAAATTGTCTAAAAATGACTTTGTGTGAATTTCAAGACTCTAGCCCTTTTAGTTTTTGAGTTATCGTGATGACACACGGACGGACGGACAGACACACATAGCTAGATCGACTAATTTTTCGATTCTGAGCCGATACGTACCCTTGACACTATATCTAGCTCGTCTAGATCGATGCGTTACAAACGGAGGAGGAAATCTAATATACCCGATGTTCATATATATATGCACGGGTATAAAAATTTCAATAGAAGAAAAAGCACTATACATAGGCTTGAGGCTGACACATCAAATAAAACTCTAGCAAATGAGTTCGAAGTGTTCATTCTAGAATCATCACATTCTACAATGTTCAAGTCTTATACTAATTTTTCAAAATTCACAGCATTCTTTTAAAAAAACATTCGTTTATTACGACAATTATTTTCCGTCCTATCATGGTCGTTATAACCGAAAAGTACTGTATTTTGTTTTTGTTTGCAACTTATTATAATACAGTTCGTCGCATGAGTTTTATTTTATGCCATACGCCATTCACATAGTTTCGAGAAAATCGAATTTAAAAGTTTGTTTAAATTTATCTTGAAAACTAGCCGAAAAACTCCTTCAAAAAATGTTTTGGTAATATTAGAAAATTTATTTTAAGTAATTTTTTTCCGGTTTAGAGCAAGTATAATAATTTTTAAGAAAGTTGTGATAATTTTTGCAAAAGCATTCCCAAAGTTGATTTTATTCCACGTCATACATTTAAAAACCAAAATCTTCGAAATGTATGACATGGACTAAATTTTTTGTGGATATGTCATAAAATAAAATTGTTTAAATTAAATAGAATAATGCATGTAAAATAAATGACATGGAATATAATTTATTATTTATACAAGTAAGACAAACTAAATTTCATTTCAAAATTCTTAATTTATTTATTTCACAGAGTTTTTCACAGTTTTTCAATTCACAGCTTGATTTGTTACAATCATATTGATTTATAAAAATATAACAAAATCTTATTCTAATTTACAAAATTCTTAACTTTTATCGTTTTAGTAAAATCGGTAAATTTAATAAAAAAAAACGTTAAACATTTCGATATGCTGATATCATTTTCTTCTTTAACATAAAAAATTCAGTATAACAATCTTATAATCTTATAATATTGTATTATTAATATCAGTCATAGTTTTTAATGGAATTTATTTCGTAAAATAGCCTCAAAATATTTCTGGTCAATTATAGGGATAAAAGGTAAAAGATCCTTTATATCTTGTATTTTTGAAGGCGAAATTGTGTTGCTTCTATTTAAAGTTGTCACCTTATTGAAGATGTCTTTCGGAGTTGGTAAAGTTTTTTTAGTAGCTTTCTTATTCAAACTTACACTATTGAAGTTTACATTTTGAAATGATGTTTTATATTTAATTGTGAAAGGATTATTTTGTTCATACATTATTATTTTTATTTTTGAGAATGGAACGATCTGATAGTTTAGTTTATCTGCAAGAGTAGAAAAGTTTTTAAAATCGCCTGGCATCCTTTGGAGTATCTTAAGTTTAATTTTTTCGGACGACATTCCAACTAACAGTTTTACTAAATGTAAAGGACTGTGTATTTCCATATTTTTTAAATGTTTGTCGATAACAGAATGCACACAATCCACTTCTTGGATGAGCGAATGTCCAGGAACCGAATATTTATGTAAAATTAAGGAAATATCAGGATTTGTTTTCAAAAATATTTTAATGGCAGTACTGTTAACTCTATTTTTGTTCTGCGGAACACATGAGTCGCTCCAAAATGTGATTTGTTTTATATTAGGAAAATCTTTTACTATTTCGATTAAAATTTTTACCAGAGAGCTACTTATGTCATTACCGGACCTTCCACTGTGTATTTCTGTCCATACCGCACAATATGTAATTTTTTTTTTTTTGTCTGGAAAAATGGCAGTTGCAGTTAAATTAAATGTATTAAGTTTCCGCTTGTAATAAAATGATGAAGCGTTTCCTCTAGGTAAAGAAAACAAACTTTGCATATCATAACACAGGATACAATGGTTTTTATCGATATTGTTACGATCAACATCTCTGTCAGCTTTGGCCATGTTTTTTTCTCTTTTATGGGACTCATATTTTAATAATTCTTCTCTTTTGGGATTTTTTACATTTTTGAATAACACGCACTTATCACAATGATCTTTTTTTGGATTAAAAAAAGAATAATTGTACTCAGTGTTAAAAATATTTCTGTATATGTTTATTTTTAATGGATTCAGACATTTTTGCTTGTATAAAGTGTACAATTTGGAAACATTCAAACCATTCTCTAGATATTTCCGGTGGGTGTTTGATCGACAATAATGAGAGTCAACTACCGGGAAGCTGGAAATATGTTCTCGAATTTCAATTAGCTTTTCTGGTGGCTTGCTTCGTTTTATATGTTTACCTCTTTTCATAGGAAGTGGTACTCCAGAAGCTTTATCAATTAAATTTTCGAAGTAATAGTAAACTCTCATTTTTGATACGCATATTGTATTCAGAAAAAAAGTGCGACATACTTGATGAATTCTCTCTCCAACTTGCAAATAAAATTTATATGAGAAGTTTTTTATGCTTGAAGATTTTTCACGACGCCTTTTGATTGCTTCTTTCTTAACGAATTTTAAATACAATTTGATTTTATCATTATCTGATAAATTCCAAAAATTCTTAAAGATCTCTTGTCGATCATTTTCCAAAAAATTGTTAGTGCAAGAAAAAAAACAAGTTTGTTTACATGGAGGCTTCATTTTTTTCGCAGGAACTTCCCTTTTTTTGGAATTAATATAACACTTTCCACTTTGTCTTAATCTTTTATTTTGGTTGAGTTTCCACATATCTGGATGTCTTTTCTTTTTTCTAGTTGGAGTAGGTACTCCAGCTGTAAAAATATGAAAGTAAATAAAATGTAAGTAAAAACACTTTCGAATAGTTTTACATGAAGGGCTATAATCTGAAGGTAAAGTTCTTAACAGAGACACAGAGTTAATTTCTTTCAAACTTTTTGGAATTTCAATTGTATTTTCTTCATCATATAAAAAATTTTTTCTTGATTTGACAATTTCTACTTCATAGTTCGGATCTTTAACAATATCATCAGCTTTAAAAAAAATAAAACTTTAATAATTTACAAATTCATAAATTTTTCAAGTACCTGAAAAATCAGACTCTTCTGATACCGGTATGTTTATACTAGTTTTTTAATCCTAAAATCATTTAATTCAAAGCCACTTTCAGTATGTTCTGTATTTCTAAAAATTTCATCGGTCATACTAACCCAAAAACAAATATACAAAAAATTAAGTCAGATTCAAACAAGATTTGTTTTTAACTCACTTATTTATTTCCTCCGGCAAAGTTGGTGGCGGAGATGACATCTTTCTTCTTTGAGCTCACAAACAACACTAAACTATTATTCAGTTTATTCAGACTGTTCGAAAATTTTGTATGAACATGGCTTAAAATAATACGTAATTTTAATATTTTTATTTTATGCCACGCCCATAGAAACCGTACCATAATTCTGTATATAGAATAAAATAAAACTGACGCGATTAAAATTTTATTTTGATACATGAGCACGTGTACTAAAATAATACTAAAATTATTTTTTTGATCATCTCTACGGTTATGGCTTAAATGTGATTTGAAATTGGCGTATGGAATGAAACTTCAAAACAAACTTGTAAAAATGGTGGATATGGAATAAAATCGACACTGTGTAACTCAAGAATGGAATAAGATAGGACCAAACGGGTCGAAGTTTTGAAAAGGGCTTGTTTTAAAACCCCCGAATCCATTCTCAGGTAAAAAAGTGAAAAAATGGCGTATGGCATAAAATAAAACTCATGCGACGAGTTATAAAAAAAAAATTTTTTGTAAATCGTAAATTGTTGTTGCTTTTTGTTAAGTTTTTTGTACAATAAAAAACCGACTTCTGAAATATATTCTACGTTTGAGAGTCATGATATTAAAATATATAAATATTTGCAAAACAGTTAAAAAAAAAACAAATAATCTTTCTTAAAAAAAGTTATTTGTTCCTTAGGTCCTAACCTAAATAAAAGCGTATAGCGTATAATTTCTGTCAAAAAATTGAGAAATAAATAGGTATATAAATTTACATTAGAGCAGCGAAAATACGCGTAACGCAATGTACAGTATCTCGGATTTTTAAAATTTACAAATATTGACAAAATGTATAAAAATATTATTATTGGATTTTCTTATATTTCTATAATTTAAATAGACAATAATTTTTATTAAAAAATATATAATAATTGAAAAGTTTATTTTACACTTTCAACTTTATTAGTATTTAAATATTAATAAAGTGAAAAAATTAAGGTTTATTGCGGATAGAAATATAAAGAATATTTTTTAAAATGGAAGGGGGTAAGTGCTTATTGGTTATCAAATAAAAAATATGATTTAACATAATTCAAGAGAATTTTAATTAAAGCCATCTGCAGGAAATAATTTATCTACTCTGTTATATACTCATTTACAAGGGCTGAAGTAGCTGGCAATAGTTGAGAGTAGAAAATAGTTTACTCCTCATAAAGGAATAAAAGCAATAATATTTATTTGTTTTAAGAAACTTATGAGTCATGGCTCATGCATGACCATATATAGAAATATATTTTTGTCAATAAAAAACTAAGGAAAAATTAAATAAACAAACTAGACCAAAAGGTATAAAGTAAACTAAGGAATTCAGAATCATTTTTCGCATGTTTTCAGAACTTTAAATAGGCATATATTTGTAGTAAAAATTTACCTATGTAGCTATTAAATTTAAAAATGAAAAAAGGGTAGGAAAAATTTATTCTTTGATTTATTGAAAAACTTTTTTTTTGCTATAAATCTTAAGATTGAGATTTAAAAAAATACTTCGGTCAACTTGACTGTTATTTGTACTTCTGGCAGCTTCAATATAATATAATACTAAATACTAAACTTATGAATTATGATATGTTTAATTTTGTTGTACATATTATGTATTCATAGAGTTTTTTAATTAGTACAATTTAATACAGAATACGTACTGCATAGTTCCAATCGTACTAAAATTTTTAGAAAAAAGTACGGTTTGCTATATGAAGGACAGCATTAACTCGAATTTTGGGTTCTTGACTTCAATAAATATATGTATATGTTTAGAAATATTTGTATTTATTAGAATAACATTTATATGTATTTAGAATTTTAATTTAATTTAACTGTACCAATTTATCCTCTCTTTAAACCGGCTTAAGCTATAGAAATAAAACTCAAAAATCGGTACTTAACAATGTTTTAATAATTTAGAAAAATTACAAATTTTTTTTAAGCAAATTTCAAGCGCAAGAATTGTTGACAACACTGTTGGCATAATTTTTATTATGTATAGTCTAATATAATTTACACAAAACAAATTTTATATGTTAACTTAAAAGCAAAACTAGATCGAATTTCGAGCACATTATTTATTTATTTATTTATTTATTCGAATATTACGCATTACAAAAACTACGCAATATTGGTAAAGCCCTCGGATGCCAGGGCCATTGTGGGCTGATTCTAATTAATATTTCAATTTTTTATATCTTATTTAAATTTAAATCTTAAAACTATTTTTATAATTATTTTAATTAACCAATATGCTTATTTACAGTTACATATTACTTATATATACAGTTTTATACTTACATTACATTATTATTAATTACTTACTTACTTACTGGATCCTAGAACCCCTGGTGGGCAATAGGGCGTCAACAAATCCTCTCCACCTTTCACGATCCTTAGCAATTCCTTTTAGCTGTAACCACGTTTTGCGTTGCGCTTCTGCCTCTTTCACAACAGTACTTTTCCATGTTTTCCTTGGTTTACCCACTCGTCGTCCGCCTTGTGGATTCCACTCAAAACTTTGCCTTGCAATGTTCTCTTCTGGCTTCCTCAAGGTATGTCCGATTTCTAACGGCTTTTACTTATTTACAATATTGAATATACTTTTTTGATTTCATAACTAATCCTTATGTATAATTTAATTTAAACATTCAAAAAATTTTAATCTTGGAATTCTTGTTTTTATGCAATATGCAATAATATTGATATTACTTTTTTATGTCGTTTTAGTTTTCCATTTTTAGCACATTTTTAAAGAATTTTGTAAAAATGTGCCTATATAGCTTCACTCCGTCCGTCCGTCTGTCCGTCTGTCCGTCTGTCCGTCTGTCCGTCTGTCCATCTGTCCGTCTGTCCGTATGTTTACAAAAACTTTTACATCGTTTGAAATAGAGAAGAGAAGTTTTAGCCACTAGTAGGTATTACAAAAAAAATAATTTCGTAGAAGAATTTTTTTCTGTAGCCCCACCTGTTACGGGGCTACAGCCCCCCAAAGTTGGAAAAAGCCCTATATTTAATTTGTTATAACAAGAGTTCTGTTAGATATATTTTCAATGTGAAAACGGCAAACGATAGCTGGTTTCATAAGCTTTATAAATATTTAAAAGGCAAATGTTTAGGGTTGCCATACGGTACTAAAATTTAACATTACACAAAACTCAATTTTTACAAAATTTTTTGTCACACATATCTTCTAAACGGTTCAAGCTAGGGTCTTGAAATTTTGGGAGAAGTTAGATACTCAGAAACTAGTAGGAGTCGGTTAACAAAATTTTTTTGTCAAGCCCCATGTTTAGAAGCTATAAGGGCTCGAAAATTGAAATTTTGCAATTTTTACACACTTGTAACTTGAATACCTGTCCAAATTTTTTTTTAGTGATATACAAAATTCAAAGATCTATAATTATATTTAAACATGTGTCAAAGGTTTTTCTTAATTTTGAAGGGTGACGAAGCTACAGCCCCTGCAAATTCCAAAAAAGCCCTATATTTCAATTGATATAACAAGAGTTCTGTTAGATTTATTTTCAATCGAAAAACGATAGAAGAGAGCTGCTTTTATAGGCTTTACAGAAATATGTCGCTCTAATGTATAGGGTTGCCATACGGTACTAAAATTTACCATTATATAAAACTCAATTTTTGCAAAATTTTTGGTCCCATATATCTTCTAAACGGTTTAAGATAGGATCCTGAAATTTTGGGAGAAGTTAGATCCTCAAATACTAGTAGGAGTCGGTTAACAAAATTTTTTTATCAAGCCCCCTGTTTAGGAGCTATAAGGGCTCGAAAATTGAAATTTTGCTATTTTTAAGCACCTGTAATTTGAGTACCTGTCCAATTTTTATACCCGTATGACTATATAGTCCAAGGGTATAATAAATTTGCCATTACGTTTGTGACGCAGAGAAGGAGGGGGGGTAGATATAGACTCAAGTGTATGGATCGGATCAGAATCGAAAAATAAATCGATTTAGCTATGTATGTCCGTCCGTCCGTCTGTCCGTCTGTCCGTCCGTCTGTCCGTCCGTCCGTCCGTCTGTCCGTCCGTCCGTCCGTCATCACGATAACTCAAAAAGTAAAGGAGCTAGGATTATGAAATATGCAAAAAACGGAATCGAGTTTGAAATTCAGCCATTTTGGTCCACGGGTTCGAGTACCTGCCATACAACTTATAATTTTATATGAGCATTACTCTATACCTATGGAAGCTGCGTGTCTGAAATTTTGCCAAAAGTAGTTTAGTATAATGGCCAAAGTTACTGCAAAATTTGGTTGGTCTACTGCAGAGGGTTCGAGTAGCTGCCATACAACTCCTTCTTTTATATGAGCTTTACTCTACACCTAATAAAGCTGAATGTTTGAAATTTTGCCAAAAGTAATTAACCGGATGATATAATGTATATGTTACGGTCATACGGGTATCCCAGAGTTGACACGGTCTACTCTACTACACTCTTCCTCGTTTTTTTATTAATATACAAAATTTAAAGGCCCAACATTATATTTTAACATATGTTAAAGGTTTTTCTTAAATTTAAAAGGGGTTCCTTAAATTGAAGAAAGTGACTCTCAGTTTTACCCATTTTTGCTTAGATTGTATAATTCTAAGTAAAATTCCAAATTTTTGTGGAATTCACAATTTAATTCCTAGAACCTAAAAAAATGGAAAGGGTCGGAGGGGGGGGGGCAGTTAGATGAAGTTTGATCCTTAAGAAAATTGGAAACCTTCCCCATTGAAGGGCTGTAACAAATTTAAAATAAAAACTTTACTGTTAGCAGTAAATTTTATAATTAAGCAGTAACTATTTCCAAGTAAATATTTCCAAAGTTAAAGTCAGTATGTAATACAATATAAATTTGAAAATGTGCTTTTTTAAAAACCCTTGGTTTTTTTTCATCACTTGTTAATTTTAACTTTTAAGAATTTGCTTTTTCTCCTCTTTTTCTATTATATCTAAATTTTATCCCAAATATTAAAATCCCTAGCTATGTTTTGTATTAAGTCTATTCAATTGCGGTTAGGTTGAAGCAGATGTTCAGTGTTAAGATTATTGTTTGTCAAAATATTTAATGTGAAAGAACATTCGGTGAAAATGTGTTTCACAGAGAGTGTGTGTCCACATTTTGGACAAGAAGGGGGGGTCTGTTTTGTCAAACAGAAATTTTTTTGTAGCAAGTGTGTGTCCAATGCGACTAGTCTAATGCGACAAATTTTTACGTCAATTTTTCTTCCCTTACCGATTTCGTATTCTGGTTTTAACGTTGTGAGCCAGTGAGTCTGTAAAAAGTTATTTGAGTTATCCCAGTTTGCTTGTCTAGTGTTTTGTATAAATTGCTTGATTTGCCTTATTTTTAAATTCAAGTGTTGGTTATGTAAGCCTATGATGGGGCTCTTTATGGCAAACTTGGTTTCTCTGCCTGCAAATTCGTTTCTCTTAATTCCGCTATGACCGGGAATCCATATTAGTTTCAATTCCCATTTGACTTAAAAGGTTTCTAACGGCTTTTACTAAAGGTTGTTTATTTGCGTAGTTCTTTATGGCATTGAGGGCACTTAAACTGTCTGAATAAATATTTATTTTTAAATTATTTAGCTTTAGACATAACTTTAGTGCTTCATGTATTGCTACTAACTCTGCTTTGTATATTTCCGTTGCAAGTTCTAGTATTTTTAGCTCTAAGACTTTATCTTGGTCAACTATAGCAAAAGATACCCCGTTTTCCGTTTTTGATGCATCCGTGAAGATTTTATACGCATCAGGATAAAGGTTTTCAGTGTGCTCCATATAAATCTGTTCGTAATTTGCGGTTGTTGTGCTTTCTTTTATAAGCTGTGATATTGAAGTATCAATAAATTTATTTGGATCAAATAACCAGGAAGCAGATATTCTAGAATTTTGAGGTGCTATATCAAACAGGATATCATTGTCCTTTGAAAGACTAATTGCTTTTACAAGCGAAGATTGGATTGGCACTCTAATCTTATCCTCAAGTAAAGCTGAAACTAACCTGTATAGTGGGTGCTCCTTGTCACTAGCTTGTTTATGTGCAAATTTCATAGCAATGAGGTTTCTTCTTTTTACAAAGGTAGGGAAACCAGATTCTATCATTATGCTTTCAACATTTGAGGTTCTTAGAGCTCCTAAAACGATTCGTGCAGCTAAATTTAATTATATCTGAATTTTAGCTATTTTGGCTTTTGTGCAGAAACCGTACAATGTAACTGCAAAGTCAATTTTTCCTACTTGCATAGATTTTTCTATTTGAGTGGCTACATTGATAGTTGGTCCATATTTATTTCGACATATGATTTTTAACAGATTATTGGTTTTTTTGAGTTTTGTTACTAATTTATTTATATGTGGCTCGAATTTTAAAAATTTGTTAAAAGTAAGTCCTAATATTGAATTTCATTGACATCTCTTATTGTTTGGCAGTCAAAATTTAGGGGGTTTTGTATGCAATTTCTCTTTCTGCAAAAGTGTATACATTCTATTTTGTTGCTTGGGAATTTTACTCCATTATTACCTGCCCAGTCTTTCAGTAAATTTAAGCCATGCTGAAGTGTAGCCGGAATTTGGTTGTCATTTCTTTCAGCATATAATAGAATTTTATCTGCGCAAATAAGATAGCGTAGACCTTTGGCTTGATTAAGTACTGTTGTTATAGAGGAAATATACAAGTGGACAGAAAGCGGTGAACCTTGTGGTATGCCATTGTGCAATTTTTTAACAGACGAATATGTCCCTCTCCAACTTACAACTATTTTCCTTTTTTTTTAAAAAACTATCTATAATTTTCGTGAATTTTATTCCAACTTGCCATGTTGCTAATTGTTTTAAGATTGTGTGTGCTGAAATGGCATCAAAAGCTTTTTCTATGTCACAAGACACAACAGAACTGTGTTTTTTATTGTGCAATTTGTCAGATCAAATTCCAGCGTTTGAAGTAAGGTGGTAGCACTTCTATTAGGCCTGAAACCATGTATCTTATTTGACAAATTTTTTTCTAGTATCCAGCTCAGTCTATTACCTAAAACTTTTTCAAGAATTTTGGAGAGCGGGGAAATCAAGGATATGAACTTGTAATTTTGTGGGTTACTTAGGTCTGCTTTTCCTTTTGGAATAGGCTTGAGTTCAGCGACTTTCCATGCTTGTGGAAAAACTCCTGAATCAAGTATTCTATTATATAGGTTGACCAAACGATTTTTAAAGTGTTGAGTCGTATGTTTTAACATACGATACGAGACTCCTTCTATACCCAGCGTTTTTCCTTTGAAATTGCGTAGTATATTCTCCATTTCTGTTACAGTAATGGGATCGTCCAGTAAATTTGAACTTGATGTAGGCAATTTAAAGTTTAGTTTTTGTGTTATAAAGTCTGCAGAGTATGTAGTATTCTCTGAGGTTTTAAAACACAAACTTACAAGATAATCAACGTTTTTTTCGGGATTTGTAATTAGTTCGCCTTGAGGTTCGTGCCTTACTGCCAATAGATTTGACCTTTTATTCCCTACAACCCTCATTGCTTTGTCCCAATAGTTGTGGGTTTCTTCTCCAATGCTGTTTGCAAAGTTTTCCCAAGATCTTGCTCGAGCGACTTTAATTGCTCTTCTAAGTTTTGCACTAGTTTTTTTAAGGACTATGAGATTTTCGCTGGTTTTGTCTCTTTTAAACTGCCTAAATTCTCTGTCTCTATTTCTAATTAGAAAGTGAATTTCTTTCATGTTCCAGTTGAATTTGTGGGTACTTGATTTAGCCATCGAAAGATTCGCCGCATATCTTACACTTTTAGTCAAGGTAGCTACTTCTTTATTTATGTTTGTGCTTTCTGGATATTCTGTTAAAAATATATCTTGGCTTTCTGAAAATTTGTCCTAATTTGCAGTTTTTTCTAGGAATTTAACTTTGTCTTTGATTTTTTCCTCGATACTCAGTAATAAACCGTGCATAATTTTGAAAATTTGCTTTTTAAAAACCTTTGGTCCTCACTTGTTAACTAATCTTTTCATTCCTTGCAATACCTGAACACTTAGGTTGACAGTGGTAAATTTTATCACATACTTCAACAAATTGCACCCCAGATTCAACTTGAATTTTCACTCTGCATTCATTGCATGTTGGAACAACTTTAAAATTGCTAATTCTTTAATTTTTTTTCTTCAATTTACTAAATTTGCATAAGAAAAATTTTCAAGGAATAACAAATATACAAAGTATACATTTAAGCAAGCCAAAAAAAATGCAATTTTACACAATAAGGCTGGGCAGCACTTGTATAAATTTTGAATGGAATTTGTCAAACGATTTAAATTGGATAACAAAAAATTTTTGTTAACCCATATCGGGACCACGATAGATAAAAAAAATTTTGAAAGCGAACAACGTTAAATTTTTCAAAGTACTGCGTTGACCTAAAAGAAATACTACCTGAAGAAAGTTTATTTAGTTAAACATATCATAATATTTAATCGGCTTATTTTTTCCCATACAAATATAAACATCCTTTTTCCGGGTAAACTATAAGACCAATTTTAATGAAACAAAAACCAAAAGAAGTTTTTTTTGTTTTCATTGGACAATGATATTTTTTTAGAATATTGCGTTTTGTCAGGTGAAACCCCGTCTTTTATTTAACGTAAATTTGAATTTAACGGTAACGCTGTTAAAAGTTAAGGCTTATGCCCTAATATTATGCGCCGACTTTCTGGGTAAAAGTAATTCATTTTCGGTTGTAACTCGCAGCTCAATCAAACTATTATATGCGCTGACTTATGTCTTTCTTTTTTTTGTTTAGTTCAAATGTTCAATGAACAAGGAGATTGAAACTATTTTAAATTTTTTTTTGTTTTTTTTTTTTATCTCTCAAAATTCCAGTGAAAAAAAATGAGTTCTGTTCGAAATGAAAGCAATACATTTGGTTTATACAGTAGTTTTCATTTATAACGAACTCGGTTCAATTTTAATTATAATAAACTTTACACTTTTTGATAAAGAATTAAATTTTACCTAAAAAATTAAATTTTTTTATTACATTGATATTTCTTTTATTTAAACTTATTATATCTAATAATGTTGCTTGGCGATTAATTAAGGGTTTTTTATTTAGTTTTGAATATAAAAAAAATCATAATAACGCATCAAAAATACAAAAAAAAATTTCAATAGAAAAAAAAGCTCTATACATAGGCTTGAGGCTGACACATCAAATAAAATTTTAGCAAATGAGTTCGAAGTGTCCATTCTAGAATCAGCACATTCTACAATGTTCAAATCTTATACTAATTTTTCAAAATTCACAGCATTCCTTTAAAACGATATTCGTGTATTACGACGAATATTTTCAGTCCCATAATGGTCGTTATAACCGAAAAGTACTGTATTTTGTTTTTGTTTGCAATTTATTATAATACACTACGTACTATAAAAAAATTTTTTTGTAAATCATAAATTGTTGTTGCTTTTTGTTAAGTTTTTTGTTAAAAACCGAATTCTGAAATATGCAGAAACTAAAAAAAAAAAATAATATTTCTTACGAAAAATGATTTGTTTCTTATGGATCAGCCAAAATCAGCATGTACGGCATTCAGTTTCTGTCAAAAAATTTTGAAATAATTAGTTATGTAAAAAAATTTACGTGAAAAAATACGCGACGTGCTGTACCTCAGAGTTTTAAAATTTAAAAATTGACTAAGTGTATAAAAATACATATTGTAATGGTTTTTTCTTATGCTGCTGCGATTAAATTTTAAAAATAAAATATTTTAAAATAACATTTTTTTTTAAATAATTTAGTTTAAAACATACAAATATTCAAATAAATTGAAAATACCTACAGTACAATATTTTTGAAAAACTAAAAAAATTATCTTTCTCAAAAAAAGTTATTTGTTCCTTAGGTCCTAACCTAAATAAAAGCGTGCAGCGTATAATTTCTGTCAAAAAATTGAGAAATAAATAGGTACATAAATTTACATTAGAGCAGCGAAAATACGCGTAACGCAATGTACTGAATCTCGGATTTTTAAAATTTACAAATATTGACAAAATGTATAAAAATATTATTATTGCTTTTTCTTATATTTCTAATATATGTTTTAAAAAATAATATTTTTTTACAAGAATTTTTATTAAAAAATATCTTATATTCAAAATACCTATAATATGAAATTAAAAATATTTTTTGTAGGTACTAAATTAAAACATTCAAATAAATATTTTTGATAAATTAAATATTGTACGCGTGTATCGATTTACCGATAATGGATATGTAGACAGATGTATTGACGTACTGCCGTATAAAAATTTTACGTCGTATGTTTTGATTTCATTCAAATAATTGAAAAGTTTATTTCACACTTTCAACATCGAATAATGTTTTTTTATAATAAAAAAACTATTTTTAGTTTTACTTTGACAAAACGAACGAATTTTATATATCAAAAAGTGTACATGAAGGTTAGATAGGCGTAGTTTGTAAATGGAACGCTAATTTTTGTTTCAGGAGTACATAATTTTCAGATTAATCGTCATATATATATATTTTTAAAACTACCTTTCATTTGAGAAGTTAATTATATTTAATAGTATTTAAATATTAATAAAGTGAAAAAATTAAGGTTTATTGCTGATATAAATATAAAGAATATTTTTTAAAATGGAAGGGGGTAAGTGCTTATTGGTTATCAAATAAAAAATATGATTTAACATAACCTATTCAAGAGAATTTTAATTAAAGCCATCTGCCGGAAATTATTTATCTACTCTGTCATATACTCTTTTACAAGGGCTGAAGTAGCTGGGAATAGTTGAGAGTAGAAAAGAGTTTACTTCTCATAAAGGAATAAAAGCAATAATATTTATTTGTTTTAAGAAACTTATGAGTATATATAGAAATATATTTTTGTCAATAAAAAACTTAGGAAATATTAAATAAATAAACTAGACAAAAAGGTATAAAGTAAACTAAGGAATTCAGAATCATTTTTCGCATGTTTTCAGAACTTTAAATAGGCGTACAACATAGTTCATATCGTACTAAAATGTTTAGAAAAAAGTACAGTTTGCTATATGAAGGACAGCGTTAACTCAAATTTTGGGTTCTTGACTTCAATAAATATATTTATGGTTATGTTTAGAAACATGTATTTATTAGAATAATATTTATATGTATTTAGAATTTTAATTTAATTTAACTGTACCAATATATCCTCTCTTTAAAGCGGCTTAAGCTTTAGAAATAAAACTCAAAAATCGGTACTTAACAACGTTTTAATAATTAAGAAAAATTATAAATTTCTTTTAAGCAAATTTCAAGCGCAAGATTTGTAGACATAATTTGTTGACAAAAAACAGCCAACACTGTTGGCATAATTTTTATTATGTATAGTCTAATATAATTTACACAAAACGAATTTTATATGTTAACATTTTATATGTTAAAAGCAAAAATAGCTCGAATTTCGAGCACAGGGCGATACTAGTTTATATTAAACTAGTACTTTTTGTGCTTTTAAATTTACATAAAAAATCTGTTTTGTGTAATTTATATTAGACTAATATTACACGAAGCTTATTTTTTTTCCTATACATAATAAAATTTATGATAACAATGTTGTGAACAATTCTTGCGTTTGAAATTAGCTTAAAAAAATATTTATAATTTTTTCAATCATAAAAACGTTTTTAAATATTTCTGAATGTTATTACTATAAATTAACGCGCTATAAAGAGATTATAATTTTGTACAGTTATTACACAAAAAAAGCGATTTACATTCTAAATATAAATAGTGTTCTAATAATATATAATGTCCTGAAAATTTTGATGATTTTTCTAAACAAACACATATACATATTTAGTGAATTCAAGTAGCCAAAATTCGAGTTAATGCTGTCCAACATATAGAAAACTGTACTTGTTTCTAAACATTTTAGTACGATTTGAACTATCTTGTGTGTATTCTGTATCCTAATTAAAAAGCTTATTTATAGAGCATAATATGTACAACAAAATTTAACATACATATCATAATTCATAAGTTAAGTACTGAAGCTGCCAGAAGTTCAAAATAATAGTTAAGTTGACAGAAGTCGGGATTTTTTTTTAAAACCCCAATTCAAGATTTATAACATATCTACAAAGATATTAAAAAAAAAGCAACTAATCAATTAAAAAATTCATAAATTTTTCCTCCCCTTATTCCATTTTTAAATTTAGTAGCTACATAGGCAAGTAGACACTACATTTCAATAATAAAATCTGAAATTTTTACTACAAATATATGTATGCAAAAAATGGTTCTGAATTGTATAGTTCACTTTATATAATATCTATTTGTCTAATTTATTTATTTAATTTTTTCTAGGTACTCTCACTTACTGCCAGCTATACCACACCAGCTCTTGAAAAAGAGTAGATGAGAGGAGTAGATAATTAAATAATTTTCGACAGATAGCTTTAAATAAATTTTTTATAATAGATGAATTTTCTCTTGAATAGGTTATGTTAAATCATATTTTTTATTTGATTACCAATAAGCATGCGTATTTTGGTTGCTCTCATGTAAATTCATGTACCTATTTATTTGTAAATTTTTTGTCAGAAATTACACGTCAACTTTTATTTAACTTTAAGATTATTTTTTAGTTTTTTTTTGTGAACATATTATAGGTATTTTCAATTATTTTGAATGTATGTTCTTAAAACAAAAAAATATTATTTTAAAATATTTTATTTTGAAAACTTAATCGTAGCAACATAAGAAAAAACAGTTACAATACTTTTATACGCTTTGTCAAAATTTAAAATTCCGAAGTACAGTACATAACATACCTACTTATTTTCAAAATTTTTGACATAAACTGCACGCCGTACGCGTTTATTCTGGTTGATCTTTAGAAATGTTATTTTTTTGTTATGTTTCTGCAAACATATTACAGGTATGTATTTCAATTATTTTGAATATATGTAATGTATTTTTTAAAAAAATATAGGTATTTTTAAAAACAATATTATTTTAGAATATTTGTTTTTTTTAGAACAATAACAACATAAGAAAAAACAATAACATATTTATATGCTTTGTCAATGTTTAAATTTTAAAAGTTCGAGGTACAGTAAGTTATTCTCATGTAATATCATGTACTTAACTACTAATTTAAAACTTTTTGTTAGCAATTATACACCATAAGCGTTGTTTTTGGTTAGGCCATAAGGAACAAATCATTTAAATTACAAAATATTTTTTTAAGAAAGATTTTTCGTTTTTAATTTTTTGCAAACATATTTTATAACAACTTTTGATATACATCTCTCAAACGTAATGGCAACTACAGAATATATTTCAATAGTCCGTTATTTTATAATCATAAAAAACTTAACAAAGAGCAACAACAATATACGAAGTAGCAAAACAAAATACATACATTAGAGCTCGCTTATAACGACCATGAAGGGACACAAAATATTTGTCGTAATAAGCGAACGTCGTTTTAAAAGAATGCTGTGAATTTATAAAAAAATAAGACTTGAACATTGTAGAATATGCTAATTTTAAAGCGGACGCTTCGAACTCATTTGCTAGAATTTTATATGATGTTGCAGCTTCAAGTTTATGTATAGTGCTTTTTCTTCTAATGAATTTTTTTTGTATTTTTGTTGGGTTATTATGATTTTTTTTTCATATTCAAAAATAAATATAAAAATACTAAATTAATCACTAAGCTACAATTTTTTGATATAATAAGTTTAAATAAAAGAAATATGAATGTAATAAACAACTTACATTTTTAGGTAAAATTTAATTCATTGGCAAAAATTGTAAAGTTTATTATAAGAAAAATTGAACCGAGTTCGTTATAAATGAAAACTACTGTATAAACCAAATGTATTGCTTTCATTTCAATCAGAACTCATTTTTTTTCATATTTCTCGTTTACTTTTTAAGATAAAAAAAAAAAAAAAATGAAAAATAAACACAGGCAAGTTCACATAATAGTATATAATAATGTAGATTCAGCATTTTTATTCACTGGATTTTCCATATGAACATAAATTTTTAAGTTGTATTATGGGATTAAAAAAAAATCAATATAAAGTTCTTTTTTAATTAGTTTTGTTTTACCTTCTATTACAATGTCAGTTGGTGAATCAGAAGTTGAATTAGTTGACGTTATATTAGGAGGTTTATACATAACCCGCGTGTGAAACATTGTTTTTTTACAGGGTAATATACCTTGTATAGGATATTATTCTAGGTAAAATTAAATGAAACAATACTTCTAATATATTTATACTAGCAGTTTTACCCGGCGTTGCCCGGGAGCGTGCAAATTGTAAAGAAGCAAGTTTTGGTTAAAAAATAATTTAGAAGAATATTACGTCCAATTTTGCGAAATAATGCTTGATCAAAGTCTCAAAAACAAGTTAGTTGAGTTCCGTTAACCCATTGCGACATAGCAGCTTTTTACAGATTTTTTCGTTACTTTACTCTTATGCAGAAACATTTTTCATTCACTTGAAACTTGAAATTTTTCATAATTATTAAAAATAATAATAAAAATAAAAACTTTAATTCAGTTAACATTATGCGCCGGCAACCCATCATCCTCAACTCTCACGTATATAAAATTTTGAGATAATAGTTAAAACTGTTTTGCAAACTGTTTTTTAAAGTTTTTGTTTCGCAATTGGTTAAAAGAGGTCGACAAACTTTTTTTTTTAACATTCCCCTAATTTAAAGAAGTTTTACCTACTTTCGAAAATTGAACGGAATTTACTTACAAAATTTTTTTTTTTGAATAATCGTAGGAATGACAAGTACATGTACGCATACAAAATTTAAAGTCAATTTGTCAAACTGTTTCTGCATAAAAGTAAAGTAACGAAAAAATCTGTAAAAAGCTGCTGTGTCGCAATGGGTTAACGGAACTCAACTAACCTGTTTTTGAGACTTTGATCAAGCAATATTTCGCAAAATTGGACGTAATATTCTTCTAAATTTTTTTTTAACCAAAACTTGCTTCTTTACAATTTGCACGCTCCCGGGCAACGCCGGGTAAATCTGCTAGTATAAATATATTAGAAGTATTGTTTCATTTAATTTTACCTAGAATAATATCCTATACAAGGTATATTACCCTGTAAAAAACAATGTTTCACACGCGGGTTATGTATAAACCTCCTAATATAACGTCAACTAATTCAACTTCTGATTCACCAACTGACATTGTAATAGAAGGTAAAACAAAACTAATTAAAAAAGAACTTTATATTGGTTTTTTTTTAATCCCATAATACAACTTAAAAATTTATGTTCATATGGAAAATCCAGTGAATAAAAATGCTGAATCTACATTATTATATACTATTATGTGAACTTGCCTGTGTTTATTTTTCATTTTTTTTTTTTTTTATCTTAAAAAGTAAACGAGAAATATGAAAAAAAATGAGTTCTGATTGAAATGAAAGCAATACATTTGGTTTATACAGTAGTTTTCATTTATAACGAACTCGGTTCAATTTTTCTTATAATAAACTTTACAATTTTTGCCAATGAATTAAATTTTACCTAAAAATGTAAGTTGTTTATTACATTCATATTTCTTTTATTTAAACTTATTATATCAAAAAATTGTAGCTTAGTGATTAATTTAGTATTTTTATATTTATTTTTGAATATGAAAACAAGTAAAGAAACAGTCAGTCGGTGCAACCGACTTAGAAATACCCTACACCTATTTGGTTCAAATTTAAGGACATATCAATAAGTCATTTTAACACCATAGAAGCTGTTATTAATTTGATCGTAAGACATAGCTAACCAAATTAACTGTATAATACTAAAAACATTTTCTAATTACCCTATCTATTAAAAAATATTACAAATTCTTACTAATTTATCTATTTAAAAATATTAAAAAACAAACAAACTTGAAATAAATGAAAATATATTTATTCCAATTCAATTACAAAATGAAAAAATTCTAATTATTAAATTTTGTGATAAAAAGATAATCAAAGCATACCAAATATATTTAATAATCCAAATTTTTAAAAATTGCAATTATTTTAAATGGTTAGTTTATATACCTAATAGAAAAACTTATAAACGCAAAATATGCAATAAATGTATTTCTAAAATACAATTAAAAATTTACACCTTTTCATATAATTCATTTAAATATAAAAATAAATTTTACATAAATGCAGCAAGTACCTTTGAACATAGCTGAACCACTACAATTAAGTCTAGATTTCGGAGACACATAGGACATAGGAAATATATTCTTTGGCTTCGAAATTAAACTCGACCACAACCAATTCCCATGGTACTTTCATTACACCTACTGTTAAATTTCATCTAAATACCGGCATTATTTTTTGAGTTATGGTGTTTTTAAGATATATGTTTGTTAGTCCTTGAACTTTTCAAGGGTTCCAGGACCCGAAATTATGGTACGATTTCGCCCATATGCAGTCCCGTCATACTTTCAATACTAGTTAACCCTTGTACACAATTGGAACGCTCTATCTTAATTTTAAGTTACTAGTTTTATTAATTTCGATGATAAGCTTTTACACATTGGGGGGTCTAAGAGAGGTTCTGAACCACCACTCCAATTGATCCCAAATTAGGGGGGCACGCAAGAAATAGTAAAGAACACCCTTGTGGCAAATTTGAAGCTTCTACATTTGTTTCAAGTAACTATCTTTATTAATTTCGAAAATATGCTTGAAGGGCCTAAGAACTGAGTGGCTGGTCCCCGATCCACTACTCCAATGGGGCCCAAATTTCAAAGACACTTACGAAATAGGAAGGGACACCCTGATACCAAATTTGGAGGTTCTATCTTCATTGGTTTCGGAATTATGCTCGTTTGGCCTAAATTCGATCAAAAAGTTCTAAGTTCCGAACCCATTGTTCAATCCTCACCGTACGTAATCACCGCCGTAGTTTCGCTGCCAATAACCTACAGCACAAATTTCATGAAGATAGCCTTATTAGTTGTTGAGTTATCGTGATTTTTTATATATGTTCCTTAGCCCTGATATCGATTAAAAGGTCCGGAATCCTAACCGTTGGGCTGATTTCGCCCTTATATAGTCCGCGCTGTACTTATAGTACTAGTTAACCCTTGTACACAATTTGAACGGTCTATCCTAATTTTAAGTAACTATTTTTAGTAATTTCAATTATAAGCCTTTAAAACTTGGGAGGTCTGAGAGGGGTACAGAACCACCACTCCAATTGATCCCAAATTAGGGGAACACGCAAGAGATAGTAAAGAACACCCTTGTGGCAAATTGGAAGCTTCTACATTTTTTCAAGTTGTTATCTTTATTAATTTTAAAGATATGCTTTAAGGCAGTCCGGTGCAAACTTTTTTGACATTCGGGCCATTCTTACAACTTGGGTATAGCAATGGGCCGCATGAAATGCTATGATTAATAACATGAATTTAGAAAAATATATATAATATGTATATTTAAATTTAAATACAAAATAATTTTATTTTATTCATTAGCATAAAATTCCACAAGAAAATAATACCCAAAAATCTTAATTTTGTATATGGTTGGTATGGTTACAAATATTTTTTGTGGTTACTATTGCTAAGTTGCAAATTTTTTGTCTGTTTTAAATATTTTTTCCTAATGATTAAAAAAAATATATATAAATGTACCAAAAGTTAATGATGATCTTGTGTTTTTTGTGAATAATGAATTGCTGTTTAATTAAAAAAATTGCAATTTTTAAGTTTCACATTTATAGATTTTAACAAGTACAAAATATCTGAGACGCAAAGAGATTTTGAAGTTGATCCGAGATTTTATACTTACACCTAAGGTTATACAATTTATGTTATATGTTAGAAATAGAAAACTTTACTCCACGAAACGCACATAATTGTGGTTTTATGTTTAAAAAAAAATTATATTTTGAAAAAATTAAAAAAAATATGAAATAGTATGAAAAAATATATTATTCAATGGGCCGCACAATATCTTTTTTGGGCCGCATGCGGCCCAGGGGCCGCAGTTTGCACGGGTCTGCTTTAAGGTCTTCGGAAATGTGTGGCTGGTCCCCGACCCACTACTCCAATGGGACCCAAATTCACAAGACACTTAGGAAATAGGAAGGGACACCCTGATACTAAATTTGGAGGTTCTATCTTCATTGGTTTCGGAATTATGCTCGTTTGGCCTAAATTCGATCAAAAAGTTCTAGGTTCCGAACCCATGGTCCAATCCCGACCTTACGCAATTCCCGAAGTATTTTCATTACTAGTAACCTACAGCACAAATTTGATGAAGATAGCGTCATTAGTTGTTGAGTTATCGTGATTTTTTATATTTGTTCGTTAGCCCTGAAACCGATTAAAAGGTCCAGAATCCGAACCCATGGGCCGATTTCGCCCATATGCAATCCCCGCCGTAC
This sequence comes from Dolichopus griseipennis, assembly GCA_963082915.1. Taxonomy (NCBI): domain Eukaryota; kingdom Metazoa; phylum Arthropoda; class Insecta; order Diptera; family Dolichopodidae; genus Dolichopus; species Dolichopus griseipennis. The sequence goes on along the minus strand of OY720441.1, from coordinate 259,375,772 downwards.
TGTTTTTTAAAGTTTTTGTTTCGCAATTGGTTAAAAGAGGTCGACAAACTTTTTTTTTTAACATTCCCCTAATTTAAAGAAGTTTTACCTACTTTCGAAAATTGAACGGAATTTACTTACAAAATTTTTTTTTTTGAATAATCGTAGGAATGACAAGTACATGTACGCATACAAAATTTAAAGTCAATTTGTCAAACTGTTTCTGCATAAAAGTAAAGTAACGAAAAAATCTGTAAAAAGCTGCTGTGTCGCAAAAAAAAAATCATAATAACCCAACAAAAATACAAAAAAAATTCATTAGAAGAAAAAGCACTATACATAAACTTGAAGCTGCAACATCATATAAAATTCTAGCAAATGAGTTCGAAGCGTCCGCTTTAAAATTAGCATATTCTACAATGTTCAAGTCTTATTTTTTTATAAATTCACAGCATTCTTTTAAAACGACGTTCGCTTATTACGACAAATATTTTGTGTCCCTTCATGGTCGTTATAAGCGAGCTCTAATGTATGTATTTTGTTTTGCTACTTCGTATATTGTTGTTGCTCTTTGTTAAGTTTTTTATGATTATAAAATAACGGACTATTGAAATATATTCTGCAGTTGCCATTACGTTTGAGAGATGTATATCAAAAGTTGTTATAAAATATGTTTGCAAAAAATTAAAAACGAAAAATCTTTCTTAAAAAAATATTTTGTAATTTAAATGATTTGTTCCTTATGGCCTAACCAAAAACAACGCTTATGGTGTATAATTGCTAACAAAAAGTTTTAAATTAGTAGTTAAGTACATGATATTACATGAGAATAACTTACTGTACCTCGTACTTTTAAAATTTAAACATTGACAAAGCATATAAATATGTTATTGTTTTTTCTTATGTTGTTAATGTTCTAAAAAAAAACAAATATTCTAAAATAATATTGTTTTTAAAAATACCTATATTTTTTTAAAAAATACATTACATATATTCAAAATAATTGAAATACATACCTGTAATATGTTTGCAGAAACATAACAAAAAAATAACATTTCTAAAGATCAACCAGAATGAACGCGTACGGCGTGCAGTTTATGTCAAAAATTTTGAAAATAAGTAGGTATGTTATGTACTGTACTTCGGAATTTTAAATTTTGATAAAGCGTATAAAAGTATTGTAACTGTTTTTTCTTATGTTGCTACGATTAAGTTTTCAAAATAAAATATTTTAAAATAATATTTTTTTGTTTTAAGAACATACATTCAAAATAATTGAAAATACCTATAATATGTTCACAAAAAAAAACTAAAAAATAATCTTAAAGTTAAATAAAAGTTGACGTATAATTTCTGACAAAAAATTTACAAATAAATAGGTACATGAATTTACATGAGAGCAACCAAAATACGCATGCTTATTGGTAAAAATATGATTTAACATAACCTATTCAAGAGAAAATTCATCTATTAATTATGAAAAATTTCAAGTGAAATTTGAAAAATTTATTGAAAAATTGCTAGAATAATCCTAAAAAAAATCGATTTAAATAAATGTCTTTATTACATTTTAAAATCAACATGTACACAATGTGTGATTTTTGTGTTAACTTTTTTGAATAACATCAACTTAAATTAAAACTCCATTCAGTGGCGAGGCAACGTGCGCCAGGTAATAGGTAATTTACATATAAGTATTATTATACCCATTTGACTATAGGTCAAAAGGGTATACTAAATTTGCCATTATGTCATTATACTATGCCAATAGTAGTTTTGGCTTTTCTAAGGTGTAAGTAGTATCCGCGTAGGACCAAATGACTATATCTAAAAGATAGCTGGTATTGCCAGCTTTCAAAAAATATATGGGTTTAATGGCGCTTATTATCCTTTAAGGACGAAAAGGACATTTGAAAGTATCCTTGTTATTTTAGTCTATTTTATAAAAACCGTTATATCTAGCGATCTGTTCGGTAAAAATATATTTAATTAAAGCTATTAATTAAGATTACGGTCTGCAGAATATTTAAGGTGCTGCCGTTTTGGCGATATTGTAGTTCAAAGTTGAAAATTTTTGCAAAAAAATTATATTTTTACCGATAATAAAATTAACCATAGTTTCTATTTCAAAATTTAATTTAATTTTTATTTTTTTTTAAGTTAGTTTTAAGAAATATAAAAAAAAGTACATATTTTTATTTTTGAAAAAAAAAATAAAAAACACAATATTACTTTATAAAAGGCATAACATTATCTTTTATACAAAAAAAAAATAACAAAGTAAACAATTTTTTGTTTCATAAATGCTTATATCTTCTAAACGCTTTAATACAGGAATACACTATGTATGTACAAATTATAGAAAAAAATAAGAGCTTTCAAACGATGTAATAATTGGGGGGTTTTTTCGCCAAATTTTGAAAAATATGAGTTTTGGAGAAAAATATTTTTTTTTGCAAAAATTTTCAACTTTGTACTCTATATTTCCAAACGGAAGCACCTATTGTCATGAAATAAACCTTAAAATATTTTTTAGACCGTGGTTTTATTTAAAAGCTTTAATTAAATATATATATACCGAACAGATCGCTAGATATAACGGTTTTTATAAAATAACAAGGATATTTCCAAATGTCCTTTTCGTCCTTAAAGGATAATAAGCGCCATTAAATCTATATATTTTTTGAAAGCTGGCAACACCAGCTATCTTTTAGATATAGTCATTTGGTCATACGCCGATACCATTTAAACCTTAGAATCCTCGTAGTTTTCTTGAATTGCCAACGTTTGAATAAAATATAGTCGATGGTTTAGAAAAGGTTTAAAAATCTGCTTTCCAACTTATATTTTTTTTTGTACTTACCTGAAAATTCTACTACGCTCTTCCTCGTTTTTAGCACATTTTCAAAAAATTTTGTAAAAATGTCCCTATATAGCTTCACTCTGTCCGTCTGTCCGTCCGTTCGTATATTTACAAAAAACTTTTACACCGTTTGAAATATAGTAAAAAAAGTTTAACCATGGGTAGTCTTTGTAAAAAAAATTAATTCGTAGGACAATTTTTTTCTGTAGCCCCACCTGCTACGGGGCTACAGCCTCCCAAATTTGGAAAAAGCCCCATATTTAAATTGTTATAACAAGAGTTGTGTTAGATATATTTTCAATCTGAAAACGGCAAACGATAGCTGGTTTCATAAACTTTGTAAATTTTTAAAAGGCAAATGTTTAGGGTTGCCATACGGTACTAAAATTTAACATTACACAAAACTCAATTTTTGCAAAATTTTTGGCGACACATATCTTCTGAACGGTACAAGGTAGGGTCTTGCAATTAGAAAGAGAAAGAGAAGTTAGATACTCAGAAATTAGTAGGAGTCGGTTAACAAAATTTTTTTGTCAAGTCCCCTATTTAGGAGCTATAAGGGCTCGAAAATTGAAATTTTGCTATATTTTATCACCTGTAACTTGAATACCTGTCCAATTTTTTAATATACAAAATTTAAAGGTCCAACAATATATTTTAACATATGTTAAAGGTTTTTTTTAAATTTAAAAGCGGTTCCTTAAATTGAAGAAAGTGTTTCTCACTTTTACCTATTTTTGCTTAGATTGTATAATTCTAAGTAAAATTCAAATTGTTATTCACAATTTAATTCCTAGAACCTAAAAAAATTGTGGGGGAGGGGAGGGGTGTGATAAGTAAGATTAAGTTAGATCCTTGAGAAACTTGGCAACCTTCTCTATTGAAGGACTATAACAACTTTAAAATAAAAACTTTACTGTTAGCAGTAAATTTTATAAGTAAGCAGTAACTATTTCCAAAGTTAAACTCAGTATGTAATACAATATAAATTTGAAAATATGCTTTTTTAAAAACCCTTGGTTTTTTTCATCACTTGTTTTATGATTTTATGAGAGAAATGTAGGCTTCTTTTTGGGAAAAATTGTTTTCAAATACTATGTATTTAAGCATAAAATATACGAAATTGATTTTTTTGATTTTTCGATTTAATTTGAAGAAACTGCAATTTCACACTGAAATCTATTTTTAAAAAACAACAACTGCAAAGTAGATAAAAAACAAAAACTTACGAAAACATGTAGAGAAGGAAAATGTTATGTTATTTAATTTTAAAGATATTCGGATATTCGGATTCTTTATTAGCTTTATTTTTATTACTATTAATATTATCTTATTTAGCTTTTGCACTATTTGAGACTATTTAAGGGGAGCAAAAAAATTAGTCTTATTAATTAAGTGAGCGTTTGGTATAAAGGTTAACTTGCGTTCATACCAAAAACTTTCAAAAAATTGAAATGAAAATTTCATTGAATGTTTGTGCAAAACGCGTAAACAGATCAAAACCACATTAACCCTGTGGTTTTTTATAATTAAAATGCTGATACAAAATTTTCAATAAAATTATTTTAATTGTTTAAGCAAATAAAATTTATAGAAAACTTCATGGCGTCGTCGTGAAAAACGAGTTAATCGAACTTAACTAAAACTTTTGCGTCTCTCTTTTAGAATGCAAAATCAACCTGTAAAATTGGACACAAATCGGAAACACAAAATTTTTTGGACGCCCGCCAGGCCGAAATGCGTTAATTCATTCTATCCAAATTTATAAGTCAATATATAGTCAAACCATTTTGACTCGACAACAAAAAAGCTTCTTTGCGCTCTCGTGCCCAAACGGGTTACCCGAACTCAACAAAAATTTGTGTTAGCCTCTCTTTTCGACTGTAAAATCACCCTTTAAAATTGAACACAAGTCGGAAACACAAAATTTTTTGGAACCGCGCCAGGCCGAAATGGGTTATTTTATTCCAACAAAATTCATAGAACTAATTCCCGTTGCTAAGAGGAACATTTGTACAAAATTTCAAGACAATCGGTCAAACCGTTTTGACTTGGCATCAAAAAAACGAAAAAGCTTAAAACGGCTCTGGAGCCGCAACCTGTTGACTTTTAAAAATGTGACATAGCCTATGTTACCCCCCTGTCTCCCAGAATTATTCCTTCAAAATTTTGTGACAATCGGACAAGTTGTTTTCACGTGAATCCTGGACAAGCGAACAAACAAATAAACAAACAAACAAATTTTCTTCTTTATATATTAGACTAGCTAATACCCGGTGCGCGTTGCTGCGCCTCTCAATGGAGGTTTAATTGAATTTGATGTTACTGCAAAAAGTTAACACAAAACTTCACACGGTTTACACATGTAAATTTTAAAATGTGTGGAAGCAATCTTTTTAAAACGATTTTTCTAGGATTATTCTAGTAATTTTTGAAACTTTCTGTAATTCAAAGCAGTACGAACTACTTTCCAAATTTTGACGTAATTTACTTCCAAAAAATTGTTTTGAAAAATCGCAAGACCGACTGTTAAAAGACTCAACTCCATTTTCAAATTGCTTCACACATATAAAATTTGAGGTAAACCGGTCAAATCGTTTCTACTTTAGAGTTAAGTAACGCAAAAATCTATTAAAAGCCACTGTACCCCACTGGGTTAACGGAACTACACTTTCTCTTTGAGCAAAGCAGTATTGCGCAAAATTGGACGTAATTTGCTTCCAAATCACTCAACAAAATTTTTTTGGGGCTTTCTTTTTAGCCAAAGCAGTACTTCGCAAATTTTGACAATATTAGCTTCCAAAATAATTTTGACCAACCGTTGGGCCGACATGGGTTAACAAATTCCATATCTGTTAATAGTGTCAACTCAATTCTCACAGGGGAGCACGTATACAAAATTTAAAGAAAATCGGTCAAACCGTTTTTAATTTAGAGTTAAGTATTGAAAAAACCTATAAAAAGCTGTTGGCCCCAATGGGTTAATGCAAGTCAATAAAATTTTTTTCTGGGTTTTCTTTTTAGCCAAAGCAGAATTTCATAAAATCGGACAAAATTCGGACCCAACATTTTTTTTGACACCCCGTCGGCCCAACATGGGTTAATAAATTCCAAAACTGTTAATAGTGTCAACTCAATTCTCAAGGAGAATCACGTATACAAAATTTGAAGTCAATCGGTCAAACCGTTTCGAATTTAGAGTATAATATTGAAAAAAGCTATAAAAAGCTATAAAAAGCTGTTGGGTCGCAATGGGTTAATGGAACTCAACAAAATTTTTTTTGGGGATTTCTTTAAAGGTAAAGCAGAATTTCGTAAAATCGGACAAAATTTGGACCCAAAATTTTTTTTCACCACCCGTCGGCCCGACATGGGTTAACAAATTCCAAAACTGTTAATAGTGTCAACTCAATTCTCAAGGAGAATCACGTATACAAAATTTGAAGTCAATCGGTCAAACCGTTTCGAATTTAGAGTAAAATATTGAAAAAACCTATAAAAAGCTGTTGGGCCGCAATGGGTTAATGGAACTCAACAAAATTTTTTTTGGGGCTTTCTTTTAAGCCAAAGCAGCATTTCGTAAAATCGGACAAAATTTGGACCCAAAATTTTTTTTGACCACCCGTCGGCCCGACATGGGTTAACAAATTCCAAAACTGTCAATAGTGTCTACTCAATTCTCAAAGAGCATCACGTATACAAAATTTGAAGTCAATCGGTCAAACCGTTTCGAAGTTAGAGTAAAGTATTGAAAAAACCTACAAAAAGCTGTTGGGCCGCAATGGGTTAATGGAACTCAACAAAAATTTTTTTGGGGCTTTCTTTTAAACCAAAGCAGAATTTCGTAAAATCGGACAAAGTTTGGACCCAAAATTTTTTTTGACCACCCGTCGGCCCGGCATGGGTTAACAAATTCCAAAACTGTTAATAGTGTCTACTCAATTCTCAAAGAGCATCACGTATACAAAATTTGAAGTCAATCGGTCAAACCGTTTTCATTTTAGAACAAAGAAGTTTAAATACTTGCACCACAGCCCCAACTTGGCGGTCCGTTAGAGCAAAATTTTTGGGCCACGATTTCTTTCTGTACCCAAAAACCCCTATATACAAATTTTCATGAAAATCGGCTGGGCAGTTTAGGAGTCTATTCGCTACATACAAACAAACAAACAAACAAACAAACATACAAACAAACATTCTCTTTTATATATATAGATAAGTTAGAATAAAAATTACTGCTTTATTCGAACACAAACTTAATTAAAAATACAAATATAGTTTAACATAAGAAAGATTGTTGTTTACGCTGCGCACTTCGATAACGAATGAATTTACATACATGAACAAACACGAATGCAAATATTAAGACTGCTTTACACTGATGAATAGTGTTGCCACTTATGAAAAGTTTTGGTAATCTGACACTAATTCTACAGTAGGGTTAGTTTCGCACATCCCGGCCGTCCTGAAATTCATTGGTCTCCGATGAAAATTCATTAACCCATGATTTTATATACTCGGCACAAGTCGATGTTTCTCTTGGACCATCATGAAAACCATATTTTCTTACATCATAGGTTTTATTTGATTTTACTTAAATGGTTTTATATGGATCCACTTGCTCCATGGACCAATTTGAATTTGTTTTATAGCTAGCAAAAAGCAAATCGTCTATTTTATATAAGTCCTGGCGTATTTTCTTTTTGAATTAAAAATCATTTTGTTTTGTTCTTGAATTCTTAAAATTTCTTGTTTAACGTGATGTTTGTTTAATTCTTTCTATAGTTCTCAAAGTGACATAATAACCAAATTCGTGAGCTTTACAAATCACTCCTTTTCCTTACTTTCAGCTACAACAATAATCTCATTACCGTCTACGAACATAAAAAAACGTAATTTTTTATTAAATAATCTTCAAAAGTTTGTTTTTTCAATATTTGTTTTATATTTTTGAGATGTTCATCAGAATTTTGCGCCATACTTATTATAAACACTAGTTCATCATGGTTTTCAATAGATATGTTACATATTTTAGATATTGGAAATCTACTAAGTGCATCGGCGTGTTTTAGTCTGGAACCTACGCGATGTATTTTTCTTTTTCACAACAATAACTGAACTGGAATACTCAGATACACATGGTTAAACAATTTTATCTTTGATCCAGCTTTCAGCTTGACAATCGATGATATCTCTCTCGGTGAATGGTAACCGCCTGGGACTTTGGTTTGGAAAAATAGGTTAATCGTCTTTTAATATAATTTTCATTTTAATATTAGTTGTTTTAGTTTTTAAGGGTTTGTAGTTTTAATCAAATTTTCAATCTCTCTTCGGTGAATATTACTTTTGATGTGTTGTAAATTAAAATCGTCTTCATTATTATTTGTTATATCTATTTGAAATATTTCGGAATCTACTATTGTATTTATATTTTCAATTTTTATTCCGTCTTTACTTATTTTAACGTCTACGCTTGACAAAAATACAGCACCTAATATTGATTCATATTTGGTTGAATTAAATGGAACAACCTACCAAGAATTTTATGCTTTTCTCCATCTATTATTGTATTTTTGAAAAATGACCCTTTAGTAACAACCATTTTTGAATCATTATCAAAACCATTTAAATTTTTATTAAATTGTTCTATTTCTATCGACGTTAACTTTTTCCCAAAAATAGTTTAGTTTTATGGCCAAAGTTTCTGCAAAATTTGGTTGGTCTACTGCAGTGAGTTCGAGTAGCTGCCATACAACTTCTTATTTTATATTAGCATTACTCTTGCAACTTATAAAAAAATTAAATATTCTTTTCTTATTTATAGTAGTGGAATTGTAGTGGTAACATATTTTATCACATTTGACAAAAATTTTGTAAAAATCTGCCTATATAGCTTCACTCTGCCCGTCCGTCTGTCCGTATGTTCGAAATAGAGTAAAGAAATTTTAACCTCGGGTAGGTATGGCAAAAAAAAATAATTTCGTAGAAGAACTTTTTTTTGTAGCTTCACCCTTTATGGAGCTACAGCCCCCAAATTTGGAAAAAGCCCTATATTTTAATTCTTACAACAAGAGTTCTGTTAGGTGTATTTTCAACCTAAAAACGGCAAAAGATAGCTGGTTTTAAAATACCCTAAACATAACACGGTATTAAAATTTACTATTATGTAAAACTCAATTTTTGCAATATTTTTGGCCACACATATCTTCTAAACGGTTCAAGCTAGGGTCTTGAAATTTTGGAAGAAGTTAGATCCTCAGAAATTAGTAGGAGTCGGTTAACAAAAGTTTTTTGTCACGTCTAATGTTTAGGAGCTATAAGGGCTCGAAAATTGAAATTTTGTAATAATTAATAAAATTTTATTTAACATTTTTTTTTTATTTTAACATTAATATTTTTTTATTTACGCGTGAAAAAATTTTATTTAAAAAGCTAATAAATTTTTTAATAAAAAAGATTATGAAATAACCGCTATTTAATAAAAGTCAAAAAAATATGGATTAATTAAATTATTGTTTCGAGTTATTAATAGATAATTAGAAATTTTAATGAAATGATTTAATACATTAAAAATTAAAATGTGGTTAAGTCATAATTGATTGTTTTAATTTGTTTGTATAATAATTGTTTAAATATAAGAATTATTAATTTGAAAGAAAAAAAATTTTTTAGGTTAAGAAAATATGTGTATGTAAATTTGATATATAATTTTAAAAAAATATTGTTTAGCTTTAGATAATTTGGCTTAAGATAATAAAAAATAAAAATAAAATTTAAATTAAAAAAATAAAAAATAAAAATTTTAAAGTTCAGAAAATTATGACAATATACTAAAAGTGCTTTTAATGAAAGTAATGTCATTGAAAGACATAACCTTATATACTTTACTTGTTGTATCCATTCTAAGGAGAATTTGTCCATTTTGAACCCATAAAAATTTAAAGTTTTGAGCAGTTTTGATTTGTTTGGCTTCATAATAAAGTTTTGATTGCAGTGCTGATAAGTGATGGCGAAAAAATATTTCTTTATTACCTTCGCCCAGGATATTTAGTTCATCGGTAAACAGGTGCTTGAAATTTTCTTTTTTTTTTGGTCATCATCTCAGCTTTGGACTCCATTGAATTAAATTGAATAATGTACAATTTTTTCATTGAAGTTTTATCATTGGTCTTCTTATTAACAGATGTAACACTGACGATATCATTATTGCTTATGTTGGCATTTATTTTGCTAGCAATATTTAATATAGTATTTTTTGGATTTTCAAGAGTAGAAGGTAATCCAGCAATAACAATGTTATTCCTATAATTCTTATTTTCAAATTCATCTAATTTGCTTTGCAAATGGTTCATTTTTTGTTCAAGAGAAATTGATTTGGCTTCTGCATTTACTAAACATTCCTTTAAGTGTTGATTTTCTTTAATGATACCTTTATTTTGCTTGACCAGATCATCCATTTGTAGTGAGATGTAGCTCTGTGATTTAGATATTTCACATAAGACAGTTCCCAATGTTTTTAGGTATTGGGCTAGATTATCCAATGAGCAATTTGATAAATCTATGGCATTTAAATTATTTATTGCCAGATTTAGATTAGACATTCAGTGGAGTTTTCAGATGCATCTGTAGAATTTTTTTCCTCATTATCATCGTTTTGCTCAGAGATTATTAAAGATTCATTACTCTGCAAAGGACAATCTATACATTTCAAAGATGCCGTTCCCTGTTTGATAATCTCGAGAAATTCTTTTGAGATGTTTGTGCATTTTACATGAAAAATTCGTCGACACTCACCACTGCAGGAAACACCTACTGATTTTTTAGTCATTTTTGTAATTTTTGTAATTATTTTCAATCATAACAAGAATAACGCAGAAAAAGCTTCTTAAATTTTTTACTTCATTTACTTAATTATACCCGTGCATACATATATGACATCGGGTATATTAAAATGCTCCTCCGTTTGTTACGCATCGATCTAGACGAGCTAGATATAGTGTCAAGGATACGTATCGGATCAGAATCGAAAAGTAAATCGATCTAACTATGTATATCTGTCCATCCGTCCGTCCGTGTGTCAGCACGATAACTCAAAAACTAAAAGGGCTAGAGTTTTGAAATTCACACAAAGTAATTTTTAGACAACTTCTAGGTTCCCTATTGTTTTTGGTTAAAATCGGACCAAGGCTTCGGGAAACTGCCACACAATTTTTTTGCACAAATATGAATTTCTTCAAAACTAATTATACTATGAGGTTGGAAATTGCACACGGTTAGTTATATAATGAATCAAGCACTTATTATAAAGTTTGAAAATGTCATGGGGGAAGCTTCCATACAAAGTTTTCAATTCAATAACTATGAATCTAATGAAGCTACGAGGTTAAAATTTTTTTTTTTTTTCAAGCAAAAATTATGGAATAATGAATTAAAATTTTTTTTTTTTTTTTTTATTTATTTTTTAGCAAAAATTATGGGATACTGAGTTACATTTTTTTTAACTATTTTACTTTTTTATATATTTTTGTAATACATATAATAGCTTAAGGGAAATAAATAACGGTTTATTTTATTGTAAACATCATATGCGCGTGGGGTATGCGCGGGTATCTAAAAGTAGACAAGGGAAATTATAATCTTCCTCGTTTTAAAAAGAAAAGAACATTTAATTTTTTTATAAGTTGCAAATATATACTATTTTTGAGTAAATTTTCTGTTCAGTATATGTTAATCTGCAACAAAACAAAATTTTGGGGTACTATAATTTTGCAGAAATGGTTTAAAAAATTTGTTCGAGTAAAATACTCTATGTTTATGATTTCTTTATGTTTTTACTGTGTCATCACTGCTTGAATAAAATTGTTAAACAATTCTGCTTCTTCTCTGTTAATACTTTAGCTTTTTCCATTCACAGATCTTAAACCATGATGAAAGCTCTATTTTATGTCTTTTATCATTTGCATATCGAGTTTTGCGTTAAATTGTTAATAAAATTAGCTGCATTCATTATATTTTAAGATAATCGCTTAGAAAAAAATTATATCCCTGACTTATTGCCTTCATTCCTTCAATTTTACTAACATTTATTTATAACCAAAAAGATTTTGAAAGGAATTTAGAATCAATTTGTCGTAGAAGAATTAAAGGAAACTAATAAAAAAATTCAAGCATATATTTACTTTTGAATTCAACATTGGAGTACAGAACAAACAGGTTTTATTTCAGCATTTGAAGCTAACCTGTATAAAGAAGCGAAGGTAATTAAAGTACCCAAAAACTTGCGATTTCTTTGGATTAAGGATAATAAAATATTACTACGTGATAAAAGGAAGGAAGTAAGATCTTCCAAATTTTTTCATACAATGATATTGCTGATATCCATAGAGTTTTCAAGTTATTATTGTTTTTTTATTAGAAAATTATTATACAGAAATTGTTATATTAAATTATATAAAATCATTTTGAATTATAATATAGAAAATAAACTTTTTAATTTGCCGGGATACACTGCATATTTTTCTAATAGAAAAGATTCTTACGGAGGCGTTGCAATATTTGTACAAGATTCTAGTAGCTGTTCAATAGTAACTGGAACAGAGTATTATCAATCAAATTTTTTGATTGTGAAGTTGTTGAAGCTCAACATTAATGTTATTGCGTGCTACAGATCTAAAAATAAACAAACAAAAATTCTATAAAACTGGGTGATTTTAACATTAATTTGTTAAATGAAAGTGAAAGGATGTAAGACTCTATTGTAATACGCTTTTGAGTAATGGTTTTTCAATTTGTAACCATACAAAACCACAGTTCACCACAACACTAAGAATCATGTCAAAGACGTTCATTGATAATTTAATTACTGATTTCCTTAAATTCGACTATTTATTTCATATCGCGGATACTGTCTTATCTGATCATCAGATTTTTTTGGTTAGTTTTGACCTAAATCCTATTAAAGAAAACTTGATCAGCACAAATACCATATTAAATTACGAGGAGTTAAGTAAAGATCAAATGTGGAGTAGTCTAAGCTCATATGAAACTTTTGAGGAAGTTGTTGAAATGTTAACTCAACTAGTCAAGAATTACACTCGTATTCTTCCGGCGAAAAATTTTAAAAGGTTACATGAGTGGGTGACTGAAGAAATATTTCAAATGATGAAAGTTCGTGAATCATTTAGTAAATTTATTGATTTATACAATATTTCGAAAGCAAAAGTGAAGGAACTTATTGTAGCCGCTAAAAAGTTGCTCTGCTCTGAACAAATCAGGAAAGATCCTGGAAACCCAAAAAAATTGTGCGCAATATATAAGTTAGTTACGTTGAATTCTTACTACCAAAATTCCAAAAATTCCGTCAAAGTTATTACTCATAGAAACCGTAACTTATCATGGTCTTATGAACTAGCTGAAATAATGAACAAAACGTTTATTGATAATCATTACAAACATAGATTATTATTATCTAAATTTGTTTCGTCGAAATATGCATAACAATTTAGATCTTAGCCCAACAAATATAGATGACATCAATGCAGCCCTTCATTCCTTGAAATCGTGTGCTGCAACGGGGTAGGGTAGCTTTTAGACGAAATTTATCAAGACTTTTTCAGGAATATTGGCACCTATTTGAGTAAGATTTTTTAACCAAAGTAAACATACAACTTTCCCGATTGCCTTAAGAAAGCAATTGTTACACCTATTTATAAGGGTGGTGACGAATTATAGGCCATTTTTTTTGTTAAGTTCATTTCCGAAAATATTTGAAAAAATTAAGAAAAATAGACTAACGACCTTCATACATTTTAACAATATAGAGCAACCGGAGAAATATTGGTTTGAAGAGGGCTCCAGCACGACATCTGCGTGTCCAGGGTTGAATGTATTTGATACTAGAAGTACCGATAGTGGCAATTTCACTGCTTGTATCTTTATTGATTTGCTAAAGGCATTTGACTGTGTTGATCACGACATTCTACTACATAAGTTGTCTTGTATGCACTTTTCACTACAGCAACTAAATTACTTTAAAACGTATTTAAAATAAAGATCACAATGTGTCCGCTTTGGTAACTCTACAAGTTAAAGTAGAACAATAAAGAAGGGAGTGCCATAGAGTTCAGTATTGAACCTAATAGTTTTAAAATATACATTGATGATCTTGCGTGTCATGACTTAAATGGAGTTGCATCGCTATTTGCGATCTTCAAGTATTCAACTGATAGTGAATTAGAGTTGAAAAATGCAATATTGGAAGAACTCGCAGAAATTGAAGAGTTTCTCCACAAAAAAAGCTGTTACTTAATGTAAACAAGTGATGAAAAAATCAAGAGTTTTTAAAAAAGCACATTTTCAGAATTATATAGTGTTTCATACCGAGTATTTTATCATCTATTTTTATAAAAATAATATTTTATTTTATCAATTCATTTTTAAATACGAATAATAGTGAAATCAATACTTATAACATTATCCCAATGCACTCAAGAAAACCTGTTAATGAGTATCGAAACATAATGTTGGAGCTTCAATGTAAACATTTAATTTTGGAAAATATATACACCGATATATAAAACAAGTAAAGAAACAGTCAGTCGGTGCAACCGACTTAGAAATACCCTACACCTATTTGGTTCAAATTAAAGGACATATCCATAAGTCATTTTAACACCATAAAAGCTGTTATTAATTTGATCGTAAGACATAGCTAACCAAATTAACTTTATAATACTAAAAACATTTTCTAATTACACTATCTATTAAAAAATATTACAAATTCTTACTAATTTATCTATTTAAAAATATTAAAAAACGAAAAAAACTTGAAATAAAAGAAAATATATTTATTCCAATTCAATTACAAACTGAAAAAATTTGAATTATTAAATTTTGTGATAAAAAGATAATCAAAGCATAATATATTTAATAATACAAATTTTTCAAAATTGCAATTATTTTAAATGGTTAGTTTATATACCTAACAGAAAAGCTTATAAACGTAAAATGTGCAATAAATGTATTTCTAAAATACAATTACAAATTTAGACCTTTTCATATAATTCATTTAAATATAAAAATAAATTTAGCTGAACCACTACAATTAAGTCTAAATTTCGGGGACACATAGGAAATAGGAAATATATTCTATGGCTTTGAAATTAAACTCGACCATAACCAATTCCCATGGTACTTTCATTATTAGTAACCGAGAGTTTAAATTTCATCAAAATAGCGGCATTATATTTTGAGTTATGGTGTTTTTAAGAAATATGTTTGTTAGCCCTAGAACTTTTCAAGGTTCAAGATTCCGAAACCATGGTACGATTTCGCCCATATGCAGTCCCCGCCATAGTTTCAATACTAGCTAATCCTTGTACACAATTGGAACGTTCTATCTTAATTTTAAATTACTAGTATTATCAAATTACTCAATTGAATCACACGCTTTTCGCGAAATTACGGTTTATATTAATTATTTAAATAAAAAGAAAACAATAGTGTCTTTTTTTTTCTAATTAATTAACAAAAATAAAATTTTAATGTGGTGCAATTGTTTTCATATGTAATTTGATCACTCATAATTTATTTTGCTTTTTTTTAAAGAACAATTTAATAATATAATAAAAAATAATAAAAAAAACTTTTGTGTACTTTTATTTATTTTTTTTTGGCTTGTGCTTTATCGTAATTTGATCACTTTGATCAAGTAATTTAAATTAAAATTAAAAATAAAAAAATGAAATATAAAAAAAATAGAACGTAAAACTTTAAACTTTTATAAATTGAATTATTAAAGTAAATAAACTTAGTTAACCTTCGTTTTTTTTTTCTTTTTTTCGTATAATTTTTTACACTTCATATTTAAAATGAGTTACAAATGCGATTTGGCAAATTGTTTCGATTTTGACAAGAAAAGCAAATTTGTTATTTGCAAAGCGTTTTGTAAAAGAAAGTTACATGGAGTTTGTATGGGTTTTAGCAGAGATTGGTACCATCCATCTCTTGACTAATTTTTCATTTGTGAGGATTGTCAAAACCATGAAGGTTTGTTGCGTGGTATGTTTGACAATATTCATAAAACAATGAAAAAACATCACTATGTAATAAAACTAACAACACCATTGTGAGTAATACAAACGTCTTTCAGGACATGGCGAAGTCGTTTGATGGACTATGCAGCCGTGTCTCAGGCCAAAATAATAATGACAATGCTGTTGAAAAAATCAAAACAGAAGTTCTCGCACACTTGCCTAAACATTTTGGCAACCTAGAAAATAACATTAGAGATATCATCGGAGCTGGTTCAAGTCGCCAACATGTTGATGTATCTGCATTTAACAAACTGTTAGCTTCTCAACATAATTCTCTTGTTGAAAAACTAGAACAACTACATAACTCTACAAATTTATTTTTATTGGAGCTGCTCACAAACCTTCAAGATTCTAACTCCAAAAGGGTTGAAACTTTTAATAAAGGAGTCCAGAGTGCACTTACAACATGTGAATTTGGTACTCAAAATACTCTGGAAACTTGTGATATTGGTATTCAAACGGATCCAATAATAGTACATAAATTTGGGACTATATGGACTGAAGATGAATGGGATCGTAGAATATCGAAACTACACAATTTTAGCCTCTCTTCAGCTAATATTGAGAAGTTAAAAAATTCATCTATTTGTATTAACGGAGCTCCACGTTCCTTCGATTGTACTAAAATGCTTCGATTTATAAAAGGTATATTTCGCGTCAATTCAGTTTCCTGTCTTAATGTTACTCCAAATCGTATTAAAAGAAAAAACATTGAATTTCGCTGTTTTAAATTAACTGGCCCATATGGTACAATGCAGTTGTTACTGGATCTCAATAATGGTTATATTTGGGACAAAATTGGAGCACATACTACCAACTGGACTTCGGATGCTGTTATTTTGACGTCAAATAGATCTGTTAAACCAGAGCAACCTGATAAACCTAAGCGAACTCTTACGCCACAGCAGCTAAGGACTAAAGCTAATCCCAAATTTTCGTTAAATCTGATAGATGCAAATTCTAATCTTTCTAAACCTAATATAGATACAATTAAACCTAACCTACATTCTACTAACGCTAATAATACTAATAATAATTTTGAAAATTCAATTAACCCACTAATAACTGATACTTCTACAGATATTAATAATGCTAATACAGTTAAAGCAAACAATGCAGGTAATAACTTAATTAATCTTTTCGACGTACCTAAAGTTTCTTCTAGTGATACTTATACACTTAACTTCACTGCTAACACAAACTCAAAAGTAAATAACATTAATGGCCATCTTGAACTTCCAATAACAGCTTCTACTTGTTATGATAAAATTAATCGATTAAACTCTAGCAATAATACTAATAACTCTTTACATAATATTAATCATATACCTCTTAACAATAAAAAACAAATTAAATTTAAATCTAAATCTTCACTTTCCAATGATCCGAAATCCTCCTTAAATAAACATGTTAGTGATTCTTTTCTTAAAACTAAAATTTCTAAATTTAAAAAATCTCTTTCTTCCACTTTGACTAAGTACCATAACTTTGTTCAAGGTGATACCTTAAATCCTCATGTAAGATCTTCACTACCAAAAAAATCTCAAGTATTGAAAGCTTCAAATTCTTCAAATGTTTCTAATTCTATACCTACACTACCACCGGTGCTAGACCCTCTTTTGCCACCTGTTGTTAAGGTCACACTTAAATCTTTAGAAGATAATAATAATAGCAGGTATGTTTTAGCCAGACTTAGGGATAGCAGAATTTTTGAAAATGTTAGACTTTATCTAGCCTATCTTCATAATAAGTCTAATGATGTTTGTATAGGTGGAAAAACTAATACATCACTGAAAATTGCTATTCAACAAGAAGGATTGCCAACTGATGTTAATGAGTTGCGTGATATTTTTATTAGATATCATGACACATTTGGAATTTCTGCGGTAAATGCCTTGAATGATCTTAAGTCATATGCTTCTCATATTTCGTCTAACAGAATTAATTATCTTCAAAGGGTAAAGGAAAATCATGATAAGTACTTTGGTCCGCTCCCAAGTGAGAGAAAATCTAGTTAATATTAATTTATCTCCTCTTACCTTAGTTAATCCTTGCAACACTTTACCTAAATGATCTATCTATTACCAAAACGTAAGAGGTCTACGTACCAAAACGAAAACGGTTCTCTCTAATTCTACCCTTTTAAATTTTGATATTTTTATTTTAACTGAAACTTGGCTTACTTCTTCAATTAACAATTTAGAACTTTTTTCTTCATTTTTTAATGTTTTTAGAAAGGATAGATATGGTACTTTGGATAATACTTCGAAAGGTGGAGGAGTATTAATTGCAATAAAAAATTCATTTTGTTCCTCAGAATTGACTTGCTCTCAAACTGAATCAATTGAAAATACTGAAATTATGGCTATTAAAGTTGAACTGCTATCCAATAATTTATTCATCATTAACTGTTATATTCCACCAGCTTCTAACTTTGAACTTTATTCTAATTATTTATCAGTAATTGAGTCCTATATTAGCAAAATCAACGCAAATGATGATATCATTCTATATGGTGATTTTAATTTACCTAATATCAGTTGGAATGTTCATGATGAAGAACCTTACTTCGTACCAAAAGAACTGATTAGTAATATTGAGTGCTTAGTAATTGATTCTTTAAACTCCTTTAACTTTCAACAAGTATCTTCGATATTCAATTATAGAGGTAATCAATTGGATCTTATTTTCACTACGAACTGGAACGATTTGGTTATTCTTGATTGCCCAATTGAATTAGTCAGAATCGATCCTTACCACCCCGCTATTTGTTTTTCCTTTTCGTCTTTTCCCCCTGCGAAAGTTGAATCTACTTTATCACATCGTATTAATTTTGTAAAAGCCAATTTCGATGATATTAATAATTTTTTGACCTCTTATAATTTTTCATTTATTCCTTCTTCTAATTTAAATGATTCTGTTAATAACTTCTATGGAATTATTCGGTCTTCTATTTGTCAATTTGTTCCTCTTGTAGTTGATACTACGAATGCATCCAGCCCACCCTGGTTCAATAAAAATCTCAAACATTAAAAAATAAAAAAAATAAAGCTTGGCGTAAATTTGTCAAAAGTAACCTGAATTCTGACTATAACTATTTTCTTACTCTGTTTAATGAATTTAAATTTTTGGCTGATAATCTTTATTCAAATTATGTTCGCAATATGTCATCGAATATCAAAGCCAATCCAAAACAATTTTCAAAATTTGTAAACTCTAAAAGAAAAAGTGATCAATATCCAACCTTTTTCAATTATAAAAATTCTGTTAGTAATGACTCCAAAATCATTTGCGAATTTTTTCGTGAATTCTTTTCTTCTAGTTACTCTACTTCAACCTTTTCTGTAAATGAAGCAAATTTCTCTCACCTTGAAAATTTTCCGAAAACTACACTTACAAATATTAATATAGATTCTAACATGGTATTGAATTACATAAATAAAATTGATGATAATCCAAGTCCTGGAAGTGATGGTATCCCTAACTTATTTTTAAAAAAATGCGCTGCCTCTTTGGCTAGCCCATTGTCCACCATATTTAATTGCTCGTTAGCTACTGGGGTTTTTCCATCTATTTGGAAAAGTGCTTTTATTAGACCTATTCATAAGAAAGATCATAAAAATGACATTACTAATTATCGACCAATTATCGCAAAACTATCCTCGATTCCAAAACTTTTTGAATTAATTATTTTAGATTCTATTTATGATCACTGCGTCACCTTCTTATCACCATATCAACATGGCTTTGTGAAAAATAAGTCTACCGTTACTAACCTTGTTGAGGCTACATCAATTTTTCTTAAAAATATGGAGGATGGCTTTCAAACTGATGTAATTTACACCGACTTCAGTAAAGCATTCGATCTTCTTCCCCATAATATTATCATTTTTAAGTTAAGAAAATTAGGTTTTCCCTCATACTTTATAAATTGGATTTCCTCATATCTTTCAGATCGAAGTTATTCAATTCTATTTAGATCTATAATTTCGACCCCATTTTTGGCTCTCACTGGGGTTCCTCAGGGTCGTTATCTTGGCCATTTATTGTTCATTATTTCGATAAATGATGTTACTTCATTAATTTACAATAGTCACATTAAAATATATGCCGATGATATGAAAATTTTTAAAAAAATTAAATCATTAGATGATTCGTTAGCTTTACAAGATGATTTAAACCGTTTTCATAACTGGTGTGTTAATTATAACCTTCTTTTTAACATAACTAAATGTGCTTTTATTTCTTTTACGCGTCGTTTAAATCAATTATCATGTACTTATTCTTTTAATAATCAAACTATTCTATCTGTTGCTTCAATTAAAGATTTGGGAGTATTTTTTGATAGTAAACTCTCATTTCAACCTCATTATACCTATATATTAAATAAAGCAAATTCTATGCTGGGTTTTATCAAGCGTTGGGCAAGAGAATTTGAAGACCCCTATGTTTTTAATTCTCTTTATACTTGCTTGGTAAGACCCAATTTGGAATATGCCAGCCAGGTATGGAATCCATTTAATAGAGTCCATGTTAATAGGATTGAATATGTCCAAAAGAAATTTCTTAGATTTGCTCTTCGTCATCTGCCCTGGGAAGATCAATCTCCCTCCGTATGAGCATCGGCTAAATTTATTAAATCATAACACTCCTGAAAAACGTCGTGAGGTTGCTGATATAATATTTTTAACAGAATTACTCAAAGGCAACACTATTTCTAAGGAATTACTTGATAGGGTAGTTTTCTGTCCAGTTTCTAGATTAAGAACACATAACATGTTTTATCTTCATTTTCACCGTACCAATTATGGTAAATACAAGCCTCTTAACAGAATGATGGCTTTATGCAATAAATATAAACACTGTATTAAACTTCAACTAACCAAATTAACATTAAAGAAAGATTTATATTTGCTTCGGTAAAATACTGGGATTATCTTTAGTTTATTTTTGATTATTGTTTATTTTTTTTTTATTTTTCATATTCAATTTTATTCTTAAATTTGTTTAATAATTTTGTTTTTTGTTAAACCTTTAATTATTATTATAATGAATATTGTTAATGAATTTTGTTTCTTATTTTAATTGAATATTCTATTTTCCTTTTTTTTTTTTGCATGATTTTTTTTATATAAATTTAGTTTTGCATTAATTAGTCTTGTAATATTTATATTTAATATCTTTTATTACACTTTGTTAGTTTTAAGTAAAAAATTTGTAACGTGTTTGAGTTAAGCATGAGTCAAATAAATAAATAAATAAATAAATAAATAATTTCGATGATAAGCTTTTACACATTGGGGCGTCTATGAGAGGTACTGAACCACCACTCCAATTGATCCAAAATTAAAGGGACACGCAGGAAATAGTAAAGAACACCAAATGTGAAATCAAATGTGCCAAATTTGAAGCTTCTACATTTGTTTCAAGTTACTATCTTTATTAATTTCGAAATATGCTTTAAGGCCCTCGGAACTGAGTGGCTGGTCTCCACCCACTGCTCAAATTTCAAGGAGACTAAGGAAATCTTAAGTGACACCCTGATACCAAATTTGGAGGTTCTATCTTCATTGGTTTCGGAATTATGCTCGTTTGGCCTAAATTTGATCAAAAAGTTCTAGGTTCCGAACCCATGGTCCAATCCCGAACTTATGCAATCCCCGAAGTAGTTTCATTACTAGTAACCTACAGCACAAATTAGATGAGGATAGCATTATTAGTTGTTGAGTTATCGTCATTTTTTATATATGTTCGTTAGCCCTTGGACCGATTAAAAGGTCCAGAATCCGAACCCATTGGCCGATTTCGCCCATTGGCAATCCCCGCCGTACTTTTAGTCCTAGTAACCTACAGTTCAAATTTCATCAAGACAGCTCCATTATTTTTTGAGTTATCGTGCCTAAGGACTGACGGACGGACATGGCTATATCGACTCAGGAGGTCACGCAAATCACTAATATATATACTTTTCCATATCTAGCTCGCTTGCTTTAGGTGGTTACAAACACCATACCAAAGTTAATATACCTCTTTACCTATTCTATAGGTGTAGGGTAAAAAAAGCATACTTTTCACTAATGATGATTTTGAAGGATATGCCCATCCCCACCTCCATTGTTTTAGGTTCTGGTTCAATTTAAAAAATCACTTTTAAATTTAAGAAAAACCATTATCACTTGTTGTAATTTTCTTTTTAGAGCTTTTATTTTTGTATATTTATAAAATAAAATGTTTTCTAAAATAGAAAAATAAAAAATTAAAACTAAAACTAAAATGTTATAAATTATTTTTGAAGGACTTTTAGCTAGTTCAAACTTAAGGATTCGACCTGGGTTAAATAAAAAAAATTTGAATTGTTTATATTTATTTTTATATCGAAATAATTTACTGAAATGGAATTAAAATTTAAGTTATAAATAGTTGTGTAAGATATAAATTTAGAACTAAAAAAGAAATCAAAAAAAAATAAAGAAAAAAACAAAATAAAACAATTAATAGAAATAATTGTATGAATTTCTTAAATAACAAGCATGGAAAATGTAGTTGATTATTGAATAATGAAATGGAATAATTACTTTACCAAAATTGAAAATGCTCTGTCGATCAGTGGTCAGATATTTTTAACTTACCGGCATATTTACGTCAGTACAAACTAACTCTACTCGAGAAAGAAAAACTATTTTAGCTAGGGAATTCTCTGTAACAATTTCAAATTTTACAGAGTTTTCTAACATATCTGTAACTTAAATTAAAAAGGTTCCAGAACAATTAATATTCCCTACAGACCCTTTTTTTAATTTTACGCAATGAAGGGTTTGTCAAAAAATTAATGCGTTCTGTCGGCAAAATAAAATTATCTGTTGAATCTGATATGACGGAATCTACACTGTAATAACATTTTGCAGATTTATCAATTAATTTTAAAATCTCTTCATTTATTTTAAAACAAATCTCATTTAAAGGCAAATAATAAATTTTGAAGCAAAATTCTAAAAATAATCCATCGTTTCCCAAAAAACATAATTTATTATTGAACCAGTACAAATAAATTTATCGGGTATTTTAATAATCTCTTCGCTCAATTTAACGTGAACTTCATTATTACCCAATCGCAAAACCCATTTTGAAAAGATTATCTCATTTGAATTTGATCGCATATATAATTACTTTGCCACCCATTGGTTCATTACATTGACTAATATCTTTCAACAAACGTTCGATATAATTAATTCCTAAAGCAGAATTCATTGGCGCCTCATCAATAAAAATAAAATTTGCTTGACGAAGTACTTTAGGTTTTTAAGAGCTCGTTTCGATAGAAGAAACTGAAGTATCTGTTATTGGAACTGGTAAGCCAAACGTTTTGTGTACAGTCTTTCCCTCGTAAATGTAATAACATTTTTCAGGTCCGTCAATCCGTACAGTCTTTCCTTCGTAAATGTAAATAATATTATATAAGTGATATTATGAAAAAACCGAGGAAGATTATAGTTGTGCTTGTCAACTTTTAGATACCCATGCATATACCCTTTACGTTGCTTCAAATAAAATAAACCATTAAATAGTTCCCTTGTGCTACTAAATTAAAAAAACAAATATAAAAAAATAAAATTATAAAAACAAAAATTTGACCCACCCTAAAAGTTGGTCTGAGTAATGTCCAAATTTGCCAAATAACTTGCCCAGTTTTAATTTAACTTTGTAGCTTCATTAGATTCACAGTCATCGAAATGAATCCTAACATTTTGAAACTTCATAAAAGTACTTGTTCTATTATATAACTAACCGCGTGGAATTTTCATCCCCGCAGTGTTATTTGTTTTGACGATATTCATACTTTTTTTTTTTTTTAAGCAAAAATTATGGGATAATGAACTAAAATTTTTTGTTTATTTTTTTTATGGTTTTTTTTTTGTTTGTTTTTTTTATGGTTTTTTGTTTTTTTTTAAGAAAAATTATGGGATGATTATGGGATGGGAATTTTTTTTAACTATTTTACTTTTTTAAATTTTTTTTGTAATATATATAATAGCTTAAGGGAAATAAATAACGGTTTATTTTATTGTAAACATCATATGCGCGTGGGGTATGCGCGGGTATCTAAAAGTTGACAAGGGCTCCTATAATCTTCCTCGTTTTTAACTATTTTTCTTTTTTATATTTTGTTTGTAATTATGTATAATAGCACAACTGAAATAAATAACAATTAGCACGGTTATCTAAAAGTTGACAAGGACAACTATAATCTTTCTCGTTTTTAAAAATTTTATGCATCATTTAAATCATATGAAACTTTAACTCGTAAAAAACAACAAGAAAACAAAAAAAAACAACAAAAACAAAAAATCATAAAATTTTGTTGTGTACAAGATAAACTGCAAAATTTCAAATTTTTATATGAAAAATTTGGAGTTAAAAAAGTTTGTTGTTCGAGAGCTCCCCGAAGCTTTGGTCGGATTTTAACCAAAAAAAATAGGGAACCTAGAAGTTGTTCGAAAAATATTTTGTGAAAATTTCAAATTTGTAGCTCTTTTATTTTTTGAGTTATCTTGCTGAGACACAGACGGACGCAAGGACGGATGGACAGACAGACATAACTAGATCGATTCATTTTTTGATGCTGATCCGATACGTACCCTTAACACTATATATAGCTCGTCTAGATCGATGCCTTACAAACGGAGGAGCAATTTTAATAAAAACAATCCATATATGTATGCACAGGTATAAATAATAAAATGTTGCTTCCAGATTTACTTAATATGTAACAAATCTTCATGCATATATAATATTCTTTTAAATTTAGCTTTATATGAATGTATAAATGTATATTTTGTGCGATAATGATTTTAAGTTGGTTTTATTTTATTCGAAATAAATTTATCGTATGTCGTGCCACCTAATTGGTGTCTAACATTATTTCATTTACTGTTTTTGTTTATTTTAATATGAAAAATAAGTTTTACGGTTTTCGTATATTTTTTATAATTATTTTGTTTAATAGTTATATTGTTATATCATCTGTTTATGGGTTTTTTTTGTATTATCTTTATCTAAAATTTTTATTATGTATCAAGTTTTTTGAAATTTTAAAAAATTAGTCTTGAAATTCAAAAGTGATAAAATTGATAATCAAAAATTGGCAAGCAGCAAAGTGCGATTTGTTTTATAATTTTTCAAGAATTTATTTAAGTGTATGTGAATATAAAAATTTTGAAAAAGACGTCATGGCTATTGAAATCCTGCCACGGGAATTCACGGTTTCGAGTACCCGCCATATAACTTCTTTTTTTATATGAGCATTACTCTGTACCTGTTGAAGCTGGGAATCTGAAATCTTGCCAAAAATTGTTTAGTTTTAAGGCCATAATTTGGTATATTTACTGCAGTTCGTTCGAGTAGTTGCCATACAACTCTTTCTTTTATACGAGCATTATTCTACACCTAATAAAGGTGTGTATTTAAAATTTTGCCACAAGTAAATAACCGGATAATATAATGATTATATTACCGTCATTCGGGTATCCCAGAGTCGACACATTCTACTCTACCACACGTTTTTATACCCTACACCTATGAAAAATAGGATAAAGGGTATATTAACTTTGGTATGGTGTTTGTAACCACTTAAAGGAAGCGAGCTAGATATAGAAAAAGACATATATTTGTGATCAGCATAACCTCCTGAGTCGATAAGCCATGTCCGTCTATTCGTAGGCACGATAACTCTAAAACTAATGGAGCTACCTTGATGAAATTTTAACGGGGATTGCATATGGGTTCGGATTCAGGACCTTTTAATTGTTCTAAGGGCTAGCGAACATATAAAAAAATAAGGATACCTTAACAACTGATGGCGCTACCTTAATGAAATTTGTGCTGTAGTTTACTAGTAATGAGACTACGGCGGGAATTGCGTGCGGTCGCATAACAAACAAGCATAATTCCGAAATCAATGAAGATAGAACCTTCAAATTTGGTATCATTGTGCCTCTTCCTATTTCCTTCGAGTCCTTGAAATTTAGGACTATTTAGAGTAAATGGTCGGGAAACGTCTAAACAGTTCTAAAGACCTTAAAGCATATCATTGAAATTAACAAAAAAGTAGCTTCAAATTAAGATAGAACGTTGCAATTGTGTACAAGGGTTCACTAGTATTGAAAGAACGGCGCGGACTGCATAAAGGCGAAATCCCATCCTGGGTTCGGATCCTGGAACTTTTTCATCGAATTTAGGCCAAACGAGGATAATCCAAAGAAGTTAGAACCTCCAAATTTGGTATCGGGGTGTTTCTTTCTATTCCCTTAGTGTCCTCGAAAATGGGAAACAAGTGGAGTAGTTGGACGGAGACCATCCACATAGTTTCAAAAAACCTTAAAGCATATTTTCGAAAATAATAAAGATACTAACTTAAAACAAATGTAGAAGCTTCAAATTTGGCACAAGGGTCTTTTACTATTTCCTAAGTGTTCCCTTACTTTATGATCAATTGGAGTAGTGGTATTGGTAACTCTCTTAGACATCTAAAGATTTAAAGGCTTATCGTCGAAATTAATAAAAATAGTAGGTCAAAATTAAGATAGAACTTTCCAATTGTGTAAAAGGGTCAACTAGTATTGCAAGTACGACGGGGATTACATATTGGCGAAATCGTACCATGATTTTGGGTTGTGATACTTTAAATAAGTTCAAGGGCTAACAAACATATATCTTAAAGACACCATAATTCAAAAATCAATTACGCTATTTTAACGAAATTTAAATTCTAGGATATTAGTATTAAAAGTACCATGGGAACTGGTTCTGGTTGAGTTCGGACAATTAGTTTGGGTTCTAGAAGTTTTTGATCGAATTGAGGCTAACGTAGTATAATTTCGAAGCCAAAGAAGATAGAACCTTGTATTTGGGGTACAGCTTTTTCTTCTTATTTGTTTTGTGTACATAAAATTTTAGATGAATTAGAATTGCGGTTTGCGTACCACCCCCACTACTCCCAAGACCTTAAAGCATATATTCGAAATTAATAACGATAACAAATTCAAATTTTATTCTCTATTTCCTATTTCCGTTCTTATTTAACACTTTTATATTTTTAAAGGCTAAGAATTTTACTATAAAACATATTATGTTTATATTTTATAAATTAAAATCAAAATATTTTTTTAATAAAGGATATTTTTTTTTTATTATAATTTTATATTATATCATATCTATAGTCTATTGAATTATTACCATAGGTAATATCTGTGGTTTTCCTAAATAACAACGTAAGTGAAATTTAAATTCAAATTTAAAATAAATTTTTTTCATGTAGAGTGTAAAAAAAATATTTCAGTAACGCTAAATGGTAAAAAATTACAAATTCAGAAAAAAAGTCTATGTTCGAGTTGATAATTTGTTTTATTATAACAGCGTAAATGCAGAAATGTCGTTTTTATTAAAAATGTTTTCTTTTAAATTTCAAATATACCTTTACTTGAGCTGTTATTTAAAAACAACAAACTGTATTTAAAACTGAGTATAAATTAATTATTGAAGTTTACTAAAACAACTTGCAGATTAGTTTTTAAAAATTTTTTTTTTAATTCAAAAATTATTTTAAATTAATATAAAGAAAAATGCATTCATAAAATAGTAAAATTATAAAATTAATAAAAATAATAGATACAAACAATAAAACAAACAAGTATTCTTATAACTAAGTTAATATTTATTTTTTTATTACTTCTAGTAACTATTATTTTTTATCGTCCGAAGAATCTAATATACCATAGAGAATATCTGCCACTTCATTATCATCTTTGAGTTTCAAATAAAAATTATGAAATACTTCGGGTATAAAAGTCAGTAATTCAATTAAATCTCTCTTCTTTTTTGTAGAAATAGCAATATCATCTATATGTAAGGGAGTGGGGCAAAAGTTTTCGATATTGTCAACCTTAATATTTTTATTTTTTATAAAAATTTCTACATAAGTTTCACCATCATAAGAAGTTTTGTAATGAAACCTATCGAAAGTATCTTTCAAAAAAATTAGTATACGGATATTTTGCCAAATAACCTTATCACAGTCAGTATTTCTGCTAGATTTTTAAAAAAATTTTTTGAAACTAGATACAAAGTCCAGAAAATCATTCTTATTCATTTCGATGACCTCAAACGGATGTGATTTGGTTCTACATGACCTAATCAATTGAGTCCAATCGTGTGGGTGATAAATTTCAATTTTACAATTTTTCTTTTTTCTTTCAATTACACTGTGGTTTGAATCACACTATAAGTGAGTGTGACCAGGCTCTAAAAATTTATGCACAAAAATGTCATTATTTAGAAAGTTTTTAGTCATTAATAATATCATCATAGCACCCATAATATTATTTTTATTCTGTCCGCCGCAAGTGTCTGAATAAATTACGACATGTTTGTTGACCATATTAGATAACTCAAAAAACTTCCAAACACATGATACAATTTCATTAGCTCCCTTACAGCTTATTGCTTCATTCCAAATATAACAGTAAGTTTTATTTGTTGAGCAATCTCTAAAAGTAAAATTGAAATTCCACAGTGATCTTTTATAGAAAGCAAATCCAGAATTGAGAAATGGAGTAGGAAGACATTGTTGCAAATCTATATATAGAATAGTTTTATTTGGACTTAATTTATCATTTCTCTTAGTAGCATAAGCTGTTTCAGCAAATTTTTGATTCTGATCTCTTTCTTTTATTAAGTTTGTTTTGATCTCTTCACTGTTTGCCATTTTAATCCGCATTGCGAATTTATCGCATTTTGTGCATGTGTCTATATTTGGTTTTTTGAATTTCAAATTTAGAGAACGGAAAATTTCTCGGTATAACTCGGTATAAATTTAAGTTTTCTGCTAAATATTTTTTTTGTGAGTGTGATCGTTCATAGTGGGATTCGTAAGCAGGAAATTAATTAATGTGATTTTTAACTTCCTCAACTTTTGCATTAGATAGTTTTCGCAGTTCTTTTGAATTTAAGCCTCGGTTATCTTTCATAGGCGTTCTATGAATTATTTTTTTTTGTAGGTTCCTAAGAAAACTATCTGTTTCACCAAAAATGCTCAAAAACACTTTTTACAAAATATGATATTTTCATAATTAAAAAACACATTATAAATAAATGTGAAATTTCTTTCTTTTTTTGGAGAATTTAAATTAGTTTGCTGTCGTTTTGGTTTAAGTGTAACTAATTTATTCATATAATTTAACCGATAAGAATACGAGCCGCTTTTCCAATATTCTTCAAATAAAAATAATTTTTGGCACTCAGTTATTTTTTGCTTATATCCCAGCCTACATTCAGTTAATTCTTTAGATGTTCTTTTTTCAATCTTTTTTCCAGTCTTTGATGAAATATAATCCTTACCACGATTTCGTCTTGATTTTGCAGTTTTCCTTAAAGAAATTTTTGTTTCTTTTTTATTTTGAGATTCTTCATTTAAATTTGGTTGGGTATCTTAAAAAATATTTGGCCCTGTAAATTAAATTAATGTAAAGCCAAAAAAAAAAAATGGAATATTCGTACTGTTAGGTAGACCAATTTCTAAAATTGTTGTTTCATAGCTATTCGCTTCTAAAATAGAGTCTTCATTTTCAGCTATTTTTCTTTTTTTAAATGGTATATCTTAGAAAGAAAATATAACAATATATAACTGTCATCCTGGTCTCTATATTTTAATTAATTTATATTTACCATAATTAGAAATTATAGAATCATTAACAATCATAGATGTTTCTTGATATGGCTCTACCATTTCACAGAATTCTGATTCTTCATACACCTGCATATTGTTTGTCATTATATGTTTTTATTTAAAATAAAGTTTGAAGAATTATTATTACATATGTTGTTATTAAGATTTTTTTACGTCATAATAACGGTAAATCTTAAAAAAAGGTCATGTCATTTCACCAAAAAGCATATTTCTAATCAAATGGTAAGAGAACAAAATTTCGATAAAATTTCACTTACGTAGTTATTTAGAAAAACTACTGATATATAATTAAGAAATTGTGTACGATACTTAAGTTGTAAAATTTATTTTTATATTTAAATGAATTATATGAAAAGTTCTAAGTTGTCATTTTATTTTAGAAATACATTTATTGCATATTTTGATTATTAAATTTTGTGATAAAAACTCAATGAAAGCATTAATTGTTTTAATGAACATTAAAAACCATCAATTAATATTTCTTTCGAATAACGTTGAGTTTAATTATATAAAACATTAAAAAATAAGTAAATTAAAAGAATATAATTGAACCATTTATTTCAAGTTTATTTGTAGTTTAATATTTTTAAATAGATAAATTAGTAAAAGTTTTTTGAATTGATAAAATAATTAGAAAAGGTTATTAGTATTATAAAGTTAATTTCGTTTGCTATGTCTTACGATCAAACTAATAACAGCTTTTATAATTTTAAAATGACTTATGAACCAAATAGGTGTAGGGTATTTCTATGTCGGTTGCACTGACTAACTGTTTCTTTACTTTTTTTACTTACTTGCATATGCCGTGGTTACGGCCAAGACCTGAACGGTTTCAAAAATGTTTATTGTCTTTTAAATATTTTTCTTAAGTATCGATAAAAATAAAAAAATTAATTTTTCATTTTTGAAACAAAAATAATTTTTATATTAAATTTTGTTATATTTTCTAAAATTTAAAGGCAAATACCTAGCAAATCGTATAGAAAACTCGATTAAAGAAAAGTTATAGTTTAAAAATCCTTATCATGACGTTTTCAGAATTTAAAAATACTTCTGATCGACAGAGCATTTCCAATTTTGGTAAAGGAATTATTTACATTTCATTATTATTTAATCAACTACATATTACATGCTTGTTTAAGCAACTGGTGCAATTACTTCTACATCATTATTTATTCTTTAACTATTTTATGATTGTTCAACCTGTAGGCACATCATGAATGTACAAAAAATAGTGAAATATTTCTGAAAAATTTTAGTAACGTTTTAATGTTCGTACTTATTTAAATAATTTTTTTAATAAGCGATATAAGGGTTATTGATATTAAACAATATGGTTTTAAATTTTTTTTAAGCATAAATTTGCGTATTAATAAATTTAGTAAGATGCAGATTATTTTAACCGACCCTGCACCATCTCAACCTTTAAATTAAAGTATGGCTTAGGAAAAGCGGGCTTATAGTTTCGATACTATCTCGAAATAAAAAATCGAGCTTACGATATTATATTTATAGATACATTCATGTAAATAAAAAATTTAAAAAAATATTTAACATTTAATATACATGTAGATTTTCTTAATATTAGGTAAATCTAGATGCAACACTATATATACCTGTGCATACATATATGGATCGGGTTTATTAAAATTTCTCCTTAGTTTGTAACGCATTGATCTAGACGAGTTAGATATAGTGTCAAGGGTACGTAACGAATCAGCATCAAGTAAATGGATCTAGAAATATGTGTCTGTCCTTCCTCCTATTTGTCAGCACGATAAATCAAAAACTAAAAGGGTTAGAGTTTTGAAATTGATACAAAGTAATTTTTAAAACAATTTTTAATTTTCCTAATGCTTTGGTTAAAATCGACCCAGGCTTCGGGGAGCTGTCATACAACTTTTTTGCACCAATATGAATTTAATTTACACCAATATAATTTATTTTATACTTATACTACGAGGATGAAAATTACACACGGTTAGTTATATAATGAATCAAGCACTTATATGAAGTTTCAAAATGTTACGGCCCCATTTTCGGGGGACGGCCATAAAACTTCTTTGCACCAATATGAATTTCTTCAAAACTAATTATATTAAGAGGATGAAAATTACACACGACTAGTTATATAACAATACAAGCACTTAAAGTTTCAAAATGTTACAGCCCCATTTTCGATTTGAGCTGCCATACAAAGTTGTCAATCCGATAACTATGAATCTAATGAAGCTTAGAGGTTAAAATTAAAAGTAGGAAGGCAAAGTAATAGGGCAAGTTCCTTGGCAAAGTTGAACATCACTCGGACCAACTTCTAGGGTTGGCTATTTTTTTAATTTTTTTTATATGGTTCTGTTTTTTATACCCTACACTTACGGAATAGGTAAAGGGGTATATTAACTTTGATATTATGTTTGTAACCACCTAAAGGAAGCAAGCTAGATATGGAAAGGTATATATATTTGTGATCAGCGTGACCTCCTGTGTTGATATAGCCTTGTCGGTCTGTTCGTCCGTCCGTCCGTCCGTAGGCACGATAACTCAAAATGTAATGGAGCTATCTGTATGAAATTTAAGGTCTAGATTACTAGGACTGAAAGTACAGCGAAGATTGCATACTGGCGAAATCGGCCCATGGGTTCGGAATGTGTACCTTTTAATCGGTCTAATGGCAAACGAACATATATATAAAAAATAACGATAACTTAACAACTAAAGACGCTATCTTCATCGAATTTGTGCTGTAGGTTACTAGTAATGAAACTATGGTGGTGATTGCGTACTCTGGGGATTGGAACATGGGTTCGCAACCTAGAAGAATTTGATCAAATTTAGGCCAAACCAGCATAATTCCGATACCAATAAAGACAGAACCTCCAAATTTGGTATCAAGGTGCCTCTTTCTATTTCCTTTGTGTCCTTGAAATTTGGGATCGATTGGAGTAGTAGGTCGGGGACCAGCCACACAGTTCCGAAGACCTTAAAGCATATTTTCGAAATTAATAAAAATAGAAACAAATGAAGAAGCTTCAAATTTGGCACATGGGTGTTCTTTGCTATTTCCTGCGCGTCTCTCTAATTTGGGATGAATTTTAGTGGTGGTTCAGTACCTCTTTTAAGCCCCCAAGGTTTAAAAGCTTAGCATCGAAATTAATAAATACAGTAGGTTAAAATTAAGATAGAATGTTCCATGGTTTCAGGTTCTGGAACCTTTGAAAAGTTCAAGGGCTAAGAAACATATATCTTAAAAACACCATAACTCAATAATTAATGACGCTATTTTGATGAAATTTCAATTCTAGATTAGTAGTAATAAAATACCATAGGAAATGGTTCTAGTCGATTTCGGACAACGAGTTCGGATTCTAGAAGCTTTTGATCGAATTGAATGCCAAACGAGTATAATTTCAAAACCAAAGAAGATATATCCATATATTTGGGACAGAGGTGTTTCTTCTTATTTGTTTTGTGTACGTGATATTTTGGATGAATTTTGGTGGTGGTTCAGTACCTCTTTTAAGCCCCCAAGGTTTAAAAGCTTATCATCGAAATTAATAAATACAGTAGGTTAAAATTAAGATAGAATGTTCCATGGTTTCAGGTTCTGGAACCTTTGAAAAGTTCAAGGGCTAAGAAACATATATCTTAAAAACACCATAACTCAATAATTAATGACGCTATTTTGATGAAATTTCAATTCTAGATTAGTAGTAATAAAATACCATAGGAAATGGTTCTAGTCGATTTCGGACAACGAGTTCGGATTCTAGAAGCTTTTGATCGAATTGAATGCCAAACGAGTATAATTTCAAAACCAAAGAAGATATATCCATATATTTGGGACAGAGGTGTTTCTTCTTATTTGTTTTGTGTACGTGAAATTTTGGATGAATTGGAATAGCGGTTTGCGCACACCGCCACTACTTGCAAGACCTTAAAGCATATATTCGAAATTATAAAGATAAAAAATTCAAATTTGATACACTATTTCCTATTCCGTTCTTATTTAACACTTTTATATTTTTAAAAGGTTAAGAATTTTACTATAAAACATATTAAGTTTATACTTTATAAATTAAAAAAAAAAATATTTTTTTAATAAACGACGAAATTATTTTTTTTTTTTAATTTTTATTATATCATATCTATATCTTATTGAATTATTAACATAGGTAATATGTAATTAAGATATATATATATATTAAATTAATTATATGAAGAGTTCTAAATTTGCCATTGTATTTTAGAAATATATTTATTGCATATTTTAATTATTAAATTTTGTGATAAAAAGGTAATGAAAACATTAATGGTTTTAATTAACATTAAAAACCATCAAATTATATTTATATTATTACAAAATTAATATTTCTTTCGAATAACTTTGAGTTTAATTATAAAAAACGTTAGAGAAGAGAATAAATTTAAAAATTATTTAAAATTGAAATAATTAATCAAGGGCACTAAATTATTCAACAGTAAATTCACTACAGCTAAAAATCATGAAAAGAAGTAATTGCTGCATGTATGTAAAATTTTACTGAATTGGATAAAAAGTTTTGAATATGTAATTTTGAAATTTCATTTTACTTATCCATTTGTTGTTTAATATTTTAAAATAGATAAATTAGTGAAAATTTTGAATATTTTTGAATTGATAAAATAAGTAGAACATGTACAATACATTAATTCTTTAACACCCCTAGGATTACTCCTTCATTGCTTAAAATTAAAAAAGTGGAACAAGTTTTGGTTTGGTAAATGAAACTCGATTAATTGTTAAAGATTCTTTAAAATTATAAATTGTTACAGTGAATTCCCTTGGTAAAGTGGTTTTTCTTCCTCGAATAGAGTTAATTTGTACTAATGTAAATATGCTATTTATTTTATATAGAAAACAGTTTCCTGTTCGATTAGGTTTTGCGATGACAATAAATAAAGCACAAGGACAAACTTTTGACAAAATCGGGATTTATTTACCTCATTCTGTATTCACAACTATACGAGCAGTTAGTAGAGCCAAATCTGCGAATGATGTGAGAGTTCAAAATGACCAAACGAATTTACAAGGTCAGCTCGAACAGCACGTGGGATATTATACCAAACAGGTTGTCGCGAATTTTGTGTTAGTAATTTTGATTACAATGATTACACAGATGATTGCGCCTGTAGTTTATCTTGTCCTATTCCTAAAATAATTTCCATAATTGTAAATGACCAAAAATAGAAATTATCATATACATATATAAAACACAAGTTTTGGTGAGACCTACGGACGGACACACATAGCTAGATCGATTCACTTTTCGATTCTGATTCGATACGTACCCTTCACACTATATCTAGCTCGTATATTTCGATGCGTTACAAACGGAGGAGTAATTTTAATTTACCCGATGTTCATATATGTATGCACGGGTATAAAGAAGGCAGTATAATTATAGGTAAATAAATGGCTGAAGAGGTTTTTTTAGCAAATTCAATAGTACCAGCTATAGGTACAAAACATATACAAATATTAAGCTATCCCTTGTATTTAACTGTGACAATTAAAGCAACCGATGTAGAAATACAAATACTAAGAGATTACAATGTATTATCTATAAATCACAAAAATACTAAAGATTCTACAAGATTTAAGTAGTAAAAAAAAGAATTATCAATAGATAGCTTAGAAGAAAAGGCTAAAAAACTCTATATAAAAAATATAGCCAAGATGGGGAGAAAAAGTGGAGACTTATTATAAATTTTATATTAAATAATAATTTGTATTTTTAGTCATTTACAGTTATGAAAATTATTTTAGGAACAGGTCAAGATATACTTCATCCTTCCCCCAAAGGAGAAAAAAATTAGTTTATATTTCTTAAAATTTAAAATAGTTTTTTTATATATCCAATAATTAATTTAAACATATTTCTAAAAGTAATTTATATTTAGTTAAAACTTAAATAAGTTATTTATCAAAAAAACAAGTAAAGAAACAGTCAGTCCGTGCAACCGACTTAGAAATACCCTATACCTATTTGGTTCAAATTAAATGGGAAGTCCATAAGTCATTTTAAAACCATAAAAGCTGTTATTAGTTTGATCGGAAGACATAGCTAACCAAATTAACTTTATAATACTAAAAACATTTTCTAATTACTTTATTTATTCAAAAATATTACAAATTCTTACTAATTTATCTATTTAAATATATTACAAAAAAAAAAAAACTTGAATTTAATGAAAATATATTTATTTCAATTCAATTACAAAAGTGAAAAATTTTAATAATTGAATTTTGTGATAAAAATCTAATCAAAGCATATACTTAATACAAATTAAAATTTTTCAAAATTGCAATTATTTTAAATTGTTAGTTTATGTACCTATAGAAAAGCTTATAAACGCAAAATATGCAATAAATGTATTTCTAAAATATAATTACAAATTTAGAACTTTTCATATAATTCATTTAAATATAAGAATAAATTTTACATAAATGCAGCAAGTACCTTTGAATATAGCTTAAGTATTGTACACAATGTCTTAATTATATATTACCTATAGTAATATTTCAATAAAATATATGATATAATAAAAATTAAAAAAAAGGAATTTTATCGTTTATTAAAAAAATATTTTATTTTTAATTTATAAAATATTATACTAAATATGTTTTATGGTAAAATTCTTAGCCTTTTCAAAATATAAAAAAAAAATTATGTTAAATAAATACGGAAATAGGAAAGAACCCTCGTGTATCAAATTTAAAGTTTCTATCTTCATGAATTTCGAAGATAAGCTTTTTAATTTTAGGATTTCATAGCAGACACCTGAACCACAACTACAATTAAGTCTAAATTTCGGGGACACATAGGAAATGGTAAATATTTTCTTTGACTTCAAAATTATACTCGTTTGACCTCAGATCGATCAATAGTTTCTAGAATCCGAACTCATTGTCCGGACTCTACCAGAACCAATTCACATGGTACTTTCATTACTAGTAACCTAGAGTTTAAATTTCATCAAAATAGCGGCATTATTTTTTGAGTTATACTGGTTTTAAGATATATGTTCGTTAGTCCTTGAACTTTTCAAAGGTTCCAGAACCCGAAACCATCGTACGATTCCACCCATGTGCAGTCCCCGTCATACTTTCAAAACTAGTTAACTCTTGTACACAATTGGAACGTTCTATCTTAATTTTAAGTTAATATTTTTATTAATTTCGATGATGCTTTTAAACTTTGGGGGGTGTAAGAGGGGTACTGAACCACCACTCTGATTGATCCAAAATTAGGAGAACACGCAGGAAATAGTGAAGAACGTCCTTGTGCCAAATTTGAAACTTCTAAATTTGTTTGAAGTTACTATCTTTATTAATTTCGAAAATATGCTTTAAGGTCTTCGGAACTGTGTGGCTGGTCCTATGAAATAGGAAAAGGGTAAATTAACTTTGGTATGGTGCTAGTAACCATCTAAAAGAAGCGAGCTAGATACGGAAAAGTATATATATTTGAGATGAGCGTGACCTCCTGAGTCGATATAACCATGTCCATTCGTCCGTCCGTCCGTAGGCATGATAACTCAAAAAATAATGGAGCTTTCTTGATGAAATTTTAACTGTAGGTTACTAGGGCTTAAAGTACGGCGGGGATTGCATATGGTCGAAATCGGCCAATGTGTTCGGAATCTGGACCTTTAAATTATTCTAAGGTCCAAGGAACTTATAAA
This sequence comes from Dolichopus griseipennis, assembly GCA_963082915.1. Taxonomy (NCBI): domain Eukaryota; kingdom Metazoa; phylum Arthropoda; class Insecta; order Diptera; family Dolichopodidae; genus Dolichopus; species Dolichopus griseipennis. The sequence goes on along the minus strand of OY720441.1, from coordinate 259,338,370 downwards.
ATAAATAAGGATAACTCAACAACTAAAGGCGTTACAATCATGAATTTTGTGATGTAGTTTACCAGTAATGAGACTATGGCGGGGACTGCGTACGAACGAGTTCGGACCATGTTTTCGGATCCTAAGAGTTTTTTAAGTAATTGAGATAGTAATTTCAAAAAATTGTAGAAGCTTCAAATTTGGCACAAGGACGTTCTTCACTATTTACTACGTGTTCCCTTAATGTATGAACAAATGGAGTGGTGGTTCAGGTAACTCTCTTAGACCTCTAAAGGTTGAAAGGCTTGTCATCGAAATTAATAAAAATAGTATCTTAAAATTAATATAGAATGTTCCAATTTTGTACAAGGGTTAATTAGTATTAAAGGAATGACTGGGACTGCAAATGGGCGAAATCGTACCATGGTTTCGGGTTCTGGAACCTTTGAAAAGTTCAAAAGCTAACAAACGTATATCTTAAAAACACCAAAACTCAGAAACTAATTACGCTATTGTGATAAAATTTAACTACCCCCACTACTCCCAAGACCTTAAAGCATAATATATTCGAAATTAATAAAGATAAAAAAATCAAATTTGATATGTATACTATTTCCTATTTCTGTTCCTATTTAACACTTTTATATTTTTAAAAGGCTAAGAGTTTTACTATTAAATATATTATGTGTTATATTTTATAAATTAAAAACTAAATATTTTTTAATTTTCATTATATCATATCTATATTTTATTGAATTATTACCAAAGGTAGTATATAATTAAGAAATTGTGTACGATACTTCAGTTGTAAAATTTATTTTTGTATACAAATTAGTTATATGAACAGTTCTAAACTTATCATTGTATTTTAGAAATACATTTATTGCATATTTTGATTATTAAATTTTGTGATGAAAGCATTAATGGTTTTAACTAACATTAAAAACCATGAAATTATATAAACTTTTATATTTATATTATTTCAAATTAAAATTTGAGTTTAATTATATAGAACATTAAAAAATGAGTAAATTAAGAGAATAAATTTAAAAATGATTGAAAATTGAAATAATTAACCAAGGGTACTAAATCATTCAACAGTAAATGCACTACAGCTAAAAATCCTGAAAAGAAGTAATTGCTGCAAATGTGTGTAAAATTTTATTGATTTGGATACAGGTTTTACGTATGTAATTTTGTAATTGCATTTTACGAATCCATTTATCTCCATTTAATTTGTTGTTTAATATTTTAAAATAGATAAATTAGTAAGAATTCTTAATATTTTTGAATAGATAAAAAAATTAGAAAATGATTTTACTATTATTGGTTAGCCATGTCTTACGATCAAACCAAAAAAAGCTTTTATGATTTTAAAATTACTTATGGACTTCCCATTAAATTTGAACCAAATAGATGTACGGTATTTCTACGTTGGTTGCGCCAACTGACAGTTTCTTTACTTGTTATACCCTACAACTATAGAATAGGTAAAAGGGTATATTAACTTTGGTATGGTGTTTGTAACCACCTAAAGGAAGCGAGTTAGATATGGAACAGTATATATATTTGTGATCAGCGTGACCTCCAGAGTCGATATAGCCATGTCCGTCCGTAGGCACGATAACTCAAAAAATAATGGAGCTATCTTGATGAAATTTTAACTGTAGATTACTAGGACTGAAAGTACGGCGGGCATTGCATATGAGCGAAATCGGCCCATGGGTTCGGATTCTGGACCATTTAATCGGTCTAAGGGTCGGTCTAAACAATCTCGATAACTCAGCAACTCAACAACTCGATATCTCAACTAAATCGGTTTTAATCGGTCTAAAAAATCTCGATAACTCAACAACTAATGACGCTATCTTCATAAAATTTGTGTTGTAGGGTACTGGTAAACAAACTACGGCGGTGACTGCGTACGGTGGGTAATGAACAATGGGTTCGGAACTTAGAACTTTTTGTTCGAATTTAGGCCAAACGAGCATAATTTCGAAACCAATGAAGATAGAACCTCAAAATTTGGTATCAGGGTGTTTCTTTCTTTTTTTTGGTGTACTTGAAATTTGGGCCCCATTGGAGTGGTGGGTCGTGGACCAGCCTCACATTTTTGAAGACCTTGAAGAATATCTTAAAAATTAATAAAGATTGCAGCTTGAAAAAAAAATTTAGAAGCTTTAAATTTGGCACAAGGGTGTTCTTTACTATTTCTTGTGTGTCCCCCTAATTTGGGATCGATTGGAGTGGTGGTTCAGTACCCCTCTTAGGCCTCCCAAGGTTTAAAAGCTCATAAATGTAATTACTAAAAATAGTAACTTAAATTTAATATATTAACTGTTATTTAAAGTACAGCGCGGACTGCATATGGGCGAATACACCCAAAGGGTTCGGATTCTGGACCTTTTATTCAGTCTAAGGACTAACGAACATATATAAAAAAAATACGATAACTCAACAACTAATGACGCTATCTTCATAAAATTTTTGGTGTAGGGTACTGGTAATGAAACTGGGTAATGTACAACGTTTTCGGAAATTAGAACTTTTTGATCGAATTTAGGCCAAACGAGCATAATTCCGAAACCAATGAAGATAGAACCTCCAAACTTGGTATCAGGGTGTGTCTTTCTATTTCCTTAGTGTCCTTAAAATTTGGGACCAATTGCGGTAGTAAGTTGGGGACCAGCCATACAGTTCCAAAGGCCTTCAAGCATATTTCCGAAATTAATAAAGATAGTAACTTCAAACAAATTTATAAGTTTCAAATTTGGTACATGGGTGCTCTTTACTATTTCCTGCGCGTTCTCCTAATTTTGGTTCAATCAGAGTGTTGGTTCAGTACCCCTCTTACACCCCCCAAAGTTTAAAAGCATCATCGAAATTAATAAAAATATTGACTAGAGATAGAACGTGAATATTGACTTAAGATAGAACGTTCCAATTGTGTATAAGAGTTAACTAGTATTAAAAGTATGACGGGGACTGCATATAGGCGGAATCGTACCATGGTTTCGGGTTCTGGAACTTTTAAAAGTTCAAAGGCTAACGAACATATGTCTTAAAAGCAGTATAACTCAAAAAATAATGCCTCTATTTTGATGAAATTTAAACTCTAGGTTACTAGTAATGAAAGTTCCATGGGTTCTGGTCGAGTTCGGACAATGAGTTCGGATTCTAGAAGCTTTTGATCGATCTAAGGCCAAACGAATATAATTTCGAAATCAAAGAATATATTTCCTATTTCTTATGTGTCCCCGAAATTTAGACTTAACTGTAGTATTGGTTCAGATGCCTCTTAAGAAATCCCAAAACTAAAAAGCTTATCCTCGAAATTCAAGAAGATAGAAACTTTAAATTTTATACACTAGGGTTCTTTCCTATTTCCGTTTATATTTAACACTTTTATATTTTTGAAAGGCTAAGGATTTTACCATAAAACATATTTTGTATAATATTTTATAAATTAAAAACAAAATATTTTTTTAATAAACGGTTAAATTCCTTTTTTTTAATGTTAATCATATCATATATTTTATTGAATTATTACCAAAGGTGATATATAATTAATACATTGTGTACAATACTTAAGCTATATTCAAAGGTACTTGCTGCATTTATGTAAAATTTATTTTTATATTTAAATGCATTATATGAAAAGTTCTAAAATTGTAATTGTACTTTAGATATATATTTATAGCATATTTTGCGTTTTTAAGCTTTTCTAATAGGTACATAAACTAACAATTTAAAATAATTGCAATTTTGAAAAATTTGAATTATTAAATATATTATGCTTTGATTAGCTTTTTATCACAAAATTTAATAATTCAAATTTTTTCACTTTTGTAATTGAATTGATGCCGAAACCATGCCCCGATTTCGACAATGTGTAGTTCCCGCCATACCTTTAATACTAGTTAACTTTGTACCAACCAATTCGGAATGCCTTTTACGCTTTCTACTAGTTTTTGATTTACTACTTGTTGTAAATAAAAATTTTTATGATAGTCTTCATTTTGTAACTTTCACTTGAAACTTTTCATAATTATTAAATAAATAATAAAAATAAATATTTTAATTCTATTAATATTATTCGCCAGAAACCCACCATTCTCAACTTTATCGTCCAGGAGCACCAAATTGTCAAGAAGCACCACGTATAGAAAAATTACATTTAATCGTTCAAACTATTTTGCAAACTGTTTTTTAAAGTTTTTGTTTCGCAATAGGTTAAAAGAACTTGACAAAACATTTTTTTAAGCTTTCCTCTAATTCAAAAAAATTTTACCTACTTTCAAAAATTGGACGTAATTAACTTAAAAATTTTTTTTGAACAATCGTCGGGTCGGCATGGGCTAACAAATTCAAATTCCGTTTGTACTCGACATCGGAAACATTGAAAAAGTTTCATAGCATTATTGTGCCCAAACGGGTTAACCGAACTCAACGAAAATTTGTGTTAGCCTCTCTTTTCGACTGCAAAACCACCTTGTTAAATTGGACACAAATCGGAAACTAAATCTTAGGTCAATCGGTTAAAGCGTTTCGCAATTAGTTTTATAAAGTTGGTTAGAATTAAATAACCCATTCTTATCCGGCAAGATTCCATAAAATTTTGTATTTACTATTTGTGTCCAATTTTACAGTTTGATTTTTCCGTCCAAAAGAGAAGCTGGAAAAATGTTAGTTAAGTTCATTTAACACGTTTGCCACGACGACGCCATGAAGATTTCTATAAATTTTATTTGCTTAAACAGTGTAATGAATTTTATTGAAATGAGTGCATAATGCACAAGCAAAATTGATTTTATTTATGGATGTCCACCGGGTTATTTGGTTTTGACCTGTTTACGTTTTTTGAAATTTTTGGTATTGGCACAAGTTAACCTTTATTCCAAAAGCTCTCTTACTTAATAAAACTATTTTTTTGTTGTCCTTAAGTAGTTCAAAAGCTAAATGAAATGCGATATAATAACCCGGACACGATACCTAATGTTTTATAACAATATTTTAGAACTCTAAAAATTGTAAATGCACATTTCTAATATTAAAAATAATAAAAATAAAGCTATTAAAGAATCCGAAAAAAAATATCCTTAAATGTAAGTAACATAACAATTTCCATCTCTAAATTTTTTTGTAAGTCTTTATATTTTATCTATTTTACATTTGTTGTTCTTTAAAAATAGATTTCACTGTCAAAATGCAGTTTTCTTTTTTTTTTAATCAAATATATAAAAAAGAAAATTTGTTTGTTTGTTTGTTATCCAGGATTCATGTGAAAACCACTGGTCCGATTGTCACAAAATTTTAAAGGAATAATTCTGAAAGTCCAGGGGGTGACATAGGCTATGTCACATTTTTATAAGTCAACAGGTTGCAGGCAGAGCCGTTTTAAGCTTTTTCGTTTTTTTGATGTCGAGTCAAAACGGTTTGACCGATCGACTTGAAATTTTGCAATATGTTCGAGCCGAAACGGTTTAACCGATTGACTTGAAATTTCGCACAAATGTTCCTCTCCGAAATTAAATTTATAAAGTTGGTTAGAATGTATTATCCTATTCTAACGAGGCAAGCTTCCAAAAATTTTGTATTTCCAATTTGTGTTAAATTTTACAGGTCCACAATAGAAGCTGAAAAAATTTTAGTTAAGTTTCTTTAACGCGTTTGCCACGTATTAGTATTATTATATTATGTAAAAACTCTATATGAACAAATATGCTCAAAGAGAGATAAATAAATAAATTAAAATAAAACAAGTAAAGAAACAGTCAGTTGGTGCAACCGACTTAGAAATACCCTACACCTATTTGGTTCAAATTTAATGAAATATCCATAAGTCATTTTAACACCATAAAAGCTGTTATTAATTTGATCGTAAAACATAGCTAACCAAATTAACTTTATAATACTAAAAACATTTTCTAATTACACTATCTATTAAAAAATATTACAAATTCTTACTAATTTATCTATTTAAAAATATTAAAAAACGAAAAAAACTTGAAATAAATGAAAATATATTTATTCCAATTCAATTAAAAAATGAAAAAATTCTAATTATTAAATTTTGTGTTAAAAAGATAATCAAAGCATAATATATTTAATAACCCAAATTTTTCAAAATTTCTATTATTTTAAATGGTTAGTTTATATACCTAATAGCAAAGCTTATAAACGCAAAATATGCAATAAATGTATTTCTAAAATACAATTACAAATTTAGACCTTTTCATATAATTCATTTAAATATAAAAATAAATTTTACATAAATGCAGCAAGTACCTTTGAACATAGCTGAACCACTACAACTAAGTCTAAATTTCGGGGACACATAGCAAATAGGAAATATATTCTTTGGCTTCGGAATTATACACGTTCGGCCTAAAATTGATCAAAAGCTTCTAGAATCCGAACTCATTGACCAAACTCGACAAGAACCAATTCCCATGGTACTTTTATTACTAGTAACCTAGAGTTTAAATTTCATCAAAATAACGGCATTATTTTTTGAGTTATGGTGTTTTTAAGAAATATGTTTGTTAGCCCTTGAACTTTTCAAGGGTTCCAGAATCCGAAACATTGGTACGATTTCGCCCATATGTATTCCCCGTCATACTTTCAATAGTTAACCCTTGTACACAATTGGAACGTTCTCTCTTAATTTTAAGTTACTAGTTTTATTAATTTCGATGATAAGCTTTTAAACCTTGAGAGTCTAAGAGAGGTACTGAACCACCATTCCAATTGATTCAAAAATAGAGGTACGCGCAGGAAATAGTAAAGAAAACCCATGCGCCAAATTTGAAGATTCTACATTTGTTTCAAGTTACTCTCTTTATTAGTTTTAAAGATACGCTTTAAGGTCTTCGGAAATGTGTGGTTGGTCCCCAACCCACTACTCCAATGGGGCCCAAATTTCAAAGACACCAAGGAAATAGGAAGGGACACCCTGACACCAAATTTGGAGGTTATATCTTCATTGGTTTCGGAATTATGCTTATTTGGCCTAAATTAGATCAAAAAGTTCTTGGTTATGAACCCATGGTCCAATCCCGAACTTACGCAATCCCCGGAGTAGTTTCATTACTAGTAACCTACAGCACAAATTTGATGAAGATAGCGTCATTAGTTGTTGAGTTATCGTAATTTTTTATATATGTTCGTTAGCTCATCGATTGATTAAAAGGTCCAGAATCCGAAATCGTGGCCCGATTTCGCCCATATGCAATCCCCGCCGTACTTTCAGTCCTAACAACGTACAGTTAAAATTTCATCAGGATAGCTCCATTATTTTTTGAGTTATCGTGCCTAATGACGGACGCACGGACGGACATGGCTATATTGACTCAGGAGGTCAAGCTGATTACAAATATATATACTTTTCCATATCTAGCTGGCTTCCTTTTGGTGGTTACAAACACCATACCAAAGTTAATATACCTATTTACCTATTCTATAGGTATAGGGTATAAAAAAGTAAAGAAACAGTCAGACGGTGCAACCGACTTAGAAATACCCTACACCTATTTGGTTCAAATTTATTTAGATATCCATATCCACAATGTCTTAACTAATTATCCCCTATGGTAATAATTCAATAAAATATATGATATAATGAAAATTAAATAAGAAAAATTTAATCGTTTATTAAAAATATATTTTGTTTTTAATTTAAAATTTTGTTTAAAATATAGTAAAATCTTAGCCTTTTAAAAATCTAAAAGTGTTAAATAAAAACGGAAATAGGAAAGAACCCTCGTCAAATTGAAAGTTTATATCTTTCTGAATTTCGAAGATAAGCTTTTTAATTTTGGGATTTCTTAGGAGGCACCTGAACCAGCACTACAATTAAGTCTAAATTTCGGGGACACATAGGAATAAAGGAATATCTTCTTTGGCTTCTAAATTCCACTCGTTCGGCCTCAAATCGGTCAAAAAGTTCTAAGTTCCGAATCCATTGTCCAATCCTCACCGTTCGCAATCGCCGCCGTAATTTCATTACCAGTAACCTACAACACAAATTCATGAAGATATATATTTTCGTTAGCCCTGAGACCGATTAAAAGGACCAGAATTCGAACCCATCGGCTGATTTCGCCCATATGCAGTCCGCGCTGTTAATTTTAAGTTACATTTTTAGTAATTTCGATTATAAGCTTTTAAAACTTGGGAGGTCTAAGTGGGGAACTGATTCACCACTCCAATTGATCCCAAATTAGGGGGACACACACGAAATAGTACAGAACACCCTTGTGCCATATTTGAAGCTTCTACATTTTTTCAAGTTGCTATCGTTATTAATTTTATAGATATGCTTTAAGGTCTTCGAAAATGTGTGACTGGTCCTCGACCCACTATTCCAATGGGACCCAAATTTCAAGGACACTGAGGAAACAGGAAGGGACACCCTGATACCCAATTTGGACGATCTATCTTCATTGGTTCCGGAATTATGCCCGTTTGGCCTAAATTCGATCAAAAAGTTCTGGGTTCCGAATCCATGGTCCAATCCCGACCGTACGTAATTCCCGCAGTAGTTTCATTACTAGTAACCTACAGCACAAATTTGATGAAGATAGCGTCATTAGTTGTTGAGTTATCGTGATTTTTTATATATGTTCGTTATCCCTTCGATCGATTAAAAGGTCCAGAATCCGAACCCATGGGCCGATTTCGCCCATATGCAATCCCCGCCGTATTTTCAGTCCTAATAACCTAGAGTTATAATTCCATCAAGATAGCTCTATTATTTTTTTGAGTTATCGTGCATACGAACCGACGGACAGACGGACGGACATGGCTATATTGCCTCTGCAGGTCACTCTGATCACAAATATATATACTTTTCCATATGTAGCTCGTTTCCTTTAGGTGTTTATAAACACCAAACCAAAGTTAATATGCCTCTTTACCTATTCTATAGTTGTAGGGTATAATAAAAGAAAAAGTAAATATGTATCCAATAAATCTATAAATTAAATCAAACCAGAATTTTTAAATTAAAAGAAAGCTAAATTTCAAACTTCAAATTAAACTGAACTACTGAAACTACTGAAAATATTAGTTATTTTTGTGTATAACATAAAAAATTAGTAAATTAAAATAAAAAATTTTAAAATTATTTAAAATTGAAATAAATAAATAGTCGTAGGTGATGAATCGTTCAACAATGGCTGCACTACAATAAAAACTAAAAATCATGAAGGGATTCTAAATTTAGTGGTATGGCAGCTACTGGAACCCTCTGCAGTAGATCAACCAAATTTTGAAGGAACTTTGGCCATTACACTATTTTTTATCTGATCGTTACTCTACACCAATTAAAGCTAGCTGGGTGTCTGCAATTTAGCCAAAAATAGTTTGGTGTAATGGCCAAAGTTACTGCAAAACTTGGTTGGTCTACTGCAGTGGTTTCGAGTAGCTGCCATACCACTTCTTATTTTTTTTGAATTACTCTCGATCTAATGAAGCGGGGTGTCTGATATTTTGCTAAAAATAGTTTAGTGTAATGGCCAAAGTTTCTGCAAAATTTGGTTGGTCTCTAGAGAGTTCGAGTAGCTGCCCTACAACTCCTTTTTAGCACATTTTCAAAAAATTTTGTAAGAATGTGCCTATATAGCTTCACTCTGTCCGTCCGTCCGTCCGTCCCTTTTATCCTACGATTGACTAAAAAATATCAGAAATGGGTAGGTATTGTAATAAAAATAATTTAATGTTAAAACTTTTTTTGAAGCCCCTCCTCCCCCCGTTACGGAGCTACAGCCCCACAAAGTCGAAAAAAGTCCCATATTTAAACAGTTATAATGAGAGTTCTATAAAGTATATTTTCAACCTAAAAACGGTAACAGACAGCTGTTCTTATAAGCTTTACAAATTTTTAAAACCAATTGTATAGGATTACCATACGGTACTAAAATTTACCGTTATTCAAAACTAAGTTTTACAAAAATTTTGGTCCCTCATAACTTCGGAACGGCTAAATCTAAAAACTTGAAATTTTGGAAGAAGTTAGATCCTTAGAAATAAGTAAGAGTCAGTTAACAAAATTTTTTTGTCACGCCCCGTCTTTAGGAGCTTTAAGGGGTCGAAACTTGAATATTTGCTAAAAATTTTGCTTTTAAACACCTATAACTTGAATACCTGTCAAAATTTTTTTTTATTTGTATACAAAATTGAAAGCTTCAAAACGAAAGTTTCAATTAGTGTCAAAGGTTTTTCTTAATTTTGACTTTGTTCGTCCGTCCGTCCGTCCGTCCGTATGTTTACAAAAACTTTTACACCGTTTGAAATAGATTAAAGAAATTTTAACCACGGATAGATATTATAAAAAAATTAATTTCGTAGAAGAATTTTTTTCTGTAGCCCCACCCGTTACGGAACTACAGCCCCACAAAATTGGAAAAAGCCCTATTTTAAAACTGTTATAACAAGAGTTTCGTTAATTGTGTTTTCAATCTAAGAACGGCAAAAGATAGCTGGTTTTATAGGCTTCATAAAAATATGAAGTTTAAATGTATAGGGTTACCATACGGTACTAAAATTTACCATTAAGCTAAACTCAACTTTTGCAAAATTTTTGGCCCCGTATATCTTCTAAACGGTTCAACCTAGGGTCTTGAAATTTTGGGAGAAGTTAGGTCTTCCAAAATTAGTAGGAGTCAGTTAACAAAATTTTTTTGTCACGCACCCTGTGGGAAGGGTGAAGACAGGAGAGGGGTTAGCAGATCCATCATAAGTTTGCTAAGCAAAAATTTGGGAACCTTCCCCATTGAAGGGCTACTAGGTCTTCAATATTAAAACTTTTATGTTTTTAAAAAACAGTAACTTATTCACCAGTGTAAGTTTTTCCAAAATTAAACGTTAACATCGAAGCTCCAACATTATATTTTGCACTTATTAACAGGTTTTCTTGAGTGAATTGGGGTTATATTCTAAGTAATTCACTATTAGTCATATAATAAATTATTAATGAAATAACAAAATTATAATATTATCATAATATATGTTTTTATAAAAATAAATGAAAATACACCGAGTAAGAAGCCGTATATAATTTTGAAAATGTGCTTTTTAAAAACCCTTGGTTTTTTTCCCTCACTTGTTTTATATGAGTATTCCACTACACTTAATAAAGCTGTATTTTTTAAATTTCGCCAAAAGTAATTAATCGGATGATATAATGTATATGTTACAGTCATACGGGTATTCCAGAGTTAGCACAGTCTACTCTACTACACTCTTCCTCGTTTTATATGGGCATTACTCTGTACCTATTACAGTTGCGTATCTGAAATTTTGTATATTTGTGAAAATAAATTTGAACAGGTATTGAAGTTACAGGTGTGTAAAAATAGCAAAATTTCAATTTCGAGCCCTTATAGCTCCTAAACAGGGGATGTGACAAAAAAAATTTTGTTAACCGGCTCCTCCTAATTTCTGAGGATCTAATTTCTCCCAAAGTTTCAAGACCCTAGCTTAAACTGTTTAGAAGATACGTGTGGCCGAAAATTTTGCAAAAATTGAGTTTTGAATAGTGGTACATTTTAGTACCGTATGACAACGCTAAATATTTGCCTTTTAAAAATCTTTTACCGTTTTCAGATTAAAAATATATCTAACAGAAGTCTTGTTATAACAATTTAAAAATATGGCTTTCTCCAACTTTGGGAGGTCTGCAGCTCCGGGTGGGGCTACAGAAAAAAGTTCTTCAGCAAAATTATTTTTTTTTTGCAATACCTACCCGTGGTTAAAATTTCTTTACTCTAGTTCACGAACGGACGGACGGGCGGACAGACAGACGGACAGAGTGAAGCTATGTAGGCAGTTTTTTCCAAATTTTTTGAAAATGTGCTAAAAAAAGAATATGATCTGACCGAACTGACACTTCTCGATTCAAAGGCCGATTTGCAAACTATTAAGCCATCGAATTTTTGTTTATCTGAATTTTTTTTTTTAAATTATTATATATATCTATATATTATATATAACTATGGTTACAATTATATTGTGTTGAAAATACAATTATACTGTTTTGAATTTTATTATAAAAATATTAAAAAAAAAAATTAATAATTAGTTAAATAAATGAGAGTTTTTTGTCAAATTTTATATAAAATAAGAATTTCTCATACATAAAATAAATATATATATTTAATTATAAAGAGCATAGATTAAAAAGAAGAAGAATTTAAAAAAAATAGTTTGCCCCAATTTCGATTTGGACTGAGACGTTTTGATTAAAAGTCTGATATCCTAACCAGAACACCACGAAGCGATTAATAATTTAACTACATTTTGGTTGTTTTTCTATTTAGTTATTAATTTTGAAAATATTCATATAAGTTCAAAAAATGTATATGGCAGGTATCCGAAGCTTTTGTCCGATTTTAACCAAAGACAGTATGGAACCTACACATTGTCTAAACATCACTTTGTGTAAGTTTCAAAACTCTAGCTCGTTTAGTTTTAGGGTTATCATCGTGACAGACGGACAGATGAACGCACATAGCTGGATCGATGCGGTTCCGATACGTACCTTTGACACTATATATAGCTTGTCTATGAGTTACAAACGGAGGAGTAATTTTAATAGGCACCGTGAAATAACGCCATAAGAAGCAAAGCCATACGAAAGTAGATATGTTTTTAAAACATAACTACTCATCAGAAAGCAACAAACTCATTGTAATGACACTTACAGTGACATGCAGAGTATAAAAAAGGGTGTACTACAAGGCTCAATCTTAGGCCCTGATCTTTTTAAAATCTATATTAATGATTTGGCTAGATTAAGTCTAAAGGGAGCTTTACAACTGTTTGCAGATAATGCTGTTATTAAATATTCTATTGTTGGTGAAAACGAAATTAATGGAATCAATTGTAGAAGATTTGAAAGTAATCGAGGAATGGCTTATTAAAAATAAAATGTCCTTAAATATAATAAAAACAAAAATTCTACTTTTTGATAACAAAACATTTAATGCAACTAATATCTTCTATTATAATGTTCGCATCGAGATAGTAAGAAATTTTAATTATTTAGGCTTGATTATATATAGCAAATTAAAATGGCAAGAACATATAGATTATACTATTAAAAAAATGACACCATATGTATTTATACTAAAAAGACTAAGAAACTATTTTAATAAAAAATTACTATATGTTATATACTGTTCATAATTATATTCAAATTTAGTTTACTCAAATCCACTTTGGAGCAATGCACCTCAAATTTATTTAAAAAAAATAGATGTAATCAATAAAAAAGCAATAAAAATAATTAATCATTATCCGTTCATGCATCCTACTAATTTACTGTATTAATTTACATATCCAAGTTTTTATGTTATTTGCAAAAGATAACCTCTTTTTCTATCATATAAGATAATTAATAATTTAATAAAACACAAATTTCTACTTAATCGTAATATTGACATACATAGCTACGATACTAGAAATAAGTCAAATTTTTATCTTTCCTTGTTTAGAACTGGTAAACAGAAAACTAATTGTGTTTACATCAGTTTGAATGCTTATAATAATTTTTCTGAAGAATTTAAAAACATTAATTCATATAGTTTATTTAAAAAGAGAATTAGTGACCAATAATTGTTTAATTGATGAAAAAAAAAGAGAATATATGTGCTTACGTTCTTTATTAATTGAATTTTTAGATTATAAGTAAAGAAATTGTAGAATAATTAATAAAATAATAAAAATTTAATAAACTAATTTAATTTTTAAATTATAAGTAAAGAATTTGCTTAAAATAATAAGAAAAAATAATAACATACTTTAAGAATTGTTGAAAAAAATATTTATAATATGAAGCTACTAAACTATTAGCTGTGCAGGTTAAGGTTTTAATTGTATCAATTACAAATTTAATATATGTAAATTGTAAACTATACTGTAAAAAAAAAATTATATTTTAAAATAAAGAAAAAAAAAAAAAATGTCATAATGGCTTTATTTCGCTATTGAATGAAAATAAAGCCATATCACACATTTTTTCGCGTATGGATTTATTTCCAATTCAATTGCGAAATAAAACTGTATCATTTTGTAAAATTTTACGAAATAAAACCGTATAGTAAAATTGATACAAATTCTAGTTTTATAGTAAACAAAGTGAAAAAAATAGAAATTGAAAAATAAGTGTAATTAGTAAGTTTTCAATTTTTTTAATAAACTGAAATAGAATATGTTAAAAAAAATTTTAATTTAATTACAAAGGCTGCCACCGCCGAATCCCTGCTAACTCAATTATTGAAGCTAGATTTTGCATTCATACCTTTTTTATTCGGAAAATAATACCAATCAAAATCTCACACATGCATAGCGTAATTCATTGGTTTAAAAATCTGGGTTTCAATAATTTGTTTAACGGAGGTTACGGGCGGCAGACCCCGCTATCTTAAAAATTTATATAGGTTTATTCGTGATGGTAAATTAGGAGAGATTTTAGAGTTAGATTTAAAAGCAGGGAAATATGCCTTTTACAAAATATTTATATATGCGTGATATATGAGATTCTGTATATGCGTATATGCCAGATTTTCAATTAGGAGGGTTTTTGGAGTAGGATTCAAAATTAGGATTGCCGCTTTTTCCAGAATATTTAACCTAAATATTATGTATTAAAAGAGGTTTATTTTTAGAATTTTTATTTAAAGTAATTTTTGTTTGGAAATATAAATTGCTGTTATTTTCACAAATAAAATTACATTTTTAAAAAGGAAATACAGCTATATGGCGAAAAGCATTCAATAGCGAAATAAAGATATTATGACTTTATTTTTTATGGCGTTATTTCACGGCACCATTTTAATATACTAGTGGCCTTTTTTGTAGGCACGGATATAAATATTATGCCTACTTCTAGCAAAGATAATGAATCAACTAGATGTGCACAGTCCATATAAAACAAAAACCTTAAAATTCAAGTTCTTTAAAATAAAAAGAAAGAAATAAAAAAAAAAGCTTAAAGCTTTATACTTTATTCATTATTAAATTAGAGAACGAAAAAAAAAAAAAAACAAAAAAAAGCTTTGTTGACTTAATTTTTTTAATAAAAATTTTGAAATATGAATAAATACGATTTATGAAATTATAATATATCGATGGCTTCAAATTATAACGATGTAAATTTAAAATGATGTTTTAAGAAAAATGAGTTCAAAAATATTGAAAACATATTTTATTATAATGTTGTTATTTTTTGAATAAATTAAGAATACAAATTAAAATTCGCGATTTTAAATGTAAAATTGGAAAAACCGTTGAAAAATATTTAAAACAATTTTATTCTGTGATCTTCAAGACTTATGACGTTCTTTACGGCATATTTTTCTTTCTTTATTTCTTTTAAAAATGCTAATATATGAAGGCTTACATTGTTCTTATCCGAAAATGTTCGTTCTTATTTCCAAATAACAAAAGCTTATGTATACTTATACCATTCGATTAACAAAAAATTTACAACTAAAAATGACGTAACTAAGCATAGAACTACGAAAAAGTAGGTTTTTAGTACATTGTCAAAATTAAATTATTTGTTTATATTTTGTATTTGTTTATATTGTTATATTAAAGTATTTTTTATTAAAGATATATAATTATTAATTATTGATTACGCCATTAATTTGAACCCAATGGCGAATGGTAGCTGAGTCGAGTCAAAAACCAGAAAAGTTTTTGTACTTTCACTAGAATACGAACCCGGACCTTTCCGCATGAAAGGGCGGCACTCAACCACTGTGCCACCCAGCTGTAATACATAAAACTTAATACATAGTACTCGTAAATCACATGTATATTAAATATTATTTTTAAATTTTGTTTTATATAAATGTGTAAATTTATATTTTGTACGATAGTGATTTTAATTTGGTTTAAAAATATCAGTTATGTTTAAATTTCAAATTGAAACAGTAAGAAGCTTAAGATATTCTGTTTACTGTTCTTAATTAAATATGAAAAGTATTTAAAGTTTGGTTTAAATACAAGGTTAATATTATCAAAGTTTAAGCTTGATTTAATATTTCCGCGAAAATTGAAAAAAGTTTTATAAATTAAAAAAAAATAAGCTTAAGCTATTGAGCTGAATATTTTTAATTAGATATGAAAAGTTTTTTAAATTTGGTTTATACTTAGTATTATCAAAGTTTAAGCTTGATTTAATATGTACGTGAAAAATTTAAAAAATTCAAAGCTCTTCCGTTATGTTTGAAAATGAAGCTTCCAACTGCCATTTTAAAGTTGAAAAGCTTAAAAAATCGATGGAAATTTTTTGTTTGATTATTAACTTAACTGCAAAAGTTTTGAAAAAAATTAAACAAATAAACGTTTGAAATTATATTGTTAATTTTTTTTTTTTTTTGAACTTGATCACGTTTTCAATATGTTTAAGCTTGATTTAATATTTCTATGAAAATAGAAAAAAAGTTTTATAGGTTTTGAGTTGAAAATTCTTGATTAGATATGAAAAGTTTTTATAGTTTTGGTTTAAAAACAAAGTTAATATACAAAACTAAAATCAATGTTAAAATTAAAATTGAAAGACACTTTTAATAGTGTGTATAATATTTTTTATTTTATTTAAACATCTTTAAATTGTGTTTTTTATTAAGCTAAAAAAAATTTTCTTTTTTTTTGTTTTGTTTTTTTACAACTATTGCTCAATGGCATAATGCCCCCAAGCATATGTTTATACCCGTATGACTATATAGTCATTATACCCGTATGACTATATAGTCAAAGGGTATAATAAATTTGCCATTACGTTTGTGACGCAGAGAAGGAGGGGGGGTAGATATAGACCCAAGTGTATGGATCGGATCAGAATCGAAAAATAAATCGATTTAGCTATGTATGTCCGTCCGTCTGTCCGTCCGTCCGTCTGTCCGTCCGTCCGTCTGTCCGTCTGTCCGTCCGTCCGTCCGCACGATAACTCAAAAACTAATGGAGCTAGGATCTTGAAATTTTCGCAAATTCGTTTTTTTGTAATAGCCATCATCGCTATTTAAATCCAGCCATTTTGGTCCATGGGTTCGGGTAGCTGCCATACAACTTCTTTTTTTATATGAGCATTACTCTATACCTATTACAGCTGCGTGTCTGAAATTTTGCCAAAAGTAGTTTAGTTTTATGGCCAAAGTTTCTGCAAAATTTGGTTGGTCTAGTGGAGTGGGTTCGAGTAGCTGCCATACAACTTCTTATTTTATATGACCATTACTCTCCACCTAATGAAGCTGGGTGTCTGAATTTTTGCCAACTATTGTTTAGTGTAATGTCCAAAGTGTCTGCAAAATTTGGTTGGTTTGCTGCAGAGGGTTGGAGAAGCTGCCATACAACTCCTTATTTTATATGAGCATTACTCTCCACCTAATAAAGCTGGGTGTCTGAATTTTTGCCAAAAATTGTTTAGTGTAATGGCCAAAGTTTCTGCAAAATTTGGCTGGTCTACGACAGAGGGTTCGAGTAGCTGCCATACAACTCTTTATTTTATATGAGTATTCCACTACACTTAATAAAGCCAAAAGTAATTAACCGGATGATATAATGTATATTTTACGGTCATACGGGTATCCCAGAGTTGACACAGTCTACTCTACTACACTCTTCCTCGTTTTATATTATCTTCAGTTACATATCTTTTATTATCTAATGAACTTAAAGCTACTTTATTTAAATGTTGTGTATAAATTGTATGTAAATATGATCTAAATATTTTCATTTCCTTTAAACAAGTTTAATTTTTTAACAAACAATTTTTATAATTATCTAATGTTAAAGAATTGACAACATATTTTTTTATTCCTTTAGCTTTTTTAATAGTTTTATTTTCATATGTTTGAAGGAAATACATTTTAGATTTCAATCCAATAAATTCAGAAAAAATTTTTCCATTAAATTCATCTTTAAAAAGACAGAGAACTTTTTTATTCATTAGAGGAAAATTAAATAAATTGTCAGATGGATAATCTGATGTATCAAAACGTTTTGGTATTTCATTAAATATGTCAGCGTAAAAATCATCTGTCTGTATAGTATAAATGAAACTGTCAGTGTCTGTATAATTTAAAAAAACCTTACTACCATATTTAGGTTTAATATAATCACAATGAAAATCATACATAAGAACTTTAGATTGTTCGAGTACCGTAAATCCCAAATATATAGGTTTGTCATAACATTGTTTTACCAAAAACAGCATTATTCATTAATTTAAAATAATCTTTTTCAAAAGCATTTTTAGCCATTGACCTGTGTGCGTTATTTTAATCAATATATTTTTTTAACCAATTGCTTTGTGTGAATTTTAGTACTCTATAAATTTTTTTGAGAATCAAGCCGTTTCGAATACACTGTTTTAAGTTTCGATAATGGATAATATATTTGCGTTTGTTTGTTAAGTCAACAGTTTAGGAATTTTACCTTTCGGTGGAACTTTGTTTTCAGCACAAAAAGGAAAATCATTGTGTAAATCATGTAAATGTTGAGGGTAATCTAAATCCACTTCTAAAACGTAAACAGTTCATCAGTAACCGGAATCATCGGCAACTGAAAGCACATCAATATTTTCAGGAGTATCAACCCACTGAAAATCTTTATGAGGTAAATATTGGATCATTGCCCATCCATATAAATTGTTGGCATATTCATATACTATATATTTGGAAGGTTCGTTTTTTTTATAAGATTCCCCCATAAATTTATTATTTGCCACTGAATGTCTAAGTGAGCACTGACTAATTCCACCACTTTTTTAAAAAAATTATACATATCAACATCAGTTAACAACTCTAATTTCATATCAGTGTATTTTAACATAGCCAACCATGACAAACCAGCTGGAGTGTAAAAATTTGCAGGATCTAAAGAATAGATTTTGGAGCATATTTTTCGAAAGTTTTCAAAAACATCAGTCAAAATAAGTACATCTGTTTTAAGGTAAAGTTTAAGATAGTCCCATAAATTTTGACATTTAAACTTATTCCATACATTAACTGCATGAATGTAGTCTTCATCGGAACATGGTGTGTTTGTCATTTGATTGGTGAAATTGCCTTGTGGCGGTAAACATGTTTCGTCAAGTCGTTCAATGGAATTTAAATACTCATAGGGAAAAACTCCCTTTCGAGTCATAAGTTTAAATTTTTCATTATTATTGAATTCTTTTTTTATATGAATCAAATCGTTTTCATTTAAATTTTTACGCAATGAAAGGCTAGAAGCCATAAATCTGAAGCTATCGAGAAAACGTAAATAAAATGAATGATAATTATCTATTGTAATTTTTTTAAATAATGAAATATAACGTTCTTTATTTAAAGGAATGACACCAATATGTCCATTCACTTTGTTTAGTTCTTTAAATAAAAGATGACAATCATAGCCGGAAAAATTGTGAAAAAATATTGGGGAAAAATTTGATCGTCTATACAATAAGTTGCAATAAGAATGAGCAGGACTTCTATAATTGCCAGTAAAGTGGCAATGGTCTCTAACTCTATTATTAAAATCTAAATGCTTACCACATAATATGTGACACGTTTCTTGAACCAATTGTTGTAGCTGCTCATCCAGTGTTAGCGGATTCATCGGATTTGAACTCATAAAGAAGTTTGAATATACATGCAGAATTCACTGCATGTTTCTGCCAATGATTGGATAAATTCCTTAGCACAGTTAGCTCCAACAAATTCAGTGAAACAGCTTAGACCATCATCAAAAGAACATTTAAAGTAGTAAGAGAAAGCTATTGGAACATGTTGATGAATGTTTGTTTTTGAAGACATCGTGGAATCAGAATTGCATGTTGCAATAGGTTGTAAAATACTCTCAGCATCGGCATGAATAACAAAAGGTGTTTTCAATTGTTGTTGATAATTCTTAAACTCCAGTGTATTTTTTTTCAACAGACGTAAGCGTTGTAACTACTTTATTGCATTCGGGTTTGTGTAAGTCACGTTGTTGTAATGTATGAAAAGGTTGCAAGCACATATTACAAATATAAATCCGAAAACGGCCTGTGAAGGTCCGAAAACGGTCTGTGAAGGTCTGAAAACGGTCTGTGAAGGTCTGAAACGGTCTGTGAAGGTCCATCGCAAAGGGCCTTGGCGCGGGGCCTTTATTCAAGACTAGTTCCCGTCTGTGAAGGTCCGAAAACGGTCTGTGAAGGTCCGCAAACGATGTGTGAAAGTCCGGAACGGTCTGTGAAGGTCCGAAAACGGTCTGTGAAGGTCCGAAACGGTCTGTGAAAGTCCGAAACGGTCTCTGATTTGAAAAATATCATACAAATTAAAAAGTTGTGAAGGCTGTTGCAGCTGCGCGGTGCCAAAAATATCTTTTTATAGATTTATTTGATTTTATGATTAGAGTAGTAATGCGGGCGGACTTTTTAAAAATTTACTGCTATATAGTATATCTAGGTATCCCTGCTTTTGTTTATGAAATCAGAGTTATAAATAAAAGGCTAGGTTATTAGTTTATTTTTATTATAATAAAGAACAAAATGAATAGCAACAGCAACAACAGCAGTGGTAGTAGAAAAGCTATAGTTGATTTACAATTTGTTATTGGAAATAACAAACAATATTTTTTGAAAGAATTTTCTTTGATAGCTGATGGTTCTCTAATACCAGTTTTTTATACTATACAGCAGTAAATTTTTAAAACTATTAACGGACCTTCACAGACCGTTTCGGATCTTCACAGAACTTTTTAGACTTTTACAGACCGTTTTCGGACCTTCACAGACCGAAACTAGTCTTGAGTTCAAGCACCTCGCGCCAAGGGGCCCCCTTAGCACCGTCATAAGTATCTAAAAAAAAAAAAAAAAAAAAAACAAATTAAATTTAGGGAACAAAATTTTTTAAAATTAAACTTTGTTTATTTCAAAAATTTTTCCTGTGATTCGATATTAATCGATGGAATTAATTGAAATAATGCAATATTTTGTTTGTCTTTATCCCGTCACAAAAATTTGTTACTGTTTTTGAAAACCTGTCCGCAATGAAAAATATAATTTTTTCATTGGTTATTGGATCTTCTACCTCACAAAGCACCAACGTTTGATCTCTTTTCGTCTCTAGAAAGCGCCAGGAAAGCACCTCGTATATTTTATTTTGGTATAAAATATCAATATTATGATATTTTCACTCGAACCCACTTCCAATTCCATTAAACTGTTTAAAAAACCAGCCTAATTAAAAATAGAAAATTAAAAATATAAAACAAAAAAAAAAAATAAATAAAAAAAAAACAAATATCTTACCATATTGTTTGTTTTATTTTGTAATATTATGTACTCATAATGAAGTAAATAATTTTTAATAATAGTAAAGGAAAATTGTTGTTCTTATATATGAAAAACTTTATATATGACTTCCCTACTCATATAAAAAATAAAATAAAAACTCACTAACTAACTCATTATGCAATTATGCAATTGTTTCTTTTTTCTCTTGTTTTTTAAAGTTAAAATTCTAATACGATACAACATTGTTGCAGTATTTGAAAAATATCATATAAATTAAAAAGTTGTGAAGGCTGTTGCAGCTGCGCGGTGCCAAAAAACATATTTTTATAGATTTGATGATTAGAATAGTAATGTGGGCGCGCATTTCTAAAAAAATTAATATGCTAATAAGATGCAACATTGTTGTAGTATTTCAAAAATATCATATAAATTAAAAAGTTGTGAAGGCTGCTGCAGCTGTGCGGTGCCAAAAAATAAGTAAATACCCGGTGGTTTTTAAAAGTATATATATTAGATCTTATGTTATAATCCATTTTAGTTACCAAATAATTTTTACTTAAATTAGAACAAACAAAAAACAACTAAAAATGAGCTCAGCAAATAAAAAAATGAAATCGGAATGCAATGAGTGCAAAAAAGTTTTCACAAGGCCGGATAATCTAAAAAGCCAAAAATGTACAACACAATTAAAACATAAATGTGATTTATGTCAAAAAGCATTTGATAGAAAAAAGATTTATTAGAACATATAAAAAACCACAGAGAAAGTTATGAAAATACAAAATTTTGTAAGAAGTGCAAAACAGCCGTCTCAAATAATTTGTGGAATTACCACATTCGGACAAATAAGAAAAATGCAGCAGAAGTCATTAAAACTAATGTTAGGTGTATTAATGAATGTTTTCAAAATAGACTAGAAACATTTATTAGAGATAATGATGATGAAGGCATATTAAACCAATTGAATTGTTGAGACAATCACTAAAAAAGCACAATGTCATTAGGGCGAATCTGGAACTTTTCGGTGAATATATAAAACCAACAGAAGAAGAGTTTGAAAATATATCAATCAAATCTTTTCAAACTCGAATGTTAAGCATTACACAGGCAGACGACCTTAATGATTTTTTTGAAAATGCTAAAAACGTTATTCAACAACAAGTAGAAGACTTCCAAAAAAAGGATAGTGGCTGGGCGTTGATTAGCATTTTACACGTGGAAATAAATATTAATAAATATGAACCAATCCACGTTTCTAGTTATATTAAGTTACCAAAAAACATAGAAGATAAAAAAGCCTGCATTAATATCCACAATAACGATAACTTCTGTTTTCATTGAAGTTTAGTATCATCCTTACAACTTGCGCTGAAAATGCAAAACGAACATCTTCACACAAAATTAGTGACATTTCTCAACCCATAGACAAGCTTGAGTTTGGCGATGTTTTACAACTTAATTTTGGCAATATTTGGCAAAAATATGCAATTTCCAACTAAATTGTTTGAACTAAATTTATTCGAAGAACTTAATAATGACATAAGCAAAAATTTGTTTGGATTGGAAGTCATTAATAAGAAATATGAGGTTGTAGGGCCATTTTATTTGACAAAATGTGAAAAAAAGTTTCATGTCAATTTATTGCTTTTGGAAAAAGATGAAAAATTTCATTTTGTTTACATAAAACATTTATCAAGATTGATAAGTCGGTCTGTAACAAGGAATACTCATCAAATTTATATTTGTAATATGTGCTTGCAACCTTTTCATACATTACAACAACGTGACTTACACAAACCCGAATGCAATAAAGTAGTTACAACGCTTCCGTCTGTTGAAAAAAATACACTGGAGTTTAAGAATTATCAACAACAATTGAAAACACCTTTTGTTATTCATGCCGATGCTGAGAGTATTTTACAACCTATTGCAACATGCAATTCTGATTCCACGATGTCTTCAAAAACAAACATTCATCAACAAGTTCCAGTAGCTTTCTCTTACTACATTAAATGTTCTTTTGATGATGGTCTAAGCTGTTTCACAGAATTTATTGGAGCTAACTGTGCTAAGGAATTTATCCAATCATTGGCAGAAACATGCAGTGAATTCTGCATGTATATTCAACCTTCTTTATGAGTTCAAAACCGATGAATCCGCTAACACTGGATGAGCAGCTACAATAATTGGTTCAAGAAACGTATCACATAATGTGGTAAGCATTTAGATTTTAATAATAGAATTAGAGACCATTGCCACTTTACTGGCAATTATAGATGTCCTGCTCATTATTATTGCAACTTATTGTACAGACGATCAAATTTTTTCCCAATATTTTTTCACAATTTTTCCGGCTATGATTGTCATCTATTATTTAAAGAACTAAACGAAGTGAATGGACATATTAGTGTCATTCCTTTGAATAAAGAACATTATATTTCATTATCTAAAAAAATTACAATAGATAATAATCATTCATTTTATTTACGTTTTCTCGATAGCTTCAGATTTATGGCTTCTAGCCTTGATTCATTGTGTAAAAATTTAAATGGTAACGATTTGATTCATATAAAAAAAGAATTTAATAATAATGAAAAATTTAAACTTATGACTCGAAAGGGAGTTTTTCCCTATGAGTATTTAAATTCCATTGAACGACTTGACGAAACATGTTTACCGCCACAAGGCAATTTTACCAATCAAATGACAAACACACCATGTTCCGATGAAGACTACATTCATGCAGTTAATGTATGGAATAAGTTTAAATGTCAAAATTTATGGGACTATCTTAAACTTTACCTTAAAACAGATGTACTTATTTTGACTGAAGTTTTTGAAAACTTTCGAAAAATATGCTCCAAAATCTATTCTTTATATCCTGCAAATTTTTACACTCTAGCTGGTTTGTCATGGGCCGCTATGTTAAAATACACTGATATGAAATTAGAGTTGTTAACTGATGTTGATATGTATAATTTTTTTAAAAAAGTGGTGGAATTAGTCAGTGCTCACTTAGACATTCAGTGGCAAATAATAAATTTATGGGGGAATCTTATAAAAAAACGAACCTTCCAAATATATAGTACTAGCTAATACCCGGTGCGCGTTGCTGCGCCTCTCAATATGTTTTTAATTGAAATTGCTGTTACACGTAGAGTAAATGTTAATTAAAGAATGAATTAAAGTAATTTTTTTAAAATAAAAAATCTAAACGAAAAGTTATTATAGTTTTTGTTATTTTTTTATTTGTTTCATCATTATTTTTCATTAATCCATCGAGTTGAACAAATTTAAAGTTTTTAATTGATTTTTTTTGGAAAGTATTTGTAATATTTATAATATATATTTTATATTTAATTTTCAAAAGGTTAATTTAAGTTCTTTATTTTATTGCAATGCCAGTGGGTATACAATATTTTTAGTTTTTCCACTTGGTGCAAAAATGAACAAATTTTTTGGTGTTCCTACTCTGGAGCAAGCAACATATAGTTGTCCATGGGCAAAGCAAGAATTTTCTAAATTCAATCCAGCAACACTTAACGATTGTCCTTGAGCTTTGTTAATTGTAATTGCAAAGGCAAGGCGCACTGGAAACTGTAATCGCTTGAATTGGAATGGCAAATTGGACGGAATCATAGGAATTCGTGGAATTAGCACTTCTTCATTTTTATATTTGCCGCTGATAATTGTTGCTTGAATGACGTTTGGCATTAGCTTTTTAACGGCAAGTCTGGTTCCATTGCATAATCTTGGAGGGTCTAAGTTCCGAAGGAGTATTATTGGTGCACCAACTTTCAGATGTAAAATGTGCGGTGGCATACCAGATGGCTCTAAGGAATTTAAAAACTCTATTGGAAAATTGACAGCTCCATCTGCATCTATAACTGTGTCAATAGATTTGTATTTTATTAACTCTCCAGGAAGTTTCAATTGCATCCTATCATTTATTCTGTTGACGTTATCATTTTTTGGAGCTAAGATAGCTCGTTCGGAGAGCCAAGCGTGATTTTTAAAGTTCCTAGTAATATTTGGAAAAACCATTTTTTCAACATTTTCAATTGACGACTCCATTTGACAAAAGTTTGATGGAAAAGATATTTCACTTGTTGTGGGATCAATGGGCAACTTACCGTCACCCATATCCAAAAGTTGTTTGGCAAATGATAATGCTAAGACATCTTGAAGTAAATTCACACGCATGTTGGTTGATAATGTAATTTTTATAACATTTGTCCACAGATGTGACCGTTTTAGGCAAGCATTGAGTTCATCAGCTGGTGTTGATCTTTCAATTACCGGCAAAGTTTGTCTGAAATCGCCCGCTAGTAATATGAGAGCTCCTCCCATACGTCGATTATTTCCTCTGAGATCTCGCAAAGTACGATCAAGTGCTTCGAGTGCTTTTTTATTCGCCATAGTACATTCATCCCAAATAATTAGTTTGCATGTTTTTAATATTGTGGCCATACCTGATCTTTTACCGATGTTGCAAGTGGGGTTTTCAGATCTATTTAAATCCAATGGCAGCTTGAGGGCTGAATGTGCTGTGCGACCTCCATCAAGTAGTGTTGATGCAATTCCTGAAGATGCAACAGCGAGAGCAATATCGCCATCTTTACGAATTTTGGCAAGTATTAAATTGAGAAGAAATGTTTTTCCAGTGCCACCTGGAGCATCTAGAAAAATTATTTCCTCATTTTCGCTATATACATATTGCATCACTGTATTATAGGCGAGCCTTTGATCATCAGTTAGGAGTCTTATTTGTGTTTCAACAAAATCTCGTAGCTGGTCAGTGTCGTATTCTCTTTCTCGAAAAACATCCCTATCTTGAACATCGTTTCGGTTACGTACCGGTGCTGGTAATCCAAGCTGGCAAAGGACTTTGTTGTTGATCGATATACACTTATCCTCGAGTAGTATAAGGGCTTGATTGAAAATGTGGTCTGAATAGCTCACATCCATTTCTAAATTGCTTCTACGTGTTTGCTGAAGTATGTCTTCACTAAGGCTTTCTTTATTGTTTTCCCAAAGAGTTTTTGGATTTGATGGAGCGCAAGTTGTCAGAATAATTGCAAATAAATTGCGTATTTGTTGTGCAGAACATGTATAATACGCTTCTCTTAGAGTTTTATCCCAATGCAGATCATTTTCAAGCAAGCCTAATTTAAGGCATGCCTGTCTGTATGTCTCACATACTTCACCATCAATGGTTTTTATTGCTTGAAATGATGTCGGACCTCGAACTTCGTGAAGCAGCATTCTTAAAAAATAGCACTCCGCATTATTGGGATGAACAGTATACACTCTCCCTAATGCATCGCTAGCACGCACACCAACATGATCAAGAACAGTTACACCTTGCTTTCTTCTTTTAAATTCATTTCTTGACGCGTCCCAAGTATAATATTTTGGAGTTTCATGATACAGCAACGTTTTTGCAAATTCATCAGTTCGACACAAACTAAAAAAGGCAGTTAATGTTGTATTTCGGGGTTGTTCAGCTCTTTGTTGCGCGTTGGTTTCTGTGAAGTACACTCGTTGACCATTTTCTAAGTGAACACTCAAATGCATAACTGTTGGATAGCGTTCATGAATAGGAAATCCAAGAATTCGCCAAACAGCTTCATTACTGCTGATATAACGTCCCATTTGAAATTGTGTGATTTCATCAGTTACTGTATTTTGATCCCTAACCTCAATAACTGCCATATCACAGCCCTTATTTACATATTTACAAACGTACTTGATTGATTTGACAGACATGCATGACTCCACATTAATGTGCGCTTTAAACATTTTCGACAATAAAGGAGTGTAAGGAACAATCCATCTGTTGTCGATGTCTACATAAACATTGTTTACTTTTATAGTGGCTGTGTGACCTCCATCATCTGCTTTTCGACGTCTGTACAATGGATACCCATCATCACCAGTTTGTGTTTCATGAAGCATCGTTCTTGGATATCTCTTGCTACATTTTCCATCTTTCATGCATGGAGAATTCGGATTTAATATTCCGCATGGGCCGTGAATCATGTTGCTGCTGATAATTTCAAATAGAATTGGATCTTCTTGCTGATCGGGTAGCTCAGCTGATATAATACTATCTATTTGACTTGGGACAATTTTTTCCTGTAACCATATTAAAATGTGAGCATGTGGTAGACCCCTTTTCTGCCATTCAATAGAATACATCCAACAACGTGTTTCTCCGTAAATATGATTTTTTGTTATTAAATCTATAAGTCGTTTAAGTTTTTGTTTAAAAACTCTTGCTATGATATCATGTCTATATGATGCGGGTTGTCCAGACAGCAGTAAATCTTTTATTTCTTCCCATGCTGAGTTACATGTGAAAGTTATGAAAAGATCTGGACGCCCATATTTTCGAACATATGTCATAGCATCCTGAGCATATTCATGCATGTGTCTAGGGCTTCCTGTGTACGAAGCTGGAAGTATGACCATTTGTCCAATATTAGTAGCGTTACCATCATTCGCCATAGCATCACGCAAATGAATATATTCTTCCGCCCGAAGTTTCTGTTGGTTTAAACGGAGAAAAAGGAGCCGTTCACTTTCAATTTTTGCCATCATATCAACGATGAATTGATGAAAAAGTGGACCGCATTTCAGAATATGGTTGAAGGGTTCGCCTCTGATCATAATCCGATAAGCATAAAATTCCATAGCAGTCACCTAAAAGAAAAAAATTTTGAATTATTAAACAATTATTTTATATCTTATTGTCACTATCTTACCTTTTTCGTAAGCAAAGAACCAGTCACTGGGTTGGTTTTCATTACTTTAAAATGGTATCCATCTTCTCCTTGCCAAAACAGTAAAGGATATTGAAGTGCATCGTACGATCGGTGTGTCCGCAATTCTTTGCAAATTGTCATCTCGTCTGTTGATAATGATATCGCGCCGTTCAAACTCTTGTCCGACCATTACAATTGCTACTTCATCGATCGTTGGTATATTAAAGCGTCCTTCATGTTCACCACGTGGTGTTTTATCTGCCCTAATAACGACTTGATAATCATCAGCTGGCATTCGATCCAAAGCGGTTTTGAACAAATTTACCAGATGGTTGTGCACGTGAAACAAATTTTGAAGTTCCGTAATAATCTCCCGTCTCGTTTCGGTATAAATTGCGCAACGTCGATCAACTTCTGAATCGTTATTGCCCATGAAGTATATTTGCAAAAACTTGGAATCTTGCTCTGGTAGTGGTAGAAGTGAACCGATTGTATGATACACCTGTCCTTGTACTTTAAATGTGGGCATGTAACCATCATGAATAATTTGTGTTGCTCCAAATGATGTCATTTGAAAGCATGAATTATACTTTCGAATGTATTGCAGAAAGTGTTTGTACTTGCATGAAGTTGAAGTCACGTAATTTAAAAGTGGTTCAGGTGGCTGCTCCAATGCTGGCAATTTCACTGTGCCATTCATACAACACATGCCGGCTGATTCTTTTTCAAACTTTAAAGCACGACAATATGGACACAATTTATTCATTTGTCCAATCTTGACATTAGGATGTGTGCTAAAATCGTAGTCTTTTTCGTAATTGAACGCTGCAAACTTCAAATCTCTTCTTAACCTTGATTGAGACTGGCGTGACCGTTGATCCTGAAGTCGTGTTATCCGCTGATCAATTGATTCAGCAGCTCTTGAAGTTGATGTTCTGGTTCGCGCATTTTCAAGTCTCGCCAACCTTTGTTGAAGTGTTTCAATAGTTCTTGAAATATGAGACCTGGTTCGAACATTTTCAAGTCGTGCATTACGCTGACTTGATATTTCATTAGCTCTCGATGTTGAAGCTCTTATTCGCACACTTTCTAGTCTTGTTGATTGCTGTCCGAAAGTTTCAACAGCTCTTGAAGTGGAAGTTCTAGTTCGAACACTTTGAAGTCTCGCCAATTGTTGTTCAGAAGTTTGAGCCGCTCTTGATGTGTAAGTTCTGGTACGAACTCCTTCAAGGCGCGCTACTCGCTGTTCAGAATTTTCAGCGGCTCGTGATGCATAAGTCCTGGTTTGAACTCCTTCAAGGCATGCTAATCGCTGTTCAGAAGTTTCATCGGCTCGTGATGCATAAGTCCTGGTTTGAACTCCTTCAAGGCGTGCTAATCGCTGTTCAGAAGTTTCAGCGGCTCATGATGCATAAGTCCTGGTTTGAACTCCTTCAAGGCGTGCTAATCGCTGTTCAGAAGTTTCATCGGCTCGTGATGCATAAGTCCTGGTTTGAACTCCTTCAAGGCGTGCTAATCGCTGTTCAGAAGTTTCATCGGCTCGTGATGCATAAGTCCTGGTTTGAACTCCTTCAAGGCGTGCTAATCGCCGTTCAGAAGTTTCATCGGCTCGTGATGCATAAGTCCTGGTACGAACTCCTTCAAGGCGTGCTAATCGCTGTTCAGAAGTTTCAGCGGCTCGTGATGCATAATTCCTGGTTTGAGCTCTTTCAAGGCGTGCCGATTGCTGTTCAGGTGTTTCAGCGGATCTTGATGCATAAATCCTGGTTCGAACCCTCTCAAGGCGTGCCGATTGCTCTTCAGATGTTTCAACGGCTCGTGATGCATAAGTCCTAGTTCGAACACTTTCAAGGCGTGTTAATTGTTGTTCAGAGGTTTCAGCAGATCTTGAAATGGCAGTCCTGATTCGAACACTTTCAATTCGTGCAAAACGCTGATCCCTTGTTTCTGCAGCTCTTAAAGCAGATATTCCCTTTGATGCTCTGATTGTTTTGCCAATGGATGCTTTCTTAGGTGGCATTTTGTTATTTTTCCAATTTTTTCAGTGATTTATAATATTATTAAAATTTAACGTCTTCACGCTACGAAATTCGTAATTTAATTAACTAATGGTGTATAACTACACTTATAAAATATATTCTATATGACGCAAAAAATGGGACTAATGAAAATTCCCACCACTAAAATAGTTCGTAGGTAAAACTACCTTCACAATAGCTCAGATAATAACACGTGCACGATGCAGTAATTTAAAGAAAAACCCAGAAATTAAAGTTTATGGTTTGCATTTTCTATATATTACAAAACAGGTAAAACAAAGTTTAAAAGAATTAGGTAAAATTTCTATGTACCTCCAATCAGATTGTGACGTGATATATACAAAGTTTGTGCTAATAATTATAAAAAATAAACAAATAAAATTTTATTGTTTCATTATGAAATAATTATCACTAAAATTAGAATTATATTCTAAAATTTTAATAAAACCCAGAAAAATATTTTAAATTCATGGTAATGCTGCATATGGAGAACTTAGAAGAAAATATAAATTTAAACATTAGGTTAACGGAATTTGACAAAAGTGTATTTAAAATTTCCTTAGAGTCAAAAAAATATCATATAAAATTGAACATAATTACCTTCAAAAAAATGTTTTACCCATCGTCGTGCGGATATGGGTTAACAAAATCCATGCTTGTTAATAAAGTAAACACCATTGCCAAGAGCAAAGTTGTTGTTTTTTAAGACTATCTGTTTTGCCACAGGAATACGTTGCAAAATTGAACACGTAATATCCTTCAAAAATTTTTTTGTCTAATCGTCGTAATAAAATATTCTAATTTCCTTCTATAATGAATAGAATTAGAATAAGAAATAGATTAGAATAAAGTAACCCAAAATTTTTTAAAAAGTTGTTGTTCCGCAATGGGTTAACGAAATTTGACTTTTTTTTAAACTGTTTTTTTAGCTAAAGTAGTATTTCGCAAAATTGGACGAAATTTGTTTTTAAAATTTTTTTTGGCACTTGTCGGGCCGGCATGGGTTAACAAATTCCATGTCTGTTAATAGAGTTAACTCCATTCTCAAAACGGAACACATATACAAAATTTAAAGAAAATCGGCTAAACCGTTTCTAATTTAGAGTAAATTAACCAAAAATCTATAAAGAGCGGTTGAGCCGCAATGAGTTAATGGAACTCAACAAAAAATTTTTTGACGCTTTCTTTTTAGCCATAGCAATACTTCGCAAAATTGGACAAAATTTGGTTCCAAAATATTTTTTGACCAAACGTCGGGCCGACATGGGTTAACAAATTCCAAAACTTTTAATAGTGTCAACTCAATTCTCAAAGGGGGACACGTATACAAAATTTGAAGAAAATCGGCCAAACCGTTTCTATTTTAGAGTAAAGTAATGAGAAAAAAGCTGTTGGGCCCCAATGGGTTAACGGAACCCAACAAAAATTTTTTTGAGGCTTTCTTTTTAGCCATAGCAGTACTTCGCAAAATTGGACAAAATTTGGTTCCAAAATATTTTTTGACCAAACGTCGGGCCGACATGGGTTAACAAATTCCAAAACTTTTAATAGTGTCAACTCAATTCTCAAAGGGGAACACGTATACAAAATTTTAAGAAAATCGGCCAAACCGTTTCTATTTTAGAGTAAAGTAATGAGAAAAAACCTATAAAAAGCTGTTGGGCCGCAATGGGTCAACGGAACCCAACAAACATTTTTTTGAGGGTTTCTTTTTAGCCAAAGCAGTATTGCGAAAAATCGAACAAAATTTGGACCCAAAATTTTTTTTGACCACCCGTCGGCCCGACATGGGTTAACAAAATCCAAAACTGTTATTAGTGTCAACTCAATTCTCAAGGAGCATCACGTATACACAATTTGAAGTCAATCGGTCAAACCGTTTTCATTTTAGAACAAAGAAGTTTATATACTTGCACCACAGCCCCAACTTGGCGGTCCGTTAGAGCAAAATTTTTGGGCCACGATTTCTTTCCGTACCCAAAAACCTCTATATACAAATTTTCATGAAAATCGGCTGGGCAGTTTAGGAGCCTATTCGCTACAAACAAACAAACATACAAACATACAAACAAACAAACAAACAAACAAACAAACAAACAAACAAATAAACAAACTTTCCCTTTTATATATATAGATATGAATATGCCAACAATTTATATGGATGGGCAATGATCCAATATTTACCTCATAAAGATTTTCAGTGGGTTGATACTCCTGAAAATATTGATCTGCTTTCAGTTGCCGATGATTCCGGTTGCTGATGAACTGTTTACGTTTTAGAAGTGGATTTAGATTACCCTCAACATTTACATGATTTGCACAATGATTTTCATTTTTGTGCTGAAAACAAAGTTCCACCGAAAGGTAAAATTCTTAAACTGTTGACTTAACAAACAAACGCAAATATATTATCCATTATCGAAACTTAAAACAGTGTCTTCGAAACGGCTTGATTCTCAAAAAAATTTATAGAGTACTAAAATTCACACAAAGCAATTGGTTAAAAAAATATATTGATTAAAATAACGCACACAGGTCAATGGCTAAAAATGCTTTTGAAAAAGATTATTTTAAATTAATGAATAATGCTGTTTTTGGTAAAACAATGGAAAATGTAGATAAAAGAAAAATTGTCAAAATAGCTACCTCTTGGGAAAGTCAAGGAAGACATTTATGTGCTCGAGCGTTAATAGCAAAACCAAATTATCATAGTCACTCTAGATTTACTGAAAACTTGATAGCCATTCAGCTTAATCATACAAATAAATGTTATGACAAACCTATATATTTGGGATTTACGGTACTCGAACAATCTAAAATTCTTATGTTTGATTTCATTATGATTATATTAAACCTAAATATGGTAGTAAGGTTTTTTTTAAATTATACAGACACTGACAGTTTCATTTATACTATACTAGCTAATACCCGGTGCGCGTTGCTGCGCCTCTCAATATGTTTTTAATTGAAATTGCTGTTACACGTAGAGTAAATGTTAATTAAAGAATGAATTAAAGTAATTTTTTTAAAATAAAAAATCTAAACGAAAAGTTATTATAGTTTTTGTTATTTTTTTATTTGTTTCATCATTATTTTTCATTAATCCATCGAGTTGAACAAATTTAAAGTTTTTAATTGATTTTTTATGGAAAGTATTTGTAATATTTATAATATATATTTTATATTTAATTTTCAAAAGGTTAATTTAAGTTCTTTATTTTATTGCAATGCCAGTGGGTATACAATATTTTTAGTTTTTCCACTTGGTGCAAAAATGAACAAATTTTTTGGTGTTCCTACTCTGGAGCAAGCAACATATAGTTGTCCATGGGCAAAGCAAGAATTTTCTAAATTCAATCCAGCAACACTTAACGATTGTCCTTGAGCTTTGTTAATTGTAATTGCAAAGGCAAGGCGCACTGGAAACTGTAATCGCTTGAATTGGAATGGCAAATTGGACGGAATCATAGGAATTCGTGGAATTAGCACTTCTTCATTTTTATATTTGCCGCTGATAATTGTTGCTTGAATGACGTTTGGCATTAGCTTTTTAACGGCAAGTCTGGTTCCATTGCATAATCTTGGAGGGTCTAAGTTCCGAAGGAGTATTATTGGTGCACCAACTTTCAGATGTAAAATGTGCGGTGGCATACCAGATGGCTCTAAGGAATTTAAAAACTCTATTGGAAAATTGACAGCTTCATCTGCATCTATAACTCTCCAGGAAGTTTCAATTGCATCCTATCATTTATTCTGTTGACGTTATCATTTTTTGGAGCTAAGATAGCTCGTTCGGAGAGCCAAGCGTGATTTTTAAAGTTCCTAGTAATATTTGGAAAAACCATTTTTTCAACATTTTCAATTGACGACTCCATTTGACAAAAGTTTGATGGAAAAGATATTTCACTTGTTGTGGGATCAATGGGCAACTTACCGTCACCCATATCCAAAAGTTGTTTGGCAAATGATAATGCTAAGACATCTTGAAGTAAATTCACACGCATGTTGGTTGATAATGTAATTTTTATAACATTTGTCCACAGATGTGTCCGTTTTAGGCAAGCATTGAGTTCATCAGCTGGTGTTGATCTTTCAATTACCGGCAAAGTTTGTCTGAAATCGCCCGCTAGTAATATGAGAGCTCCTCCCATACGTCGATTATTTCCTCTGAGATCTCGCAAAGTACGATCAAGTGCTTCGAGTGCTTTTTTATTCGCCATAGTACATTCATCCCAAATAATTAGTTTGCATGTTTTTAATATTGTGGCCATACCTGATCTTTTACCGATGTTGCAAGTGGGGTTTTCAGATCTATTTAAATCCAATGGCAGCTTGAGGGCTGAATGTGCTGTGCGACCTCCATCAAGTAGTGTTGATGCAATTCCTGAAGATGCAACAGCGAGAGCAATATCGCCATCTTTACGAATTTTGGCAAGTATTAAATTGAGAAGAAATGTTTTTCCAGTGCCACCTGGAGCATCTAGAAAAATTATTTCCTCATTTTCGCTATATACATATTGCATCACTGTATTATAGGCGAGCCTTTGATCATCAGTTAGGAGTCTTATTTGTGTTTCAACAAAATCTCGTAGCTGGTCAGTGTCGTATTCTCTTTCTCGAAAAACATCCCTATCTTGAACATCGTTTCGGTTACGTACCGGTGCTGGTAATCCAAGCTGGCAAAGGACTTTGTTGTTGATCGATATACACTTATCCTCGAGTAGTATAAGGGCTTGATTGAAAATGTGGTCTGAATAGCTCACATCCATTTCTAAATTGCTTCTACGTGTTTGCTGAAGTATGTCTTCACTAAGGCTTTCTTTATTGTTTTCCCAAAGAGTTTTTGGATTTGATGGAGCGCAAGTTGTCAGAATAATTGCAAATAAATTGCGTATTTGTTGTGCAGAACATGTATAATACGCTTCTCTTAGAGTTTTATCCCAATGCAGATCATTTTCAAGCAAGCCTAATTTAAGGCATGCCTGTCTGTATGTCTCACATACTTCACCATCAATGGTTTTTATTGCTTGAAATGATGTCGGACCTCGAACTTCGTGAAGCAGCATTCTTAAAAAATAGCACTCGGCATTATTGGGATGAACAGTATACACTCTCCCTAATGCATCGCTAGCACGCACACCAACATGATCAAGAACAGTTACACATTGCTTTCTTCTTTTAAATTCATTTCTTGACGCGTCCCAAGTATAATATTTTGGAGTTTCATGATACAGCAACGTTTTTGCAAATTCATCAGTTCGACACAAACTAAAAAAGGCAGTTAATGTTGTATTTCGGGGTTGTTCAGCTCTTTGTTGCGCGTTGGTTTCTGTGAAGTACACTCGTTGACCATTTTCTAAGTGAACACTCAAATGCATAACTGTTGGATAGTGTTCATGAATAGGAAATCCAAGAATTCGCCAAACAGCTTCATTACTGCTGATATAACGTCCCATTTGAAATTGTGTGATTTCATCAGTTACTGTATTTTGATCCCTAACCTCAATAACTGCCATATCACAGCCCTTATTTACATATTTACAAACGTACTTGATTGATTTGACAGACATGCATGACTCCACATTAATGTGCGCTTTAAACATTTTCGACAATAAAGGAGTGTAAGGAACAATCCATCTGTTGTCGATGTCTACATAAACATTGTTTACTTTTATAGTGGCTGTGTGACCTCCATCATCTGCTTTTCGACGTCTGTACAATGGATACCCATCATCACCAGTTTGTGTTTCATGAAGCATCGTTCGTGGATATCTCTTGCTACATTTTCCATCTTTCATGCATGGAGAATTCGGATTTAATATTCCGCATGGGCCGTGAATCATGTTGCTGCTGATAATTTCAAATAGAATTGGATCTTCTTGCTGATCGGGTAGCTCAGCTGATATAATACTATCTATTTGACTTGGGACAATTTTTTCCTGTAACCATATTGAAATGTGAGCATGTGGTAGACCCCTTTTCTGCCATTCAATAGAATACATCCAACAACGTGTTTCTCCGTAAATATGATTTTTTGTTATTAAATCTATAAGTCGTTTAAGTTTTTGTTTAAAAACTCTTGCTATGATATCATGTCTATATGATGCGGGTTGTCCAGGCAGCAGTAAATCTTTTATTTCTTCCCATGCTGAGTTACATGTGAAAGTTATGAAAAGATCTGGACGCCCATATTTTCGAACATATGTCATAGCATCCTGAGCATATTCATGCATGTGTCTAGGGCTTCCTGTGTACGAAGCTGGAAGTATGACCATTTGTCCAATATTAGTAGCGTTACCATCATTCGCCATAGCATCACGCAAATGAATATATTCTTCCGCCCGAAGTTTCTGTTGGTTTAAACGGAGAAAAAGGAGCCGTTCACTTTCAATTTTTGCCATCATATCAACGGTGAATTGATGAAAAAGTGGACCGCATTTCAGAATATGGTTGAAGGGTTCGCCTCTGATCATAATCCGATAAGCATAAAATTCCATAGCAGTCACCTAAAAGACAAAAATTTTGAATTATTAAACAATTATTTTATATCTTATTGTCACTATCTTACCTTTTTCGTAAGCAAAGAACCAGTCACTGGGTTGGTTTTCATTACTTTAAAATGGTATCCATCTTCTCCTTGCCAAAACAGTAAAGGATATTGAAGTGCATCGTACGATCGGTGTGTTTCCGCAATTCTTTGCAAATTGTCATCTCGTCTGTTGATAATGATATCGCGCCGTTCAAACTCTTGTCCGACCATTACAATTGCTACTTCATCGATCGTTGGTATATTAAAGCGTCCTTCATGTTCACCACGTGGTGTTTTATCTGCCCTAATAACGACTTGATAATCATCAGCTGGCATTCGATCCAAAGTGGTTTTGAACAAATTTACCAGATGGTTGTGCACGTGAAACAAATTTTGAAGTTCCGTAATAATCTCCCGTCTCGTTTCGGTATAAATTGCGCAACGTCGATCAACTTCTGAATCGTTATTGCCCATGAAGTATATTTGCAAAAACTTGGAATCTTGCTCTGGTAGTGGTAGAAGTGAACCGATTGTATGATACACCTGTCCTTGTACTTTAAATGTGGGCATGTAACCATCATGAATAATTTGTGTTGCTCCAAATGATGTCATTTGAAAGCATGAATTATACTTTCGAATGTATTGCAGAAAGTGTTTGTACTTGCATGAAGTTGAAGTCACGTAATTTAAAAGTGGTTCAGGTGGCTGCTCCAATGCTGGCAATTTCACTGTGCCATTCATACAACACATGCCGGCTGATTCTTTTTCAAACTTTAAAGCACGACAATATGGACACAATTTATTCATTTGTCCAATCTTGACATTAGGATGTGTGCTAAAATCGTAGTCTTTTTCGTAATTGAACGCTGCAAACTTCAAATCTCTTCTTAACCTTGATTGAGACTGGCGTGACCGTTGATCCTGAAGTCGTGTTATCCGCTGATCAATTGATTCAGCAGCTCTTGAAGTTGATGTTCTGGTTCGCGCATTTTCAAGTCTCGCCAACCTTTGTTGAAGTGTTTCAATAGTTCTTGAAATATGAGACCTGGTTCGAACATTTTCAAGTCGTGCATTACGCTGACTTGATATTTCATTAGCTCTCGATGTTGAAGCTCTTATTCGCACACTTTCTAGTCTTGTTGATTGCTGTCCGAAAGTTTCAACAGCTCTTGAAGTGGAAGTTCTAGTTCGAACACTTTGAAGTCTCGCCAATTGTTGTTCAGAAGTTTGAGCCGCTCTTGATGTGTAAGTTCTGGTACGAACTCCTTCAAGGCGCGCTACTCGCTGTTCAGAAGTTTCAGCGGCTCGTGATGCATAAGTCCTGGTTTGAACTCCTTCAAGGCGTGCTAATCGCTGTTCAGAAGTTTCATCGGCTCGTGATGCATAAGTCCTGGTTTGAACTCCTTCAAGGCGTGCTAATCGCTGTTCAGAATTTTCAGCGGCTCGTGATGCATAAGTCCTGGTTTGAACTCCTTCAAGGCGTGCTAATCGCTGTTCAGAAATTTCATCGGCTCGTGGTGCATAAGTCCTGGTTTGAACTCCTTCAAGGCGTGCTAATCGCTGTTCAGAAGTTTCATCGGCTCGTGATGCATAAGTCCTGGTTTGAACTCCTTCAAGGCGTGCTAATCGCCGTTCAGAAGTTTCATCGGCTCGTGATGCATAAGTCCTGGTACGAACTCCTTCAAGGCGTGCTAATCGCTGTTCAGAAGTTTCAGCGGCTCGTGATGCATAATTCCTGGTTTGAGCTCTTTCAAGGCGTGCCGATTGCTGTTCAGGTGTTTCAGCGGATCTTGATGCATAAATCCTGGTTCGAACCCTCTCAAGGCGTGCCGATTGCTCTTCAGATGTTTCAACGGCTCGTGATGCATAAGTCCTAGTTCGAACACTTTCAAGGCGTGTTAATTGTTGTTCAGAGGTTTCAGCAGATCTTGAAATGGCAGTCCTGATTCGAACACTTTCAATTCGTGCAAAACGCTGATCCCTTGTTTCTGCAGCTCTTAAAGCAGATATTCCCTTTGATGCTCTGATTGTTTTGCCAATGGATGCTTTCTTAGGTGGCATTTTGTTATTTTTCCAATTTTTTCAGTGATTTATAATATTATTAAAATTTAACGTCTTCACGCTACGAAATTCGTAATTTAATTAACTAATGGTGTATAACTACACTTATAAAATATATTCTATATGACGCAAAAAATGGGACTAATGAAAATTCCCACCACTAAAATAGTTCGTAGGTAAAACTACCTTCACAATAGCTCAGATAATAACACGTGCACGATGCAGTAATTTAAAGAAAAACCCAGAAATTAAAGTTTATGGTTTGCATTTTCTATATATTACAAAACAGGTAAAATAAAGTTTAAAAGAATTAAACTTTATAACACATGCACGATGCAGTAATTTAAAGAAACCCCTAGAAATTAAAGTTTATGGTTTACATTTTCTATATATTACAAAACAGGTAAAACAAAGTTTAAAAGAATTAGGTAAAATTTCTAAGTACCTCCAATCAGATTGTGACGTGATATATACAAAGTTTGTGCTAATAATTATAAAAAATAAACAAATAAAATTTTATTGTTTCATTATGAAATAATTATCACTAAAATTAGAATTATATTCTAAAATTTTAATAAAACCCATAAAAATATTTTAAATTCATGGTAATGCTGCATATGGAGAACTTAGAAGAAAATATAAATTTAAACATTAGGTTAACGGAATTTGACAAAAGTGTATTTAAAATTTCCTTAGAGTCAAAAAAATATCATATAAAATTGAACATAATTACCTTCAAAAAAATGTTTTACCCATCGTCGTGCGGATATGGGTTAACAAAATCCATGCTTGTTAATAAAGTAAACACCATTGCCAAGAGCAAAGTTGTTGTTTTTTAAGACTATCTGTTTTGCCACAGGAATACGTTGCAAAATTGAACACGTAATATCCTTCAAAAATTTTTTTGTCTAATCGTCGTAATAAAATATTCTAATTTCCTTCTATAATGAATAGAATTAGAATAAGAAATAGATTAGAATAAAATAACCCAAAATTTTTTAAAAAGTTGTTGTTCCGCAATGGGTTAACGAAATTTGACTTTTTTTTAAACTGTTTTTTTAGCCAAAGTAGTATTTCCCAAAATTGGACGAAATTTGTTTTTAAAATTTTTTTTGGCACTTGTCGGGCCGGCATGGGTTAACAAATTCCATGTCTGTTAATAGAGTTAACTCCATTCTCAAAACGGAACACATATACAAAATTTAAAGAAAATCGGCTAAACCGTTTCTAATTTAGAGTAAATTAACCAAAAATCTATAAAGAGCGGTTGAGCCGCAATGAGTTAATGGAACTCAACAAAAAATTTTTTGACGCTTTCTTTTTAGCCATAGCAATACTTCGCAAAATTGGACAAAATTTGGTTCCAAAATATTTTTTGACCAAACGTCGGGCCGACATGGGTTAACAAATTCCAAAACTTTTAATAGTGTCAACTCAATTCTCAAAGGGGGACACGTATACAAAATTTGAAGAAAATCGGCCAAACCGTTTCTATTTTAGAGTAAAGTAATGAGAAAAAAGCTGTTGGGCCCCAATGGGTTAACGGAACCCAACAAAAATTTTTTTGAGGCTTTCTTTTTAGCCATAGCAGTACTTCGCAAAATTGGACAAAATTTGGTTCCAAAATATTTTTTGACCAAACGTCGGGCCGACATGGGTTAACAAATTCC
This sequence comes from Dolichopus griseipennis, assembly GCA_963082915.1. Lineage (NCBI taxonomy): Eukaryota > Metazoa > Arthropoda > Insecta > Diptera > Dolichopodidae > Dolichopus > Dolichopus griseipennis. The sequence continues at coordinate 259,298,051 of OY720441.1, read as the reverse complement.
AAAACTTTTAATAGTGTCAACTCAATTCTCAAAGGGGGACACGTATACAAAATTTTAAGAAAATCGGCCAAACCGTTTCTATTTTAGAGTAAAGTAATGAGAAAAAACCTATAAAAAGCTGTTGGGCCGCAATGGGTCAACGGAACCCAACAAAAATTTTTTTGAGGGTTTCTTTTTAGCCAAAGCAGTATTGCGAAAAATCGGACAAAATTTGGACCCAAAATTTTTTTTGACCACCCGTCGGCCCGACATGGGTTAACAAAATCCAAAACTGTTATTAGTGTCAACTCAATTCTCAAGGAGCATCACGTATACAAAATTTGAAGTCAATCGGTCAAACCGTTTTCATTTTAGAACAAAGAAGTTTATATACTTGCACCACAGCCCCAACTTGGCGGTCCGTTAGAGCAAAATTTTTGGGCCACGATTTCTTTCCGTACCCAAAAACCTCTATATACAAATTTTCATGAAAATCGGCTGGGCAGTTTAGGAGCCTATTCGCTACAAACAAACAAACATACAAACAAACAAACAAACAAACAAACAAATAAACAAACTTTCCCTTTTATATATATAGATAGACAGATGATTTTTACGCTGACATATTTAATGAAATACCAAAACGTTTTGATACATCAGATTATCCATCTGACAATTTATTTAATTTTCCTCTAATGAATAAAAAAGTTCTAGGTCTTTTTAAAGATGAATTTAATGGAAAAATTGTTTCTGAATTTATTGGATTAAAATACATTTTAGATTTTAAAACATATGAAAATAAAACTATTAAAAAAGCTAAAGGAATAAAGAAATATGTTGTCAATTCTTTAACATTAGATAATTATAAAAATTGTTTGTTAAAAAATTAAACTTGTTTAAAAGAAATGAAAATATTTAGATCATATTTACATACAATTTATACACAACATTTAAATAAAGTAGCTTTAAGTTCATTAGATAATAAAAGATATGTAACTGAAGATAATATAAAAACATATGTTTGGGGGCATTATGCCATTAAGCAATAGTTGTAAAAAAAACAAAACAAAAAATAAAACAAATTTTTGTTAGCTTAACAAAAAATCACAGTTTAAAGATGTTTAAATAAAATAAAAAATATTATACACACATTGAAAGTGTCTTTCAATTTTAACATTGATATTATTTTTGTATATTAACTTTGTATTTAAACCAAAACTATAAAAACTTTTCATATCTAATCAAGAATATTCAACTCAAAACCTATAAAACTTTTTTTCTATTTTCACAGAAATATTAAATCAAGCTTAAACTTATTGAAAACGTGATCAAGTTCAAGTTAAAAAAAAAAAAATTAACAATATAATATCAAACGTTTATTTGTTTAATTTTTTTCAAAACTTTTGCAGTTAAGTTAATAATCAAACAAAAAATTTCCATCGATTTTTTAAGCTTTTCAAATTTAAAATGGCAGTTGGAAGCTTCATTTTCAAACATAACGGACGAGCTTTGAATTTTTAAAATTTTTCAAGTAAATATTAAATCAAGCTTAAACTTTGATAATATTAAGTATAAACCAAATTTAAAAAACTTTTCATATTTAATTAAAAGTATTCAGCTCAATAGCTTAACCTTATTTTTTTTAATTTATTATTATTTAATATTAACTTTGTACTTAAACCAAACTTTGAAAACTTTTAATATCAAGTTAAAATGGTCATTGTGCTTCCGCGGTAAAAATGTCAACTTCGCTGCAAATGCGATTAGTGAAACAATTTTACTTGGAATGAGGTTGTATTTTCCTCACTCCATGAAAAGTATTAAACGAGAATCCAGAGCATGGTTTAATCGCACTTGCAAAGAAGCCATTCGTAAAAAGGAGGAGGATTTTAAGCAATACCGCAACAGCGGGTTGGAGTCTGACAAGGCCAACTATATCGTGGTTCGAAACAGATGCAAGAGAGTTATTAATAAGCAAAAATTCTTATTCAACCGAGGGTTGAAACGCAAATTCCTACATATGCCTAAGAATAGCAAATCGTTTTGGACGTTTGCAAAAAATCTAAAGGAGGACACTAGTGGGACCTCCTTCCCTCCGCTTATTGGTAAAAACAACTCAATTGTGTCAGATTCAAAAGAAAAGGCGAGTTTGTTTGGCAAACAATTTTCCTTTAACTCAACACTGCCACAGTCAACTCAAAGACCACCAAATATTCCAGAAGTTGGCTGCTCCTTTGGAAGAATTTACTTTCGGACGCGAGCAGTGATGAAAATCTTGAAGAATCTAGATACAAACAAATCAGTCGGTCCCGATGGAATCACAACGATGGTTCTTTAAAATACCTACTCTACCATTTCAAAACCTCTACGCAACCTCTTCTATTTATCCTTTACTTCGGGTATTCATCCTGCCAAATGGAAGATTGCGCACGTTTTTCCAATTCCAAAAAAAGGTAACAAAAGCGATTCTTCTAACTACCGCCCTATAGCTATAACTTCGGTCCTTTCCAAAGTAATGGAAAAAATTATAAACCAAAAGCTATTGAAATATCTGGATCATAAAGGTTTGCTTCATGGTCGACAATACGGGTTCAGAGCCCAACGTTCAACTGGTGATCTCATGACTTACCTTTGTGAAAAGCTCAATATCAGTTTTCACCACTCTGGTGAATCTGATGTGGTAGCACTGGATATTTCTAAAGCTTTCGAACGTGTATGGCATGCTGCTTTATTAGCAAAATACAGAGCTATAGGATAAGGTAGAGTCTTTCTCAAATGGATTGGAGATTTCCTTTCGAATCGTACGATTCGAGTTCTGGTCGATGGTTTATCATCTGACAAATTTAAACTAAACGCTGGTGTCCCTCAAGGTTCTGTTCTTTCTCCCACCCTCTTCTTAATATTCATTAATTATCTTCTATCTTTAACTTCCAATCCAATTCACAGTTTCGCAGATGACAGCACCCTTGTAGCTTCCTATGAATTTCATAGCCGCTGTAAAATTAATCATCAGGTTAATACAACAGCAAAAAATTTCACTGTCAGTGAGCTAAATAACGATTTAGCAAAAATTCACACATGGGGTGAAAATAATCGTATTCAATTCAACACGAAGAAAACCCAATTCTGTCTCATCTCGCGAAAAATAGCAACTTCCATTCCCAACTTGATTTTTCAGGGAGAAGCTTTGCAGCACTCAACAGATTTAAATATTTTGGGCATCGAGTTAAACCAGAAATTGACTTGGTCAAATCACATTTTTGGTATAGCTAAAGATGCAGCTAAGTGTTTGGGTTTTTTGTATCGCTGTAAAACTTACTTCTCTCCATTAGATCTCCTTCAATATCTATAAATCAAATATTAGACCAAAAATGGAGTATTATGCACATATCTGGGCTGGTGCACCCCAATCAGCGCTGGAATATCTTGATAAAGTGCAAAACAGAGCTATTCGTCTTATAAATGATCCCAGTGTTACCTCAATGCTCACTCCACTTAGCCATCGGCGCACGGTCTGGTCACTTACCTTGTTTTAAAGATACCTAGTGGGGACGAATACCTGTTCTAAAGAAATAAAACAATTAATGCCTCCACTCAAAGTTTTCCAACGTGAAACAAGGAGTGCAACAGATGCTCATCCCTACTGCGTCGAATTGTTAAGATGACGAAACACGGCTTATGGAAATTCGTTTGTTATGCGCATGTCGAGATTATGGAATCACATTCCGTCCAATGTGTTTCCTAAAGTTGGTAATTCGTAGTGTACGACTCAAATAAATTTAAGAAGAATATTAACATCTTTCTCCTAAATATCTCTTCAAATTTTCCCCATCCACCATAATCCAAAATTCCCAAATATCCTCCGACAATCCTAAAATCCTTTCATATCCTATCCCTGTAACCAAACTGTATATTTGTATCACAGGTTCCTTCCTAAAGTTTGGTTCAAAAAGGGTGTGGTTTTGGTGCGTTAAAATCGCACAATACCCAACGAAATACCGCACAGTTCCAATGGGTGGCTTTTGAGCGATCCATTCCCTCGTAAAAAAAAAAAAAAGGTATTTAATTAAGAACAATAAGCACAATATCTTAAGCTTATTACTGCTTTCAATTGAAATTTAAACATGACTGATATCCAAACCGCCAAGCTTAATTTAAAATACTCAAAAGCGCAAAACTTTTTGCTTATCACAATTTTATTGCATAACTTTAGGGGAACTGCCGAAAAAAGCTCCTCCTGGCGCTGAAACGGCATTAAAAAAGCTCCAAAAGAGCTTCTACTGACGCTGAAACGACATATACATACTACTTATGTCCATCCCCACGACAACTCAAAAAATAAAGCAGCTAGGATTTTAAAATTTTCGAGTACCACGGGTTCGAGTACCTGCCATACACTTTCTTTTTGCACCCGTATGACTATAGGTCAAAAGGTATAATAAATTTGCCATTTCGTTTGTATCGCAGAGAAGTGGAGAGGGTAGATATAGACTCAAATGTATAGATCGGATCAGAATCGAACAAAAACCATTAAGCTATGTATGTCCATCCGTCTGCACGATAACTCAAAAACTTACGGAGCTAGGATCTTGAAATTTTCGCAAATTCGTTTTTTTGCCATTTAATTTTTTTCGGTTCATGGGTTCGGGTAGCTGCCATACAACTTATTTTATTATATGAGCATTACTCTTTACCTATTAAATCTGCGTGTCTGAAATTTTGCCAAAAATAGTTTAGTGTACTGGACAAGACAATTTAGACAATTTGTAGGTTCCCTATTGTTTTTGGTTAAAATCGGACTAAGGCTTCGGGTAGCTGCATACAAATTTTTTGAAATTATATGAATATTTTCAAAATTAATAACTAAATAGAAACCAAATATAAAAACAAACAAAATGTAGTTAAATAATTAATCGCTTCGTGGTGTAGTGGTTAGGAATTCAGACTGGGACAAAAGTTTTTTTTTTTTAAATTCATTTTTTGTTATTTATTTTCTTCTACATATTTTCTTTTTAATAAAATATATGTATTTATTTTATGTACGAGAAATTTTATTTTATAGAAATTTTGACAGAAAACTCTCATTTATATTAAAAATTATTCATTTTTATACCCTACACCTATAGAATAGGTAAAGGGGTATATTAACTTTGGTATGGTGTTTGTAACCACCTAAAGGAAGCGAGCTAGATATGGAAAAGTATATATATTTGTGATCAGCGTGACCGCCTTAGTTGATATAGCCATGTCCGTCCGTCCGTCCGTCAGTCCGTCCGTCCGTCCGTCCGTCCGTCCGTCCGTCCGTAGGCACGATAACTCAAAAAATAATGGAGCTATCTTGATGAAATTTTAACTGTAGATTACTAAGACTGAAAGTACGGCGGGGATTGCATATGGGCGAAATCGGCCGATGGGTTCGGATTTTGGACCTTTTAATCGATCGAAGGGCTAACAAACATATATAAAAAATCACGATAACTAAACAACTAATGACGCTATCTTCATCAAATTTGTACTGTAGGTTACTAGTAATGAAACTACTTCGGGGATTGCGTAAGGTCGGGATTGGACCATGGGTTCGGAACCTAGAACTTTTTGATCGAATTTAGGCCAAACGAGCATAATTACGAAACCAATGAAGATGGAACCTCCAAATTTGGTATCAGGGTGTTCCTTCCCATTTCCGAAGTGTCTTGGGAATTTGGGTCTCATTGGAGTAGTGGGTCGGGGACCAGCCACACATTTCCGAAGACCTTAAAGCATATCTTTAAAATTAATAAAGATAACAACTTGAAAAAATGTAGAAGCTTCCAATTTGCCACAAGGGTGTTCTTTACTATCTCTTGCGTGTTCCCTTAATTTGGGATCAATTGGAGAGGTGGATCAGTACCCCTCTCAGACCTCCCAAGTTTTAAAAGCTTATAATCGAAATTACTATAAATATTTACTTAAAATTAAGATAGACCGTTCAAATTGTGTACAACTTAACTAGTACTATAAGTAAAGCGCGGGCTGTATAAGGGCGAAATCACCCATGGGTTCGGATTCTGGACCTTTTAGTCGGTGTCAGGGATAACGAACATATATTAAAAATCACGATAACTCAACAACTAATGAGTCTATCTTCATGAAATTTGTACTGTAGGTTATTGGTGATGAAACTACGGCGGTGATTACGTACGGTGAGGATTGGACAATGGGTTCGGAACTGAGAACTTTTTGATCGAATTTAGGCCAAACTAGCGTAATTCCGAAACCAATGAAGATATAACCTCCAAATTTGGTATCAGGGTGTCCCTTCCTATTGCGTAAGTGGCTTTGAAATTTGAGCCCCATTGGACTAGTGGGTCGGGGACCAGCCACTCAGATCCGAGGACCTTAAAGCATATTTTCGAAATTAATAAAAATAGTAACTTGAAACAAATGTAGAAGCTTCAAATTTGGCCCAGGGTGTTCTTTACTATTTCTTCCGTGCCCCCCTAATTTGGGATCATTTGGAGTGATGGTTCAGGACATCTCTTAGACCCCCAAATGTGTAAAGCTTATCATCGAAATTAATAAAACTAGTAACTTAAAATTAAGCTAGAACGTTCCAATTGTATACAAGGGTTAACTAGTATTGAAAGTATTACGGGACTGCATATCGGCGAAATCGTACCATGGTTTCGGGTTCTGGAACCCTTGACAAGTTCAAGGACAAAAAAACATATATCTTAAAAACACCATAACTCAAAAAATAATGCCGGTATTTTGATGAAATTTAAACTCTAGGTTACTAGTAATGAAAGTACCATGCGAATTGGTTCTGGTCGAGTTTAATTTCAAAGCCAAAGAATATATTTCCTATGTCCTATGTGTCTCCGAAATCTAGACTAAATTGTAGTGGTTCAGCTATGTTCAAAGGTACTTGCTGCATTTATGTAAAATTTATTTGAATATTTAAATGAATTATATGAAAAGTTAAAAATTTGTAATTGTATTTTAGAAGTACATTTATTGCATATTTTGCGTTTATAAGCTTTTCTATTAGGTATATAAACTAACCATTTAAAATAATTGCAATTTTTAAAAATTTGGATTATTAAATATATTATGCTGTGATTATCTTTTTATCACAAAATTTAACAATTAGAATTTTTTCATTATACCCTACACCTATAGAATAGGTAAAGGGGTATATTAACTTTGGTATGGTGTTTGTAACCACCTAAAGGAAGCGAGCTAGATATGGAAAAGTATATATATTTGTGATCAGCGTGACCGCCTTAGTCGATATAGCCATGTCCGTCCGTCCGTCCGTCCGTCCGTCCGTCCGTCCGTAGGCACGATAACTCAAAAAATAATAGAGCTATCTTGATGAAATTTTAACTGTAGGTTACTAGGACTGAAAGTACGGCGGGGATTGCATATGGGCGAAATCGGCCCATGGGTTCGGATTCTGGACCTTTTAATCGGTTTCAGGGCTAACGAACAAATATAAAAAATCACGATAACTGAACAACTAATGACGCTATCTTCATCAAATTTGTGCTGTAGGTTACTAGTAATGAAACTACTTCGGGAATTGCGTAAGGTCGGGATTGGACCATGGGTTCGGAACCTAGAACTTTTTGATCGAATGTAGGCCAAACGAGCATAATTCCGAAACCAATGAAGATAGAACCTCCAAATTTAGTATCAGGGTGTCCCTTCCTATTTCCTAAGTGTCTTGTGAATTTGGGTCCTATTGGAGTAGTGGGTCGGGGACCAGCCACACATTTCCGAAGACCTTAAAGCATATCTTTAAAATTAATAAAGATAACAACTTGAAAAAATGTAGAAGCTTCCAATTTGCCACAAGGGTGTTCTTTACTATCTCTTGCGTGTTCCCCTAATTTGGGATCAATTGGAGTGGTGGTTCTGTACCCCTCTCAGACCTCCCAAGTTTTAAAGGCTTATAACCGAAATTACTAAAAATAGTTACTTAAAATTAGGATAGACCGTTCAAATTGTGTACAAGGGTTAACTAGTACTATAAGTACAGCGCGGACTATATAAGGGCGAAATCAGCCCAACGGTTCGGATTCCGGACCTTTTAATCGATGTCAGGGCTAAGGAACATATATAAAAAATCACGATAACTCAACAACTAATGAGGCTATCTTCATGAAATTTGTGCTGTAGGTTATTGGCAGCGAAACTACGGCGGTGATTACGTACGGTGAGGATTGGACAATGGGTTCGGAACTTAGAACTTTTTGATCGAATTTAGGCCAAACGAGCATAATTCCGAAACCAATGAAGATAGAACCTCCAAATTTGGTATCAGGGTGTCCCTTCCTATTTCGTAAGTGTCTTTGAAATTTGGGCCCCATTGGAGTAGTGGATCGGAGACCAGCCACTCAGTTCTTAGGCCCTTAAAGCATATTTTCGAAATTAATAAAGATAGTAACTTGAAACAAATGTAGAAGCTTCCAATTTGCCACAAGGGTGTTCTTTACTATTTCTTCCGTGCCCCCCTAATTTGGGATCAATTGGAGTGGTGGTTCAGAACCTCTCTTAGACCCCCCAATGTGTAAAAGCTTATCATCGAAATTAATAAAACTAGTAACTTAAAATTAAGATAGAGCGTTCCAATTGTGTAAAAGGGTTAACTAGTATTGAAAGTATGACGGGACTGCATATGGGCGAAATCGAACCATAATTTCGGGTCCTGGAACCCTTGAAAAGTTCAAGGACTAACAAACACATATCTTACAAACACCATAACTCAAAAAATAATGCCGGTATTTTGATGAAATTTAACGGTAGGTTACTAGTAATGAAAGTACCATGGGAATTGGTTGTGGTCGAGTTTAATTTCGAAGCCAAAGAATATATTTCCTATGTCCTATGTGTCTCCGAAATCTAGACTTAATTGTAGTGGTTCAGCTATGTTCAAAGGTACTTGCTGCATTTATGTAAAATTTATTTTTATATTTAAATGAATTATATGAAAAGGTGTAAATTTTTAATTGTATTTTAAAAATACATTTATTGCATATTTTGCGTTTATAAGCTTTTCTATTAGGTATATAAACTAACCATTTAAAATAATTGCAATTTTTAAAAATTTGGATTATTAAATATATTATGCTTTGATTATCTTTGTACCACAAAATTTAATAATTAGAATTTTTTCATTTTGTAATTGAATTGGAATAAATATATTTTCATTTATTTCAAGTTTGTTTGTTTTTTAATATTTTTAAATAGATAAATTAGTAAGAATTTGTAGTATTTTTTAATAGATAGGGTAATTAGAAAATGTTTTTAGTATTATACAGTTAATTTGGTTAGCTATGTCTTACGATCAAATTAATAACAGCTTCTATGGTGTTAAAATGACTTCTGGATATGTCCTTAAATTTGAACCAAATAGGTGTAGGGTATTTCTAAGTCGGTTGCACCGACTGACTGTTTCTTTACTTGTTTTTTTAATATTTTTATAAAAAAAATCAAAACAGTTATTCAAAACAAACAATTGATACCATAGCAACTATAATTATTTAAAAAAAAAAATTAATATAATTAAAAACTTGTTGTGTAGGCAAATTATTAATTGTTTCATGGTGTAGTGGTTTGGATACGCGACTAGTAGTTAAAACTTGTCGGTTCGAATTCAAGCTGCGGCAAAATTATTTTTTTTTAAATTCATTTTTTTTATCTATTCTCTTTTTACCTGTGCATACATATATGAACATTGGGTATATTAAAATTGCTCCTCCATTTGTAACGCATCGAACTAGACAAGCTAGATATAGTGTCAAGGGAACGTATCGAATCAGTATCGAAAAGTGAATCGATCAAGGTATGTGTGTCCGTCCGTCCGTCAGCACGATAACTATAAAACTATAAGAGCAAGAGTTCCGAAACATTCATTAAGTAAATTTTAGACAATTTGTAGGTTCCCTATTGTTTTTGGTTAAAATCGGACAAAGGCTTCGGGTAGCTGCCATACAAATTTTTTGAAATTATATGAATATTTTCAAAATTAATAACTAAATAGAAACCAAATATAAAAACAAACAAAATGTAGTTAAATTTTTAATCGCTTCATGGTGTAGTGTTTAGGACATGCGACTTGTAGTCAAAATGTCTCGGTTCGAACCCAGGTTGGATCAAAATTTTTTTTTTCTTTAAAATTAATTTTTTGTTATCTATTTTCTTCTATTTTCTTTTTAATAAAATATATGTATTTATTTTATGTATGAAAAATTTTATTTTATAGAAAATATGACAGAAACTCTCATTTATATAAAAAATTATTCATTTTTTTTTTAATATTTTTATAAAAAAAGTCTAAACAGTTATTCAAAACAAACAATTGATACCACAGCAACTATAATTATTTAAAAAAAAAATTAAGATAAACAAAAAATCGATGGCTTAGTGGTTAGGACGTCGGCCTTTTAATTGAAAAGTGTGGGTTCGAATCTCGTTCAGACCATATTTTTATTTTAAATTCATCTTTATTTTTAATTCATCTGTTTTTTTATTAATTTTTTTTTTTAATTAAATATAAAAAAAACAAATATTTCGAATTTTCTGTTAAACAGTTGCAAAATATGAAATTCTTATTTATTTAATACATAATAGTGTACGCATGGGTATCTAAAAGTTGACAAGGGCAACTTTAATCTTCCACGTTTTAATTAAAATTAAATCTGTATTTATTTTATGTTATGATAAATTTTATTTTATAGAGAATTTGAAAGAAATCTCTCATTTATATTATAAATTATTCATTTTTTTTTTAATATTTTTATAACAAAATTCAAAACAATTTTTATAAGAATACAATTGATACCATAGCAACTATAATAATTTTCAAAAAAAAATTAAGATAAACCAAAAATCGATGGCTTAGTGGTTAGGGAGTGAGCCTTTTAATTGAAAGTGTGGGTTCGAATCTCGTTCAGAGCATATTTTTATTTTAAATTCATCTTTTTTTTTAATTCACCTTGTATTTTAATAATATTTTTTTTTAATTAAATATAAAAAAACAAATATTTTGAATTTTCTGTTAAACAATTGCAAAATATGAAATTCTTATTTATTTAATACATAATAGTGTACGCACGGGTATCTAAAAGTTGACAAGGGCAACTTTAATCTTCCTTGTTTTTATATATGGATATTTCTAACTTGTTTACGCAGATGTTAAGTCTAAACATTGAACGCCCTCAAAATGTTTATTGTCTAATAAATATTTTGCTTTAGCATCGATAAAAATAAAAAAATCTTAAAAATTTTTAAAACAAAAATAATTTTTATATAAAATTTTGTTATGTTTTCTAAAGTTTAAAGGAAAATACCTAGAAAACCGTGTACAAAACCCGATTTAAGCAAAATTTAAGTTTAAAATTCAATATCTTGTCGTTTTCAGAAGTTAAAAATATCTGATCACTGATAGACAGAACATTTCCAATTTTAGTAAAGAAATTATTTCCATTTCATTATTCATTTATCAACTTCATATTCTATGCTGGTTTAAGAAACTGGTACAACTATTTCATTATTTATTCTTTAACTATTTCATGCTTGGCCACTCTTTACGCATATCATAACTTTAAAAAAAATTGTTAATTTTTTCTGAAAAATTTTAGTAATATATATATGTGTGTTTATATTTTTATACCCGTGCATACATAATATGACATCGGGTATATTAAAATAGCTCCTCCGTTTGTAACGCATCGATCTAGACGAGCTAGATATTGTGTCAAGGGTACGTATCGGCTCAGAATCGAAAAATGAGTCGATCTAGCTATGTGTGTCTGTCCGTCCGTCCGTCTGTGTGTCAGCACGATAACTCAAAAACTAAAAGAGCTGCAGTTTTGAAATTTTAAAAAAATATTTTTCAATCAATTTCTAGGATCCCTATTTTTTTTGGTTAAGATCGGACGAAAATTTCGGGTAGCTCTCGAACAACTAACTTTTTTAACTCCAATATTTTGATATAAAAATTTGAAATTTTGCTATGCATCTTGTATTTAACATGAAATTATATGAATTTTGTTTTTTTTTTGTTTTTTTGTTTTTTGTAGATGACGATTTCGAGTTAGATTTCATATGATTTAAATGATGCGTAGTTTATTTAAGATAAGCAAAAAAGAACACAAAGATTTTTTTTAAGTAAATTGCTTATTGATATTGATAGATATAATCATTATGAATATGATGATTATTATCTATCATGATGATCATTATATGAATATGATCATATGATGCTTATTTTGCTTAAGTTTAATATATTCGTGAATAAAAAATTAATTAAAAGAGATAGAATTGAAAAATTAGAGCTAGAGTTTTGAAATTCACACAAAACATTTTTGGAGATTTTTGAGGTTCCCTAATCTTTTTGGTTAAGACCAGACTAAGGTTTAGGGGAGCTGCCACAGAACTTATTTAAACCAATATGAATATCTTCAAAAGTAATTATACCAGGAAGACGAAAATTACACACGGTTAGTTTTATAATGAATCAAGCACTTATATGTTAAAATATGTCAACTTATTTGTCAATCACTTATATGTCAAAATGTTACGGCCCCATTTTCGGGGGGGAGTTTTTCTGGTTTTAAAATGACTTATGGATGCTTAACAATATTTGAACTAATAGGGTATTGCACCGGTATTAGGGTATTTACTATTTCTTTACTTGTTTTGGTAAATCTCATATCCAAATAACCTCCTACCATATATAACTTTAAATTTTTATATGTAATAAAATTTGACCATAAAATTTTTTCATCCAAAAATTTCCATTCGGTTATTTACAAGTAGTAAAATTATAAAAAGCGAGGAAGATTATAGTTGCCCTTGTCAACTTTTAAATACCCGTGCATATCCACTATGATGTTGTAAACAATAAAATAAACCGTTATTTATTTCCCTAAAATTTATAAATTTAAAAAAGTAAAATAGTTAAAAAAAATTTAACTCATTATCCCATAATTTTTGCTTAAAAAAAAAAAAAAACAAAAAAAAATCATTAAAAAAAAATAACAAAGAAAAAACAAAATTTGAATTTATTATCCCATAATATTTGCTTAAAGAAAAAAAACAAAAAAAAAATTCCTAAAAGTTGGTCCGAGTGATGTCAAACTTTGCCAAGTAACTTGCCCTATTACTTTGCCTGCGCTAGTTAAAAATTAAATTTTTTAACCTCGTCAATTCATTAGATTCATAGTTATTGAATTGAATCTTTGTATGGCATTTGCCCGAAAATGGGGCCGTAACATTTTGAAACTTCAAATAAGTGCTCGATTCATTATATAACTAACCGTGTGCAATTTGAAGAAATTCATATTGGTGCAAAAAAATTGTATGGCAGCTTCCCGAAGCCTTGGTCCGATTTTAACCAAAAACAAAAGGGACCCTAGAAATAGACACACGGACGGACGGACAGACACACATAGCTAGATCGATTTACTTTTCGATTCTAAGCCGGTAGGGACCCTTGACACTATATCTAGCTCGTCTAGATCGATGCGTTACAGACGGAGGAGCAATTTTAATATACCCGATGTCATATATGCATGCACGGGTATAAATATATCTTCTATAAATTTACATATCTATTTATATAATTTCGTAAGGCCGTATTAGCATTTTGAGATATAGATGGGAAAATTATAACTATGTCTGCAGGGCCATAAGTCTTAGAGATATATCAACATATATCTTTAACAATGATCACAAAGTTCTTTACGCGTACAGGCCAATGCCAATCTGGTAAAGATATATTTTATATTTATTATACATAAAAGTATAAATTTAAACTTTACCGATTGCATCTTCCTAAGCAATGTCGGATTAATTCGGGTAAAACAGTTATGGCTATAAACATTTTAAGTTTATGTTTAATGATCAATTTACCAAAAATTATATTTTAATAAGTTGTTTGCATTTAAGTATGTATTATATATATAATATTTGAAAATAAAAACTTTTTATGGTAACTATAATATACATATATTTAAAAAAAATTTTCAGATACGGACTATCAAAATTTTATGGTCGTAGAAAGCTCACATATTAGAACGGGTCCCAGATCAGATTTTTCGAAATATCGTTGGACACTCTTTAACTTTTTTAAAATATTGTTGGGAAGGTAAAATTAAATTATATTAAAAATTATCCACAAATTATAAAAAAAATAATTTAACCATATTTATTATTTTTGACAAAAAAACATTTTGATCTATGATAGTGTTTCATAAGGTCGGTGTAATCAATATAAAAGCTGAAGGCAATTTTACTATTTTAATTGAATGTTTGTGAAAGGTTTTAGATTGAATGCACAGCTTAATTCATTTTAGTCTAGAGAAGTCTAAGAACAAAGCATATATTTTTATTATAGAATCTTTAGGGTTAATTTGTTTTTTACCTGTTTACCCGTTTTGCACAAAGATTCAATGGAATTTTGGAGTTTTTGGTGTTAACGGAAATTAACCTTTATTAACCTTTAGTGCAAAAGCTAAATGAGATAATTTGGTTGCGACATATTCACCCGTTTGGACACGATCTCTAATGATTTCTTTAAAGTCTTATTACGAAATTTTTGAAACTTTTAACATTTCTCTCATAAAATCATACAATAACGAGGAAGATTGTAGCAGAACTTTCAGTAAAGTACAAAACAAAATATAAGTTGAAAAGCAGATTTTTAACCTTTTCAAGGACAAAAAGTTAAGTTAGCACAAAAATTGCACATAGTGTAAATGTTAATTTTAAAATGTAATACAGCAATTTTTTGAGATTATTCTGGCAATTTTTCAACAAATTTATCAAATTTCACTTAAAACTTTTCATAAATATTAATAATGCGCAGAATTTAGTTTACATTATTCGCAAAACTCACCATCCTCAACTACATTTTTAAGGAGCACCACGTATAGAAAATATAGAGATTATTGTTGAAACTGTTTTAGAAACTGTTTTTTAAAGTTTTTGTTTCGCATTCAAAATACCACCCTATGTATTCGGAGCCTGGACCTTTTAATCGTTATAATGGCTAACGATGATATATAAAAAATCATGATAACTCAACAACTAATAATGCTATCTACCTAAACTTTGTTCTACGAAATTTCGGCGGGGATTGTCGAGAACAGACCATAGGTTCGGATCATAGAACTTTTTGATTGAATTTAGGCCAAACGAGCATAATTTCAAAACCCATGAAGATAGAACCTCCAAATTTGGGTTAAGGGTGCCTACTCCCTTTTCCTTCGGGTCCTTATAATTAAGTCCAATTAGAGTAGTGGGTCGAAGACCATCCACACAGTTCCAAAAACCTTAAAGCATATCAGCGAAATTAATAAAAATAGTAACTTAATTTAAAGATAGAACTTCCAATTGTGTACAAGGGTTAACTAGTATTGAAAGTACGGCGGAGACTGCATATGGGCGAAATCGGACAGTGGGTTCGGGTTCTGGAACTTTTATCGGTTCAAGAACTAACGAACTCGGAATATATCCAAAAAACACGATCACTCAAAAACTAATAGAGCTATCTTAATGAAATTTAAACTCTAGGTTACCAGTACTTTAACATATAGGTCAGGTCGGCCCATGGGTTAGGGTTCTGGAACCTTTGAACAGTTCAAGGGCTAATGAACATATATTCAAAAAACACGATAACACAAAAACTAATCACGCTATTTTGATGAAATTTAAACTCTAAGCTACTTGTAATGAAAGTACCGTGGAGATTGTTTATTGTCGAGATCTGACAATGGGTTCTATTTCTAGAAGCTTTTGTTAGAATTAAAGCCAAACTAATTAGAATAGTTGTTATTTCCAAGACCTTGAAGCATATATTCGAAATTAATAAAAAAAATAATTAAAATAAATATAGAAGCTTTAATTTTATAACGGTGTTTTTTTCCTGTTTTCTTTATGTCCCCGAAATTTAGACTTAATTGTAGTGGTGCCTCCTGAAAAATCACAAAATTAAAAAGCTTATCTTCGAAATTAATGAAGATAGAAACTTTAAATTTGATTCACTAGGGTTCTTTCCTATTTCCGTTCTTATTTAACACATTAACATTTTTTTGAGGCTTTCTTTTTAGCCAAAGCAGTACTTCGCAAATTTTGACAATATTAGCTTCCAATATTATTTTGACCAACCGTCGGGCCGACATGGGTTAACAAATTCCAAATCTGTTAATAGTGTCAACTCAAAAATTTGAAGAAAATCGGTCGAACCGTTTTCATTTTAGAAGAAATATTTGCACCGCAGCCCCAACTTGGCGGTCCGATAGAACAAAATTTTTGGGCCACGATTTCTTTCCGTACCCAAAAACCTCTATATACACATTTTCATTTAAATTGGCTGAGCAGTTTAGTCTATTCACTACATACAAACAAACAAACAAACTTTCGCTTTTATATATATAGATATTTTATTGATACTTAAGTTGTGTTCAAAGCTACATGCTGCATCTATTTATTTCTTTATTTAAATGAATTATATGAAAAGTTCTAAAATTGTCATTGTATTTTAGAAATACATTTGTTGCATATTTTGCATGTATAAGCTTTTCTAATAGGTACATATACTAAGAATTTAAATTAATTTAAATTTTGTGATAAAAAAACTAAGCAAAGAATTAATGGTTTTAATTAACATTAAAAACCATCAAATTATATAAACTTTTATATATATATATTTTAACAAAATAAATGTTTCTTTCGAATAACTTTGAGTTTAATGAAAATTAGCACGTATACAGATAACAGAAGCATTAGAAATTGTAATACCTATTTACATTAGAAGTGTTCAAAATTCCTTATCATAAATACAAAAGATGAGAATTAACCAATTCAGTCGTCAGTACAGTTGTTTTTTAATATTTTTAAATAGATAAATATTAAGAATTTTTAATATTTTTGAATTGATAAAATAATTAGAAAATATTTCTAGTATTATAAAGTTAATTTGGTTAGCTATGTCTTACGATCCAACTAATAAAAACTTTTATGGTGTTAAAATGAGTTATGGACTTCTGATTATATTTGAATCAAATATATGTAGTGCATTTCTAAGTTTACTTTCTCTTTGAGTACTTCGCAAAATTGAACGAAATTTGCAATTTTTTTGACTAACACTATAAAAAACAATCAAAGTTCAATCAGTCTATATGCTATAAAAAACGATCAAAAGCTCGCTTCTATATATATGAAGATTAAATTTCGAGATCGTAGCTTCTTTAGTTTTTGAGTTACCGTGCGGACGAACGGACATACATATCTAAATCGATTTTTTTTTCGATTCTGATCTGATCCATACACTTGAGTCTATATCTACCCTCTCTTCTTCTCTGCGCCACAAAGGTAATGGCAAACTTATTATACCCTTTGACCTTTAGTCATACGGGTAAAAAAACAAGTAAAGAAGCAACCGAGTTAGGAATACCGTACACCACATTGGTTCAAATTAAATTACAAGATCATAAGTCATTTTTAAAATTAAATAAAAAGCTTTTATTAGATTGATTATTTCGACCTAATTAATGGAATTAATTTCATAATATTAAAAACTTTTTCTAGTTAATTTACTTATTCAAAAATTCTATTAAAAATAATAATAAACAAAAGAACATGAAATAAAACTGGCCCATTTTTGTTTTGTTCACAGTCAATCCCCGTCCTTCTTTCATTTCTAGTTAACCCTTGCATAAATTGGAAGGTTCGATCTTTATTTTAAGTTAATACATTAAGAGCCAGAATTTCTCCAAGTGAGCCCAAATTTCGGGCACAGGAATTAGTAAAGAACAGAAACACCCTTATACCAGGACGTTCTATTTTCTTTGGTTTTGGAATTGTACGTTTGACCTCAATTCGATTAAAGGCTACTAGTATCGAAACAAGTGGGTGAACTCGACCACATGCAATCCCTGCCGTATCTTCTTTAGTTGTTGAGTTGCCGTGATTTTGTGTATATATTCGTTAGTCCGTTAACCAATCAAAAATTCAAGAACCAGAACCTAAGGACTGATCTGACCCATATGCAATCCCCGTCGTACTTTTATTGCTAGGAACCTACTGTTAATTTCATCAAGATAGCTCAATTAGTTTTTGCTTCTGGTTAGGTGACGCTGATCACAAATATATATATACTTTTCCACATCTATCTTGCTTCCTTTTGGCGGTTACAAACACCATACCAAAGTTAATGTATGAAATAAGTTTAATCATAAGTGTTGGGAACAAAAATAACTATATGAAATGATGTCCACTTCATTGTAACTTAACTAATAATTAACATCTAATTTGTATTATACAATTTCTGATATGATAATTTTACATTTTTACGAAGTTAATTATTTCCCGTGAGAAATAATTAAAGTTAAAAAAAATTTTAAAGTATTGTAATTTAATATTTAATGCAAAATTAATAAATGATTTGAAATTTTTAAATATTCTTAAACTTAAAATTATGAGAAATATAATTTTGCTGTCTAAGCGTCTTGGTATTTATTTGATATAATTTGCGTATATCTGGTGTCTTAACTCTTCCCTTATACAAAATCCACGTCCCCAAATCCACGTGGACCAGAAGTTTATTATGGCTGGTTGAAGATTCACAATTGATGTATCTGTTTCTGTTGTTTTCATTAAAATAATTATGTTTCCCGGTGCCTTCTGAATGATTTCTTTATAAAAATTGGTATAACTGCAAATATATTTGATGAAATAACAATTATATCTGTTGTTGTATCGATAGTTGAGACCATCAAAAGTTTTCTTTATTCCTTAACGTCTTGGACCACATGCAGACTGTGTAAATACTCTAGGTTTGGTTTTATTTTAACTTAAATAATTTAATCTTTTTATTTATGAATACCTGATTTTCAATTTTGATAGTTTAATTTTGTAATTGTATCAAAAAATTACAAAGTAGTAGTTTTTCTTTATTATAGCCCATTAAAGTTGTTTTAAAATTGTTAAGAAGGAATGTGCCATCATATAAAGACTCAATTTCTTCATTTTTATTGAGCTGATATGCTCATTTTCAGTTGGAGTAGGAGCTATGATATGCGATGGTCTCCTCAATTTTCGTGATCTGATTAATTGTGCAAGTGATAACTTTGTTGAAATGTTTGTACCTTTCAGCTATTCCATATATTTCTTATAAATAAGTTAGTAAATCTAATTATTTAGTAGCTTAAATTTTTATGTGGTTGTACACGATTCCACTTATGGTTTTTTATTGTTTGCGAGGGTGGATGAAAACCATCGAAAGCCGCCAATAATCACGCAGCGAAGTTCATCTAGGGAGTGTTGGAATTTAAGCCCATTTGTTTTTAAATCAAACTTGGAATGGACCTTAAATACATATATGTATGGTTTGATTTTTGCGATTGGGATTGGGAAGCAAATAAGGGCTAGGGTATGAAAATTGAAATTATGTTGGATAAAGGAAATAATTTAAAGCTAAGTCAAGAAGATAGATGTTAATGCTAGTCTTAAACTTTATTGGATCGTGTATACAAAAATGATTTTCAAATTACTAATTCAACAGTGTAGGGATGAGCATCTGTCGCACTCCTTGTTTCGTGTTTTAAAATATTTGAGCGGAGGCATTAATTGTTTAATTTAATTGGAACAGGTGTAGGTTCCTAAATTTTTTGGCTTAATGTAGATATAAAGATTTTTAGAATAAACCCCCAAACCAGTCATTTCAGAGTATATCATTGCAACACATAACAAACTTAAACATTTAACTGCATCTTTAGCTTTACCAAAAATGTGTTTTGCCCAGGCCAATTTGTGATTTTCCCGATACCAAGAATATTAAGGTCTGTTGTGTGAGGGATTACATATTGTAATTTCCTCGAGATTAGACAGCTTTAAATTTTTTATACTCTACACCTATGAAATAGGAAAAGGGTATATTAACTTTGTGGTATTTGTAACCCCCTAAAGGTAGCAAGCTAGATATGGAAAATAATATATATTTGTGATCAGCGTGACCTCCTGAGTCGATATAGCCATGTCATTCCGTCCGTCCGTTCGTTTGTCAGACACGATAACTTAAAAACTAATGGAGCCATTAATGAAATTTAAACTCTAGGTTTCTTGTAATGAAAGTACCGCGGGGATTGCATATAGGTGAAGTCGGTTCAAGAGTTCGGATTCTGGATCTTTTAATTCGTCTAAGGCTAACGAACATATAAAAAAAATCATTATAACTCAACAACTAATGACGCTATCTTCATGAAATTTGTGCTGGAGGTTACAAGTAATTAAACCACTGCGGGAATTGCATACGGTCAAGATCGGACCATGGGTTCAGATTCTAAAACTTTTTGATCGAATTTACGCCAAACGAACATAGTTCCGAAATCAATGAAGATAGTACCTCTTAACTTGGTATCAGGGTGCCTCTTCCTTTTGCAATTTTGGACCAATTGGATTAGTGGGTGGGGGACCATCCACACAGTTTTGAAGACCTTACATTTTATAAATTAAAAACAAAATATTTTTTTAATAAACGTTCAAATTTCCTTTTTTTAATTTTTATTATATATCTTTTTTTAATTTTTATTATATTATAAATATATCAATAAGAAATTGTGTTCTATACTTATGTTACCTCAATATTTCAATTTGATATTAATCTTTTTTATACCTGTAATCTGTATCACGTTATACTTCAAGGAAAAAAAACAAACAAAGCTTATTTTGTCTTAAAATCAACACGATTACACTCACCCCATTTATGGATTTCTGCTTAATCATTGTTTAGCTCACTAATCATGAAATTGAGTGATATTACAGCGGCTATGAAATTTGTAGATAGCCGCAAAGGTGCTGTAATCTGCGAAACTGTGAATTGGATTAGAGGTTATTGAAAGTAGGTCATTGATAAATATTAAGAAAAGAATAGGTCCTTGAGTGACACCATCATTTATTTGAAATTGGTTGGTAGTATAACATTTCACAAGTTCTCGAATACTGCGTTTCAAAAGAAAATCTGCAACATATTTTAAGAAAACCTTACCCAAACCTAAAGTTTTGCATTTTTCTATTAAAGCATCATGACCCCAAGATCAAAAGCTTTGGTGAAGGCTGATATTTAACTTCTCGCAAAGGTAATTCATTAGATCACTAGATGAACGACGGGTTCTGAATGTTTTCTTCATGATCTTCAATACGGGATCACGAAAAAAACCTTTGCGATCAAGTTAATTCAGAAAATTTATGTTTACAATTTTTTCCATTACTTTGAAAATTAGCGGCAGATTTGTTTCTGTCATCACTTCGGTATCCTAAATTAAATTCAAATAGTGGAATACGTTTTTTTGGTAACCATTGAAGGGATCTATCCTGACCAGGCGATTTTTTTCTGTCAAGAATTAAAATTTACTTCAGGACACGGAAAAGGATGAAAATATTGAAGAATCTGAATAGAAATAAATCGGCCAGTCAGGATAGAAGCAGTACAATTTAGATAGAGTTCCAGTACTATTTTTCATATAATTTACATAGGAGTCTAAAAGTACTATTTTAGGTGCAGGGTCAGAACTCCCAGGATCATAAGTCCCTTCCGAACTTATAACTTACTTAGTGAGACTTAAGTCCCTAAGGGACTTATGACCCACTTTATAATATTTACGTGGGCCATAAAACCTTTCAGGGACTTACGTAATATATTACAATCAAAAATATGAAATAAAATCTGAAAGCCTTTTCTGATCTTTATAATTTAAGGTATGATAATACTATATATAATTAATATATAAGATGTACAACAATATGTATTTTCATATTTATCTTTACGACAGACTATATTAGGAAGCGTATTTAGGGTTGTTAAAAATCAAAGTTGAACTACTTTTTCCAGACTATTTATGAATTCATATATGCAAGACTTTGGTTACAAAATCAGGATTACCCTTTTTGCAAAAATGTAGTTTTAATGTAATGCTATTTAATGTTACATTTGTAGTAAACTTTTTTTGTACAATGTTGGAGCATGTATATGGTATATAAAAAATTTGTAAATAACTAATGTTAATATACCACGTATTGTATTAATATATATTATATTATGTTTACATGTATTTTGGTTATGTAATAGACTTACTACATTAATTCCTAAACTTATTATACCCTACACCTATAGAATAGGTAAAGGGGTATATTAACTTTGGTATGGTGTTTGTAACCACCTAAAGGAAGCGAGCTAGATATGGAAAAGTATATATATTTGTGATCAGCGTGACCGCCTTAGTCGATATAGCCATGTCCGTCCGTCCGTCCGTCCGTCCGTCCGTCCGTAGGCACGATAACTCAAAAAATAATGGAGCTATCTTGATGAAATTTTAACTGTAGGTTACTAGGACTGAAAGTACGGCGGGGATTGCATATGGGCGAAATCGGCCCATGGGTTCGGATTCTGGACCTTTTAATCGGTTTCAGGGCTAACGAACAAATATAAAAAATCACGATAACTCAACAACTAATGACGCTATCTTCATCAAATTTGTGCTGTAGGTTACTAGTAATGAAACTACTTCGGGAATTGCGTAAGGTCGGGATTGGACCATGGGTTCGGAACCTAGAACTTTTTGATCGAATTTAGGCCAAACGAGCATAATTCCGAAACCAATGAAGATAGAACCTCCAAATTTAGTATCAGGGTGTCCCTTCCTATTTCCTAAGTGTCTTGGGAATTTGGGTCCCATTGGAGTAGTGGGTCGGGGACCAGCCACACATTTCCGAAGACCTTAAAGCATATCTTTAAAATTAATAAAGATAACAACTTGAAAAAATGTA
The DNA here is from genome assembly GCA_963082915.1 of Dolichopus griseipennis. Taxonomy (NCBI): domain Eukaryota; kingdom Metazoa; phylum Arthropoda; class Insecta; order Diptera; family Dolichopodidae; genus Dolichopus; species Dolichopus griseipennis. The sequence continues at coordinate 259,275,257 of OY720441.1, read as the reverse complement.
GAAGCTTCCAATTTGCCACAAGGGTGTTCTTTACTATCTCTTGCGTGTTCCCCTAATTTGGGATCAATTGGAGTGGTGGTTCTGTACCCCTCTCAGACCTCCCAAGTTTTAAAGGCTTATAATCGAAATTACTAAAAATAGTTACTTAAAATTAGGATAGACCGTTCAAATTGTGTACAAGGGTTAACTAGTACTATAAGTACAGCGCGGACTATATAAGGGCGAAATCAGCCCAGCGGTTCGGATTCCGGACCTTTTAATCGATGTCAGGGCTAAGGAACATATATAAAAAATCACGATAACTCAACAACTAATGAGGCTATCTTCATGAAATTTGTGCTGTAGGTTATTGGCAGCGAAACTACGGCGGTGATTACGTACGGTGAGGATTGGACAATGGGTTCGGAACTTAGAACTTTTTGATCGAATTTAGGCCAAACGAGCATAATTCCGAAACCAATGAAGATAGAACCTCCAAATTTGGTATCAGGGTGTCCCTTCCTATTTCGTAAGTGTCTTTGAAATTTGGGCCCCATTGGAGTAGTGGATCGGAGACCAGCCACTCAGTTCTTAGGCCCTTAAAGCATATTTTCGAAATTAATAAAGATAGTAACTTGAAACAAATGTAGAAGCTTCCAATTTGCCAAAAGGGTGTTCTTTAGTATTTCTTGCGTGCCCCCCTAATTTGGGATCAATTGGAGTGGTGGTTCAGAACCTCTCTTAGACCCTCCAATGTGTAAAAGCTTATCATCGAAATTAATAAAACTAGTAACTTAAATTAAGATAGAGCGTTCCAATTGTGTACAAGGGTTAACTAGTATTGAAAGTATGACGGGACTGCATATGGGCGAAATCGTGCCATAATTTCGGGTCCTGGAACCCTTGAAAAGTTCAAGGACTAACAAACATATATCTTACAAACACCATAACTCAAAAAATAATGCCGGTATTTTGATGAAATTTAACAGTAGGTTACTAGTAATGAAAGTACCATGGGAATTGGTTGTGGTCGAGTTTAATTTCGAAGCCAAAGAATATATTTTCTATGTCCTATGTGCCTCCGAAATCTAGACTTAATTGTAGTGGTTCAGCTATGTTCAAAGGTACTTGCTGCATTTATGTAAAATTTATTTTTATATTTAAATGAATTATATGAAAAGGTGTAAATTTTTAATTGTATTTTAGAAATACATTTATTGCATATTTTGCGTTTATAAGCTTTTTCTATTAGGTATATAAACTAACCATTTAAAATAATTGCAATTTTTAAAAATTTGGATTATTAAATATATTATGCTTTGATTATCTTTTTATCACAAAATTTAATAATTAGAATTTTTTCATTTTGTAATTGAATTGGAATAAATATATTTTCATTTATTTCAAGTTTGTTTGTTTTTTAATATTTTTAAATAGATAAATTAGTAAGAATTTGTAGTATTTTTTAATAGATAGGGTAATTAGAAAATGTTTTTAGTATTATACAGTTAATTTGGTTAGCTATGTCTTACGATCAAATTAATAACAGCTTCTATGGTGTTAAAATGACTTATGGATATGTCCTTAAATTTGAACCAAATAGGTGTAGGGTATTTCTAAGTCGGTTGCACCGACTGACTGTTTCTTTACTTGTTTTTTTAATAATTTCACATGTATTTTCTCATGTAGTACAATTATTAAACAGATTTCAAGACTTAGAAAAGTGGTAAGTAATTGCAAGGTGTAAAGAAATTGATTTTAGGATTAGATGGTTGAGTTTAGGATGCTATAATGGTATATGTTTGAAGTAGAGCTGCGGTGGGGACTAAAACTGCAGCTGTAGAATTGAACCAAAACAAAGTATAAATAAAATCGAAGTTTTAAAATTCCCGCCGAAGATCCCCAAGTTCCCTACCAAAGTTTCCCAAGTCCACAGCCTAAGTTGTTGGAAATAGGTATCCGTCGAAGTTTTGGGAATGGGTATCAGTGCCCATAAATTTGAATATATTGTTATGAAAGTGTTAAAGTACCCTATAGTATGCAATAAATGATTTTGGTGTTTTGATAAGGGTATAAAATTTAAACTTCTAAATGCTTGTGGCTTTGAGATAAGAGTAAAAAAATTAAAATTTTCGAATTCTTTAATCTACTAAATATTTTTATTTTATTAAAATTTTGTTTTTTTACTAATAAGAAATAGAGTATAAAATTTATGGATTCTAAGCTACTCGAAAACATATGTATGATACTTGACATTTAATGATGTTAAATGAGTTAGTCAAAATGACGTAGGAGATTCTTAAAAAAGTTTTTCAACCCCTTGAACTTGAGAATGTATAAAAATCTTCTGGATTCTGCGAATTAAGTTTTAAAAATAGAATATTTTGATAAAATATTCTATATTCTATATTTTGATTGCGCTAGTTTTTTTCAAAAGCTTTTGATACTCCGCTAAGTCATCTTCAACGTCTTCAACAAGTTGTTGTTGCTATTTGTTTTCGAACAATTTATATGTTTTGCTATTTAAAACGAAAAAAACAATAATCTTAAATCACAATTTCTTATCAGCTAAAGAAAACAAAAATTTTGATTTTTCAATTTTTGTTCTCATTCGTTTGCAGAAAAAGTACCTATATATAACTTTATATTTTTAAAGTTGTAAAATAAAAATCTTAAATAATGTCAGGCGGTGGGGATTCCTTTTTATAATTTAAAAAAAAACGAGGAAGAGTGTGGTAGGGTAGACTGTGTCAACTCTGGGATACCCGTATGTCCGTTATATAAACATTATATCATTATTATTATAAACATTAATTACTTTTGACAAAATTTCAAACATACCAGCTTTATTAGGTGTAGTGCAATGCTCATATAAAAGAAGGAGTGGTATGGCAGTTACTCGAACCCTTTGCAGTAGACCAACCAAATTTTGCAGTAACCTTGGCCATTACACTAAACTATTTTTGGTAAAAATTCAAACACCAAACTTCAATAGGTATAGAGCAATGCTCATATAAACTGAGAAGGTGTATGGCAGCTACTCGAACCCTTTGCAGTAGACCAACCAAATTTTGCAGTAACTTTGGCCATTACACCAAACTATTTTTGGCAAAATTTCAGACCCGCAGCTCTAATAGGTAAAGAGTAATTCTTATATAAAAAAAAAAGAAGTTGTATGACAGCTACCCGAACACATGGACCAAAATGGCTAGATTTAAATAGCGATGACGGCTATTGCAAAAAAAAAAAAAATTTGCGAAAATTTCAAGATCCTAGCTCCTTTAGTTTTTGAGTTATCGTGGTGACGGTCGGACGGACGTACATAGCTAAATCGATTTATTTTTCGATTCTGATCCGATCCATACACTTGAGCCTATATCTACCCCCTATCACCCTCTCCGTCTATGCGTCGTAAACGTAATGGCAAATTTATCATACCCTTTGACTATATGGTCATACGGGTATAAAAACAAAATATATTAGTGTTACAAAGCTTTTTTATTTATTTTTTAACTAATCGTAATAAAGATATTTTAAAAAATTTGGCTGAATTGTGTGTAAACGAATCCGTCCATTTATCATCTTGATCTTCTTCGAGTGAATTAAATTGAATTAGTGTTGAATCAGCATAATTCCTCAGAAACTTAATATGGTTCTTAATTTCCTTTTTGTATTTCTTTCTAAAATTTATAAAATGAAGTTTATTAGATGAGTTTATTAATATAAGGTTCGATCCTAGTTCTATGCCCTTACTAAGAGAAGATTTTTTATGAATTTAGTCTAACAAAAATAGTCATGTGTTCATTATCATATAACGCAAACGAAGGTCAAATAGGGTCAAAAGTTTTTCTTCAACAAGTATTTAAAGTACTATATGGCACTTACCCTCAAGTAACAGTATGTTTTAATTGTGGTGCAAAAACTAAAACAAGAGTTGAAAAGAAAATGCTAAAAAAACGCATATTGCAGCTCTACTAATGTGTTTAGTGGGATTATGGTTCTGTTGCTGTATTCCATATTGTACTAAAAATGTGAAAAATATAAATCATTACTGTTCAAAATGTAACAATTTTTTAGGTGTTTATATTAAATGAATCATTTTAAAAAAACATTTTTCTAATAATAATTTGATACTCAAAATTCTATAAAAAGCTACTTCTATGTTAAAAATATAACATAATCCGATTAGACTATTAAGTATATACATTACTATGTTTTGGGCTGATAACATTTTATGTTATTTTTATTTTATTTTATTTTACAAACCGAAACAAGGTCGTTACAAAAAAAAAATTCTTAAAAATTATTACTTATATTTAAAATTATACAATATAATGACTTAAACAATAAAAAAAAAATAATGCTTATTCTTGCATTCTTAAAAAAAAAACACTAATTTTATATACAAAATTATGTACATACATACATGCGTGTATATAATGAATAGAATAAATATTAATTTTTGTAGCATATTAAAAAGTAATTTGATTTGTAGCATAATAAAAAGTAATTATGACTTATGACTAAGTATTTATAAAAACAAATTATAGAATGCACAAAAATTAAAAAAAAAAACAAAACATAATTAGCAATTTTGTTGTATTTTAATGCAATACAGTAAGTGTGCTGTGTGTTATGTTTTAATTATATCATAGTTTAAAAGAAAAATATTGCTTATTTAAGAATTAATTGTCTGAGATCATTAAATTAAAAAAATGTTTATGTAAAGTGTGTTTAAAAGTAGCTTTGGAGATTGATGTAGAATAAAGATGACTAATTTTGTTGAAAGTAATGCAACATCTATTGATGGGTTCATTTTTACCATACTCTGTATTATGTTGATAATCCATTAAAAATCTTGTATTTCTAGTTTGCCGAACATTAGCGTTAAGTCTAAAGTTATTATTAAGAGATTGAATAGAAATACTGTTATTTAAAATATCAAAAGTAAAACATGATGATAAGAGTTGTCTTCGTGAAGATAAAGAAAGCATATTAAAAGACTTAAGTCTTGTATTATAGCTAGGAAGATTAACAAAATTAGAAGGATTATACATATTTCTTAATGCAAATAAGAGAAATTGCTTTTGAACTGATTCAATTCTATTGAAGTGAACTTGAAAGGCTGGATCCCAAATTATGTTACCGTATTCTAAAATAGATCGAACAAGGGAACAAAAGAGGGATTTTGTCACAGCTAAGTCATTAAATTCTTTAGCTCTTCTCTTAATGAAACCTAACATTTTATTAGCCTTAGAAACTAATTGGTCATAGTGAAGATTATAACTAAGTTTATTATCGAGAAGAATACCTAAATCAGAAATGCTAGAAACCCTTTCAAGAGTTACGTTATCTATGTTATAGTCATATACTAAAGAAGATCGTTTTCGGGTAAAGCTGATAACCTTACATTTCTGTATGTTCAGTTCCAAGTTATTTGATGTGAACCAAGTTTGTAAATCTGATAAGCTTGATTGAAGTATAACTGCATCAGAATTATCTTTTACAACTTTATATATTTTTAAGTCGTCAGCAAAAGCAATATGTGGTATGGCGTCTAAATATTCCGAAAGGTCAGAAATAAAAACATTGAAAAGAAGTGGTCCCAAATGACTTCCTTGTGGTACACCAGAAGTAACATTAATAGATTTGGATAACAGACATTGAAATTTGACGTTTTGGGTTTTTTCTGATAGATAAGAATTAAGCCACGAAAGAAAAGAACCCGTAATGCCAAAAGTTGATAGCTTATTTAGCAAAATTAAGTGATCTAGACGATCGAAAGCTTTACTAAAATCTGTGTAAATTGCATCAACTTGGTATCCTTTCTCCATTTGGTTCAGTATTTCGGACGTATACATCATAAGGTTAGTTGTAGTAGAACGACCCTTTCTGAAACCATGTTGTTGTTCATTAAGTTTAACATTAATAATAGGGGTAATTTTATCAACGACAATCTTTTCAAATAATTTAGGAATAGTTGATAGAATGGCTATACCCCGGTAGTTTATAACTGAAGCTCTATCACCTTTTTTTAAAAATAGGAGCTAAATGGAAGGATTTCCACACTTGTGAAAAAATGCCATCTAAAAGCGACTTGTTGAAGATGGAGTGAAGAGGGATTATTAGATTTTGAGCACAGTTGTGTAAAAAGATTGGGGGGATAAGATCAGAACCAGCATTTTTTTTTATATCCAGACTAAAAATTGCTTCAAGAATATCATTTTGTGAAAGACGTAAGTTTGAAATTATCATTGAAAATTATTAAAATTGAAAATTATCTGAAAAGAAGTTACAAATTTCTTTAGGACAAGAAGAAAGCACATTGTCCTTGGATATCATTGAGTTAGGATATCCAAATAACTTACGCTTTGTGTTAACAAAGTTGAAAGATTTTTTGGGTTCAGCGATTAGTTTGTTGCCCATATCAGCAACATAGTTATCGTATGCTGTATTGGCTTTATGTTTAAATTCAATGGCAAGTTGCTTATAATAATTCAATAAATCGTCGCTTGGTGCTGATGAATAATTGATTTTTTTAAATATTTTATTGCGTCGATTTCTCAGATTCCTAAGATCTCTATCTAACCAAGGTTCTGTTGTTTTATTTTTTTTACGAATTTTGGGAACAAAAGTGTCAATAATTGCAAACAGCCTTGAATAAAAGATAGAGATTAGCGAATTAATATCCTGTTGAAGTAACAATTCGTCCCAGTTAATAAGTGACAAAGCATTGTTAATATTTTGATAGTCAGCATTAAAAAAATCGTACACAATTTCATTATTGTAAGATTTAGCGAAGAGTGGGATAGTAGTGGAGAGCTCGAAAATGATTGCGTTATGATGAGTAGTGTTAGTAAAAAGATTATCTGCATCATCAGCGAGATTACCCACCACTTTATCATATGCATTTGAAAATGCAAAATCTAACCACTTGTCATTACTATTAGGATAACTAATAATTGGTTGTAAATCATTACTACAGAACTCACTAATGAGATCGAAGTCAATTTCATCTTGGAAGTTAATAGGTAATAACAAATTATCAGAGTCATCGACAATAAACGAAAGAGAAGGACGATTGAAATCTCCGAAAATAAAGATTAAGTCATCCTCATGCATATCCGAAATAATATTGTGATAAACAGGGTAAAATTCAGAATATGAGGAATTGTCTGAGCACGGAGGAAAATATACAATACCTAGGTATAAATTATTCGTACCTAGGTTTAATTTAATAAATTGGTGATCAAAAGAATTATATGTACCAGTAATTATTGGTACACTAGATAAGTTATTATTTACCGCAAGAAGTACACCACCCCCTCGCGAACAATTTAAAGAATGATAGTTACGGTCTTTTCTGTATATGGACCAATTTCCATCAAGAATTTCTTCGTTCTTAAACGAATCATTTAGCCATATTTCAGTTATAGCTAGTATATTGAAATTACATGACTTAGTATCAACATAAAGCTTTTTAAGCTAACCTCTCATACCGCTACAGTTATGATAAAATATTCTGAAGTTATTGATATTGTTAGTAGATTGAGAGATTTTTTTAGATTTCGTAACATTAGATAATGAAATGAGATTAGGATTTTGTTCGAGACTTGCATAATTATTTCGTGTTTGGACGAAAAAACTTGTCATAGTTCTCGCGAGATTGGTACAAATGATTATAATAGTTACTATCACAATGACTACGAAAAGCCTTAAGGTCCTCTTCGACATCTTTAGCAGTGAAGCCTATATTTTCATGAAATCTGAGATAGAGGCTATACAAATCTTTATAATTAGATGGCAGTCCTTCATTGTGAAAAAGAACTGATAAGTGAGTCCTTGTTTTGCCTTCTAAGACGCGATTATTGGAATCATTATGTAGGTAAGCAAGAAAGAGTCTCACATTATAAAGAATTCTCTCATCTCTGAATCTAGACAGTGCATATCTACAATCTTCAGTTAATGATGGCTTTGTCATTCTAATGATTGGAGATATGAGCGGATCTTGTGAAAGCAAGAGCTTATTATTGTTATTGCTATTAATAATATGTTGATTGCTGTTATTATTATTAATACTTGTATTATTATTATTACTAGTATTATTATTATTGTTGTTGTTGGTATTATTATTACTATTATCATTATTATTATTATTATTATTATTAATGTTATTGCTATTAATTTTAACAATTGGATTACTACATGACGGTACCAACGTGTCTCCCTGAACAAAATTTGGATAATTATTGCTTTTATTTAGTTTAGCTTCATTGTTATTATTTAAATCCGGTTTCAACGTTACACCTTGAACAAAATTTCCATCTTTTTTTCTTACCGAGGATTGTTTATCTGTGTTAATTGTTTGAGTGCTGAAATGAACTTTTGTTGGTTTAACAGTGTTAAAAGGGATAGCAAAAGGATTGAGAAGAGTTTTATTTGAGCTTGTGTTTGATTTGTTAAGTGTAGAATCTTTAAAGTGTTGAACTATGGTACCATTTTTCCAGTGTTTATAAGCTATTATATCATTAACATTGGAAATAGGTACCATAACCTTGAACGATTTGTATTTCGGTTTATATTTTAAGTTTTTTGGTGTAATGTTAACTATACTAATATTATTACATTTAAACTTATTTTTTAAAAAACTATTTAAGCTTCTTACAGTTGTAAATGCTGGACATTTTGAAAAGTAGAGGGCGATGTTACCAGATGTGCCATTGAATGTAGGTTGATTTGAAAAGTTGGTGGAACCATTGGTTGGTAAGGTAGCAATATTTGTTGAGTTAGAAGAAGATTCCGCTTTTGCTAATTCACTATTTAATGAGATATCATTCACGGCATTAGCGGATAAACTCGACATTGTTTTGACAGCTGATACAGTAGTTGTCGGTTTGAAGTACTCAGGCCCCAGAGTAGTAGTAGCAGTATCGATAGAAAAAATAAAACTGGCAAACTGATCCGTTTGCGACCAAACTTCTTTAACGGTCTTTTTTTCATTTATTTGAAAGGATTTGTTCACATGACAGCCGGCTTCGACTTTTTCAGAAAGCTTCCTTATATCTGTTTTTAGTGAACAGATCTCGTCTTTCAGTTTGTCTGCATTGTTTATAGACGTATTGGAGGCTTTCGACCCAATGACACAAAGCTTCCTAATATCCGTTTTAAGAGAGGATATTTCATCCTCTAGCCTGTCCGTTTTATTTATTTTTTCCAATTTATCGAAGATCATTGATTTCATTTCTGCCAGGTTGTGGGCTACTTCGTTCTTTATATCTGCAATCGTCACCGTCTCGTTAGTTGACGTAGATAAAACTAATGGATTTGTTTCGTCGAAGCGTAGACACAAATCCAATAAGACATTGTTAGTGTTGTATATAACTTTGATCGCTTTATTTAACACTTGCATTTGATCATCTTTGATATCAAGCAAGTTTGTTAAGTTTTTGTTGTTCATATTTGCTAAGAGATCATGAATGTTAAGGCATTCATCACAGACGAAATTGTTACAAAGTCTAGAAGAATGCCTATTTCTTTCTAGCCCTACGCAAGTTCCATGTAGTTTTTTACCGCAGAAGCCTTTACATTTCAGCAAATCCAATTTTGCGTCATGATTACTGCACGTGACATGAGCACATTTAATTGCGGAAGAATTGTTGTTAAGAATTTTGTTTGACATTGTAAATAGTTAATAAAAAAACAGATTTAGAGGTCAACAAACAAAACAATTACTAATTAGCACAAATTCAAAAGTTTGCGAAATTATTATACACTTTACAGAAATTTTATCTTTAATGTTTATATTTAATTTTTTTTTTTAATTAAAATTTAACGCAAGTGTCAGCAAAATTGTATTATTATTATTGTACTTTTAAGTTTTAATGTTTTTATAGTTTTATTGTTGTATTTATTTAAATTTAAATAGTGTATGATGATTCACTAAATACTTTCATTAAAATTAAAACAAAGCGAAAGAGTATGTCTTAACTGTACTAAAGATAGATTGAGAATGAGTATAAATATTGTATTTGCGGACGGAAATGGGCTTCAATTAAAATAATTCATTGGAGAATATTTCACGATTTTTTGGAGATATATATAACTCCAGAAGGTGGTGAAAAAATTGGTTTATTTAAAATTAGAAATGGTGAATCATTAACTAGCTAATTTGATTTATTTCCTTTGGATATAAATTAACATTTAAAAATAGAAGTATCTGGTGGTGATATATCCATTGTTGGTAAAATAAGAGGTTCAGCTAATAAAAAAAAGCAAGAACTTAATCATTTTAATGTCGATTGCCCATTTTCTAAAGAAGATGATTGGGAGATGATTGAAAAGAATATTTTGAATGTTCTGCCAGCTGAATTTTTTTTTTTGTTAAAAAGAATTACTGAACATATTGATTTATTACCACTGACAAGAAATGAATATGAAGAAAATCAGATTTGAAAAAAGTTGAGAGTTGAAAAAATCGATGATAAGGGAACGAATCGATGAAGGAGTTTTATTTATAGCAACAATAGAAAATGCATATATGAAAAAAATAAAAAATTGGTGACGTCTTAAATAATTTTAGAAAATTACTTGAAAGTTTAAAAGAGCAATATTTAGATTATATGGAAGCTTATTCAGATGGGAGAGATAGATTTTTACCGCTCTTTATGTATGTGTGTTCTATTATAAATCAAGTAAAGTTTGTACATAATAAAGAACTTTCTAGAAAATAAAGAGCGTAAAAAATATTTATATTTTTAGTTTTCATCACCACATTATTGCATAAATTATGAATGAAGATATATCAAAGTTTTTTCGTGACACTGAAATTTTTTTTATTTTAATATTTTGTCTGTTTACTATTCAAATATATTCAGCTCCAATTTCAAATATTAGATTAGCTGATTCAGCTTATGGTAGTACATACTTTAATATATTACTTCCAAATAATCAGACAGTGAAAGTAAATTTATCAGTTCAACTATTAAAACATGTAATTTCATCAGAATTAAACAAAGCAACAACAATTGAATCAGAAACTGCAACAACAACAACAATAGCAACAATCACTACTTTAAAAGCATTTTCGCAATTAGCAAAATATCTTGCTGACTCAGTATCGCAATATGTTTCTATTGATGAAGCTATTGACTTTTAGAAAAGAATTAATTTTAAAAGAACGTAATATTAGTGGAATTATAAATAGTGAACATATATTTTACAGACATTTTCAATTGGAATATGGAAATAATAAAGACATTCATTCAAGATACGAATATGATAGTAATTCTATGGAAAGATTTCTCAAAATTCAATGTTATGAATATCGAAAAATTCAAACAGAAAAAATTTTAAGTAATGGAGAAGCGGAAACTATTCCTATAATAGATGCAGATTATAAATCTGATTACACTGTACTTGATTTTCGATCAATATAACAAAAATCGTCTTATCAAATGGAAATTACATAAAATTAAAAATAAAATAAAAGATTGCAACAATTGTAAAATAATTATAAAATAAAATATTGTTTTTATAATGAATCTTTTTTATTTATCCATGAATTATGATCAGAAGTAAACTCAAACCATTTAACAAAAGTTTTATTATAACTATATTTAAGAATTTTTTTCAATCAAAAAAACTTGTTTTTTATTAGTTTTAAATACAGTTTTAAGCAACAATTTCGGCACTATCTGTATTGACATCAGATGGGCGTTTTTGAATTGTTCGATGTCTAGGGTTGTTGTATTGTTTGATTAATTCTGTAATTAGGTTAATCCATTTATAATTTTCGTCGAAACTATTTCCACATCTTATCTTTTAAAGTTCTATTAAAACGCTCTACAATAGAGGCTTTTAATATGCTAAATGTTGAGTAATGATTTATTTGATATTTATTCATTAAATTTTTGAATATTTTATTGAAGAATTCTTTTCCATCATCAGTTTGTAAATATCGTGGATGTCTTTTAGAAGTTAGAAAAATATTTTGCATTGCTTTTGTGACGTTCTCTGAAGTTTTTGTTTTTATTGGGATTGCCAGGCATACTTAGAAAACCAATCAATTACAGTTAATAAAAACTTAAAACTTTTCTTTAGCATATGAACCCATTTTACTAAATCAGCTTGCCAAGATCATCAAATCCTTTAATTATAACCCTACTTCGTTTAAAATTTCTACATGCTGGCTTATAAAGCTCTTCAACCACCTCTCTTTTACTCATTTTTCAAATGAAATGTATTTATAATATATATATACAATAAACATGTGATGAAAAAAACCGAGGATTTTTAAAAAGCACATTTTCAAAATTTTTTTTTTTTTAAATTTATTTTGAACGAGCTTGTCAACCTTTAAGATTTTTAAAGCCCTTTTAACAACAATAAAAAATACTTATTTTACATTTTTCCTTTATAAAATTTTTTTTTTTTTGAAGTACAGTAGTTTTATAATAAACTAAACATCTAATTTTTATAGACAAAATTCAAAATTTACTTTAGAACTTTAAGATTTTACTATGCAATTTTATTTGAAGTCATTAAATTTTTTTAAATTATTGACTATTTTTTAGAAACTGAATAATATTTAATAGTATTTGCTTTTCATTGCTACCCAAATCATGAAGACCATTAATTTTACTTTTAATTCTTTCTGTACTATAGATTTGAGAATGTTCCATGATATGTGAAAAGGTGAGGTCATTTCCACAAATACATAAAAGTGAATTCGTGTTGTTCAATATGTGCTCATGAGTCAAACGCGAGTGTCCTATTCTCAAACGTGTTATAATAATAGACTCCTTTCTATTGAGTGCATTAATTGCCGTCCAAGGGTGTATAGTATTTTTAATTTGACGAAGTTTATTACTAGTTGCTACGAAACAATGGTTTCATATCTTTAATAAAAATTTTAAATTTTGGATATATTTCTAATTCAAGCGCTTCTTTTGCTATTCTATCAGCTGATTCGTTACCTTTACTACCACAGTGACTGGGGACCCATAGAAATTTAATTGATTTACTGCGGTTTTCATAAAGAATATCTTTAATATTTATTGCCAATGGATTAGTTACAATTAGGTTATTTAAAGTTTGGAGTGCACTTAGTGATTCGGTACAAATTAAAAACTAATTTTGGTTTATTGTTGTGGCGAATTTGATTGCTTGTCTAATTGCAAATAGTTCCGCTAAAAATATTGAAGAATGGTTAGGAAGATGATACTGCTTGCTTTGGATGTCACTAGTAAATCCGCAACCCGTTTTCGAATCAATTATAGATCCATCGGTATAAACTAAAAAATAGTTACTATATTTTGTGTTTATTATCTCAGTAAATAATTTTTGATAATTTGATGGTACAACATTACTTTTTTTTGCAAATTTTAAGGAAAGGTCTATATTTACTTTGTTTGCAGTCCAATACGTGTTTCTGGAATTTAACTTTCGAATATGTTTTATTTGTTAACAAATTATACTTTTCTAAAAGGCTAATAGAACTTATTATAGAAAGTTTGTATATATGAGATTTTTTTTCTATTTTATTGATCAATATTTTATTTTTTAAAAAATCGGATAGTGGATGGTTATTTAAAGAAAAAAATTTATTCACAAATTCCAATAATTTTTGCTCCCTTCGATATGAAAGTGTTAATTCTACTGAGTCAACAAGAGGTCTGTTAGGTATATTTTCAATCTTAAAACTAAAAGAGATAGCTGGTTTTATAAGCTTTATAAATAATTAAAAATAAATGTTTAGGGTTGCCAGACGGTACTAAAATTTACAATTATGCAAAGCTCCATTTTTGCAAAATTTTCGTCACACATATCTTCTAAACCGTACAAGCTAGGGTCTTGAAATTTTGGGAGAAGTTAGGTCCTCCGAAATTATTAGGAGTAGGTTAACAAAATTTTTTGTCAAGCCCCCTGTTTAGGAGCTGTAAGGCCTCGAAAATTGAAATTTTGGCATTTTCAAACACCTGTAGCTTGGATACCTGTTCAAATTTTTTTTAGTAATATGGTAAATTGAAAGATCTATAATTATATTTCAACATGTGTCAAAGGTTTTTCTTAATATTGAAAGGTGCCGAAGTTACAGCCCCCGAAAATTTCAAAAAAGCCCTATATTTAAATTAGTATAACAAGAGTTATATGTATTTTCGATCTAAAAACGGGAGAAGAGAGCTGCTTTTATGCGCTTGACAAAAATATAAAGATCAAATGTATAGGGTTGCCATACGGTACTAAAATTTACCATTATGCAAAACTCAATTTTTGAAAAATGTTTGGCCATACATATCTTCTAAACGGTTCAAGCGAGGGTCTTCAAATTTTGGGAAAAGTTAGACGTTTAGAAATTAGTAGGAGTCAGTTAACAAAATTTTTTTGTCACGTCCCCTGTTTAGAAGCTATGAGGGCTCGAAAATTGAAATTTTGCTATTTTTAAACACCTGTAACTTGAAAACTTCTTAAAATTTTTTTTTACAAATATACAAAATTTACAGCTGCAGCATTATGTTTCAACATATGTTAAATGTTTTTCTTAAATTTGAAAGGGTTTCTTTAAATTGAAGAAATTTTCTCTTAGTTTTAACTATTTTCGCTTACATATGAAAATTTTAGGTAAAATTCCAAATTTTGGTGTAGTTCACAATTCCCGATTTCCCCGAAAAAAATAGAAGGGTGAGGACAGGAGGGGGGTGGGCAGATCCATCATAAGTTTGCTAAGTAAAAATTTGGGAACCTTCCCCATTGAAGGGCTACTAGGTCTTAAAAATTAAGACTTTTATATTTACATAAAACAGTAACTTATTCACCAGTGTAAGTTTTTCCAAAATTAAACGTTAACATTGAAGCTGCAACATTATTTTCTGCACTTATTAACAGGTTTCCTTGAGTATATTGGGGTTATATTCTAAGAATTTCCCTATTAGTCATATAATTAATAAATTAATGAAATAACTAAATTAATATTATCATTTATTTTTAAATATATTTTTATAAAAATAAATAATGAAATATTCAGTAAGAAACCGTATATAATTTTGAAAATGTGCTTTTTAAAAACCCTTGATTTTTTTCCTTACTTATTTTGTAATTCTTTTAATATTTATAAGCATTTTGTAAACATTTAAATTTAAGGTTCTGTCAAACTTTCTAAGTAATCTTTTCCTTTCTTTTATTAGATAGGCTATTTCTTGATTCCACCAGGGAATGTTTAAGCTTCTCCTTTTTCGTTAATGGAATAGTTTTGTGCGCTGCTTTGATAATATTACTTCTCAAATAATATTCCATTTCATCTATATTTGCAAAATCAGTAATTTGTTTTGACTAAGTTCTATATTTTCTTTAAATTTTCTTTTCCCAATTAGCTTTATTCATATTAAATTTTTCCCTAATTTCATTATTAGAATTTGATAAAAGACATTGTATTATAATTGGAAAATGGTCACTGCCGTAAAGATCTGTGTCAACTTTCCAATTGAAATAATTCGTAAGTGAAGGTGAGACTATAGATAAATCTATAGCACTGTAGGTCTTATGGGAGAAACTGAAAAAAGTTGATTCACCACTGTTTAATATGCATAACGCATTGTCAGTTATAAATTTCTCAATAATTTTACCACGTTTATCACTTTTAGTTGATCCCCGTAATAAATTATGAGCATTGAAATCCCCTACAATTACAAATGGAGCATTGGTTTGTTAGATGATACTATTTAGCTCTTCTAATGAAATTGGAATGTTACCTGGTAGATAAAACATTTTATAGCAACTAGTTGCATAATGGAAGTAATATTAAATAGTTCGCATTTAAATATTTTGTTTACTAATATTGCTGCACCTCCATGGGCTAAAGTATCGGAACAACAATTTTTTTGAAAAATTTCAAAGCCCTTGAATGTTGGATAAGTAATCTTCTTTAAATTTAGTTTCTTGAATACAAAAAATATTATTTACAAATTGATATTTTAATATTTCAAATTCATTAAAATGACTCAAAAAGCCATCACAATTCCATTGAATTATATTTAATAACGAATTTCTAATCATTAATACTTTAATTAAAATTTAAATCAGAAATAGTGCTATCACTATCACTGATATTATTTTCTTTTATTTTGGGTTGTTTAGCTTTATTTTTAATGCCATTAACAAGCCTTTTAATTTTTTGTTTTTCTCTTTTTTATAATTTAATAGGCATGATAGTGACTTTACGTGTTTGATTTTTTATTATTGGAATTTTGTTGTTTTCTTCTGCATTCTGCATTTCTTTTGGTGCTGCATTTTGTTTGGTTGTTGTTGTTGTATATGTTGTTGTTGTTATGTTATTTATTGTCCTTTTTGTTGTGTTGTTTATTGTATTTAGATTTGCAGGTGTTTTAATAACACTTGAATAAGTTGTTCCTGACGTAAGATTAGCATTACGTAGATGATATCCTTTCTCGCTTCTGTAATACTAGCCTTTTCAACAATTTTTATTTTTTGAATATTTTTTTCTTTTATGAATTCGTTACATTCTTTAGAGAAAGCATTATGATTCCCTTTGCAGTTAACGCAAGAAGAATCGTTAATGCATTTTTGGTTTTCTTCTAAGTGGTATTCATCTCCACAGTTTAAACATTTATTTGAATTTTCATATTTAGAAGATATGTGGCCAAATTTAAAGCAGTTGTAGCATCTAAATGGTAGTGGGATATACTTCTTTACTCTGCTTATTTCATAACCAATTTTAACTTCCTGAGGTAATTTGGTAGTTGAAAAGGTTAAAATCTATAATCCTGTTTTAATTACAATATTGTTCTCTGTTTTCTTTTTAATTGGCTTAATTCCAATTATATTTTGGTCTCTGAGCTCTGTTTCTCTTTCTTCTTCCGGAATGTAATTTAATTCTGGGCTGTACACTATTGCTTTACAAAAATTAAGTGTTCTATGTTCGCTTACTTTAAAGAGTGTTAGCGTCAAGTTGAATTATTTGAATAAGCAAAGATGCTTGATTAAAATTTTTTGTTTCTATTAAGAGGGTACCATTTCTTAATTTTTTACAATTAATGACTTCCCCGGCAATTGAATTGATGGCTTTCTTAACAAGAAAAGCTTAAACATTTTGCATTGTTTTATTTTCATCAGTTCTTTCCATGATGAGAAATTTTGGGCCATATGTTAGATTATTCATTTTCATTTTTTTATCAATTAGCACTAAATGACTATCTGATGATAGTTTTTTATTTATTTTGGAATCCGCCATATCCGACGGGTTATTAGTTATTATTTTTTTTGAGTTAATTATACGGAATTTTTTTTTTGTTTATGTGCACTCAAATTAATAAAATTATGATTGTTTTAATTAAATTATTATTTAGTTTTCATTTTTTTTTTTTTTATGTGCTAATTACAAAAACAAAATTTTTTTTTTTTGTGTTATTTATATTGATTTTTGTTTTTTTTTTTTTATGGAATTAATTAATAATAATAAATTTGAAAACCGGTTTTAGTTCAATATTTTAATTAAAAATAGTTTGCAATTATTGTCTTATCACTTTAAGTGCTATTCGAAGACTGCATTTTCAAAATTATATAGGGTTTCTAACTGACTATTTTATCATTTAGTTTTATAAATAATAAATTTTAAATTTTTATTTTTATTTATTATTAAAATAAATAATAATATTAGTTATTTCATGAATTTATTAGTTATGAATAATAGTGAAATCAATACATACTTAGAATATAATCCCAATGCTCTCAAGAAAACCTGTTTACAAGTGCGAAATATAATGTTGGAGCTTCAATGTTAACGTTTAATTTTAGAAAAACATACACCGCTGAATAAGTTACTGTTTTATAAAAGCATAAAAATTTTAATTTTAGAGACCTAATAGCCTTTCAATTGGGAAGGTTCCCAAATTTTTGTTAAGCAGACTTATGATGATTCTCGAGGATCTGCCTATCCTCCTCCTGTCCCCACTCTTCCTTTTTTTTTTTTTTATTAAAGGAAATCAATTGTGAACTCCACCAAAATTTGGAATGAAAACTAGAATTTTATTAAATGGTTAAAACTAAGAGACAATTTCTTCAATTTGAAGAACCCTTTCCAAATTTAAGAAAAAATTTTAACATATATTGAAATATAATGCTGCAGCTTTAAATTTTGTATATTTGTTAAAAAAAAATTTTAACAGGTATTCAAGTTACAGGTTTTTAAAAATAACAAAATTTCAATTTTCGAGCCCTTAAAGCTCCTATATAGGGGGCTTGACAAAAAAAGTTGCTAACCAACCCCCACTAATTTCTGACGATCTAACTTCTCCCAAAATTGCAATAAGCTTGCTTGAGCCGTGTGGTAGATAAGTGGGGCCCAAAATTTGCAAAATTTGAGATTTGGATAACGGTAAAGTACCGTATGGCAACCCTAAACATTTTCCTTCTAAAATTTTGAAAAGATTATATAACAAGCTATCTTTTGCTGTTTTCAGATTGAAAATGCACTTAAGAGAACTCTTGTTATAACAATTTAAATATAGGGCTTTTTCCAACATTGGGGGGCTGTAGCTCTGTAACGGGTGGAACTGCAGAAAAAAGTTCTTGTATGAAATTATTTTATTTGCAATATCTACCCTTAGTTCCAATTTTTTTTCTCTATTTCAAACGATTTAAAAGTTTTTGTAAACATACGGACAGACGGACAGACGTAGAGTTTTACAAAATCTTTTGAAAATGTGCTAAAAATAAAACAATACAATGTAACTAAAATTCAAATTCTTTATTTAAATAAAGTTATATAATAATTATTTATTTTTTACTCTTTTATATAAATTCATTAGTTTAGAACATTTTAACATGTGATATGAAAAAAAAAAATTTAAGATAAGCTGAATGACAAGGACAAGAATCTGGGACTGTTGTTATGTTGTCTGATGTATGAGGACATATATCCCAATAATATCCATATTCTTTCGTTTTAATTAGGATAGAATTTTTAAATAATTTTAAAAAATGAAAGTTAATTTTTAATTGTTCATAATGTTCCTCCAATAAAATATCATCATATTTATCTAAAAAACGAGGAAGAGTGTAGTAGAGTAGACTGTGTCAACTCTGGATTACCCGTATGACCGTAACATAAACATTATATCTTCCGGTTAATTACTTTTGGCAAAATTTCAAACATTCAGCTTAATTAGGTGTAGAGTTCAGCTTAATTAGAGGAACTTAGCTTGATGGGTTCCAGTTACATCAACCACAGCCTATGCTATCTCCACGCCAAGTTTTACCTTCACGAGGTCCTCCCTGTTACGCTGAGCAACTCAGTCGAAAGATCAGGTAACCAACCCTGGTGGTGTAGGTGAGTCAGCAACAAACAAAACTGGCGGTTTCTTTTGGGCCACTTCTACATTTAGATTTAAGGGCCAAGAAATAGCAGCGTCTGTTCCTATAGTAGGCGGCTGCAAACAGCGTCTGTAGTCTTAAAGAGCGGCTGATGAAAAAAAGAAAGAAAACTACCGTAAACTCTCCAGGGGCAATGGGAAACCACTGGAGTAATAATCCCTAGAAATATCATATGAATACGTCAAGAAACAAACGGCCCTCAGTCTCCGGCAAAAAGAGGGTGCTAAGAATCCCCGGAGGTAAAACCAAAGCTACAATAAAAATAGGAACGTGGAATGTCAACAGTCTGTTCGAGTCAGGAAAAATCTATAACACTATTCAAGAAATGAATCGTTTAAAAATTGATATACTTGGTATCAGCGAAAACTGGTGGCCAAGTAATGGAGTAAGTTGTGTAAAGGGGACAAAATTTTATTATTCCGGTAATAACAACACAAGGCACAGGAATGGCGTCGGTATAATATTGTCTGAAGAAATCGCAAAACATGTTTCCGGCTTCGTGCCGTTTTCGGATAGAGCCATGTTACTGAAATTAGATTCAAAACCGATCGCAATTAATATTATACAAATTTACGCACCGACAGCGGATAAACCTGACGATGAGATAGAGGAGTTTTATGAACACATAACATATCTTTTAAAACAAACAAAACCTCACGACCTGAATATCATAATAGGCGACTTTAATGCCAAGGTTGGTACCGGAGGAGTAAAAGACGTAGTTGGGAATTTTGCTCTAGGAACTAGAAACGAAAGGGGTGATCGTTTGGTACAATTTTGCCAGGAAGAAAATTTAAAAATTATGAATACGTGGTTTTGTTTACCTGCAAGAAGATTATATACCTGGAGATCTCCACAAGATTCAAGTGAACATGTAGTGCGAAACCAAATTGACTTCATTATTGTAAATAAACGATTTAGCTCATCCATTAAGAAAGTAAGCACATACCCTGGTGCCGACGTTCCATCGGATCACAATCTTTTGGTGGGCAAAATAAACATCAAATTGGCAGGACCAAAGAGATCCAACCGAGAAACAAAATTGGATATGGGAAAGCTGAAAAATAGTGAAATAAGAGATCGGTTAGCAGCAGAGATCAACAATCAGGTACGAAATTTGAGAAATACACCAAATCTATGGGCACAAACAAAGGATATCCTTAAAGAAAAATCACGAAACATCCTGGGTACAAAAATTTATTTCCCTAAACAGAAATGGATGACAGACGAGATTTTGCAAATGATGGATGTAAGGCGCCAATACAAAAACAATAATATTGGGGAGTATAAACGCATTCATCGAGAAATCCAAGCTAAAATTAGGCGTGCCAAGCAAGACTGGTAAAAGAAAGAATATGACGAATTAGAGAAACTACAACATCTACATGATGATTTCAATGTCCACAAAAAAATTAAAGAAATCACGGGTACAAATCGTAAAAAACTTACCGCTGCATTAACAAACGAACAAGGTCAACTTATAGCTGATGTAAATGAGGAACAAAAAAACTGGGAAAATTATGTTCAACAGTTATTTCAAGATCAAAGGAGAACAATAAACAACAATAACACTAACACACTACCTTTTGGATTCCCAATAACAAAAGAAGAAGTTAAAAAGGCGGTATTGTCATAAAAAAACAATAAAACTACAGGCCCGGATGATTTACCAGCAGAAATAATAAAATTAATAGATTATGATAATTTAGATATATTGGCCAAAATTTTTAATGAAATATATGGCACAGGTAATTTCCCAGAAGATTGGCTAAAGTCGACATTTATTACACTCCCGAAAAAAGCGAATGCTAAAAGCTGTAAAGATCATCGTCTGATAAGTTTAATGAGTCATGCGCTTAAAATCTTTCTTAAAATACTACAAAGTCGAATGTATTCCAAGTGCGAAGCACATATGGGAAAAACGCAGTTCGGATTTAAACAAGGCACAGGCACGAAGCTCTTTTGGCGTAAATATATTGGTACAAAACTGCAGAGATGTTCAGAAGGATGTTTTTCTCTGTTTCTTTGATTACGAAAAAGCTTTCGATAGGTTGCAGCATGAAAAGTTGATAGAAATCTTAAGTGCATTAGAGTGCGAAGAAAAAACTATAAACTGTATCGGAAATCTTTATTGGAACCAAACAGCTAACGTAAAAACTCAGCATGGCTTAACAGATAGCATTGCAATTCAAAGAGGTGTACGTCAGGGCTGTATTTTGTCACCAATGCTCTTCAACTTATATGCGGAAACTATCTTCGTAGAGACACTATCTGATGTGGAAGTAGGCATAAAAGTCAACGGCACGTTTTTAAATAATATAAGATATGCTGACGATACGACGTTAATAGCTGATAATATTATCGATTTACAACATATAGTAGACTAGCAGATTTACCCGGCGTTGCCCGGAAGCTTGCAAATTGTAAAAGAGCAAGTTTTAGCCAATGTTTTGAAATACTACTTTGCCTATAATTGCCACAAAAAAATATTTGTGGAGTTCCGTTAACCCATCGCGGCCCAACAGTTTTTTATAGGTTTTTTCGTTGTTTTGCTATATATTAAAAATGATTTAACAGATTAACTTCAAATTTCGTATATGTGTTCTTCTTTGAAAATGTACACACAAATTAACCATGTGGGTTTTAATTAAAATGTTGGTACAAAATTTTCAATAAAATACTTTTAATCGTATAAGAAAATAAAATTTATAGAAAACTTCATGGCGTCGTCGTGGAAAACGGGTTAATCGAATTAACTAAAACTTTTTGCAGCCTCTCTTTTGTAAAATTGGACACAAATCGGAAATAGAAAATTTTTTGGAAGCCCGCCACGTCGAAATGGGTTAAATTATTCCAACCAAATTTATACAACTAATTCCGTTTGCTAAGAGGAAGATTTGTGCAAAATTTCAAGTCAATCGGTCAAACTGTTTCGGCTCGACATCAAAAACATTGAAAAAGCTTCATTTCGCCCTCGTGCCCAAATGGGTTAACCGAACCCAACAAAAATTTGTGCCAGCCTCTCTTTTTGACTGCAAAACCACCCTGTAAAATTGGACACAAATCGGAAACACAAAATTTTTTGGAAGCCCGTCCGGCCTAAAGGGGTTAATTTATTCCAACCAACTTTATACCATTAATTCCGTTTATTAAGAAGAACATTCGTGCAAAATTTCAAGTTAATCGGTCAAACCGTTTCGACTCGACATCAAAAAAACGAAAAAGCTTAAAACGGCTCTGGAGCCGCAACCTGTTGACTTATAAAAATGCGACATAGCCTATGTCACCCCCCGG
The DNA here is from genome assembly GCA_963082915.1 of Dolichopus griseipennis. Taxonomy (NCBI): domain Eukaryota; kingdom Metazoa; phylum Arthropoda; class Insecta; order Diptera; family Dolichopodidae; genus Dolichopus; species Dolichopus griseipennis. The sequence goes on along the minus strand of OY720441.1, from coordinate 259,252,598 downwards.
GCTCCCAGAATTATTCCTTTAAAATTTTGTGACAATCGGATTAGTGGTTTTCACGTGAATCCTGGACAAACAAACAAACAAACAAATTTTCTTCTTTATATATTAGATAGAGTCAACCACTACAGTAACAATTTTGGGCTTAACATTAACACTCAAAAAGCGAAATTTATAATAGTCAGCAGAAATAGAAAACCATATCCTGGTGCGACTATTACAATTAACAACAGTCAAATCGAAAAAGTGTCCACTTTCAAGTACCTTGGATGCTGGCTAAATGAAGACTGGAGTTGTAATAATTGTAAATAATGGGAAATAAAGTGCCGAATTGAAATGGCCAGGAAGGCATTTCTTAAATATAAGGAGCTTTTCTGCAGCAGGAACCTCAGCATGAAACTGCGGATACGTTTCGTTAAATGTTATGTCTGGTCTGTTTTATTATATGGTGTAGAAGCATGGACAGTAAAAGTAAAAGATATGAACAAGCTTGAAGCATTCGAAATGTGGACATACAGAAGAATGCTCAAGATTTCATGGGTAGACCGTGTCTCGAACGAGGAGGTTCTCAGAAGAATGAACGTGACAAGAGAACTAATCACAACTGTCAAACGTCGAAAAACAGCATTTTTTGGCCATGTAATGAGGAGTGCGAAATACGAGATGTTGCAGCTCATCGTGCAGAGGAAGATCGAAGGACAAAGGGGAGTTGGTAGAAAACAACTGTCTTGGCTCCGAAATATTAGAAATTGGACTGGCATATCGGAAATTGGTGCACTGGTAGAATGAGCAAGGGACAGGGAGCGGTACAAACAAATCACACAAACTATCATATGACGCTAACATTCTGTAAAGAATATGCAACACAAGAAGAAGAAGGTGTAGAGTAATGTTTATATAATAGAAGGAGTTGTATGGCAGCTACTCGAACCCTTTGCAGTAGACCAACCAAATTTTACAGTAACTTTGGCCATTATACTAAAATATTTTTGGCAAAATTTCGTGGACCAAAATGGCTGGATTTAAATAGCGATTCCGGTTTTTGCATAAAAACGAATTTGTGAAAATTTCATAATCCTAGCTCCTTTACTTTTTGAGTTATCGTGATGACGGACGGACGGACTAAATCGATTTATTTTTCGATTTTGATCCGATCCATACACTTGAATCTATATCTACCCCCCCCCTCCTTCTCTGCGTCACAAATGTAATGGTAAATTTATTATACTCTTTGACTATACAGTCATACGGGTATAATGACTATATAGTCATACGGGTATAATTATTTAAAGTATATCCGATTTGATGTATATCCATTTCGAAAAGTAAATGAAAACTGACCCCAATTATTTTTTTTTTATAAGTTCTAAACCATGTAATAAATCCAATGCTGACTGAGCTTGGCCTTCAGCTTTTTGTAGTCTCTGATTAATAAATTTAAATGGGTTTCTAATTTGAAATTGAACGACATCAGTCATCTTTGAAAGTATTTCATTTAACTATTCCGAGAATTTGATTTGGATTTCCTCTAAATTAAATATCATTTTTTCTTCTATTATTTTTAATTTTTCTTCTAATATTTTTAATTTTTCTTCTGCTAATTTAAGTTCTATAGATACTGCTGTCTCTAAATTATCAAACGTTTTTCTCATTTCGTTTCGTAGTAGTTCTTTCTGAAAGAAAATATGATTATTTACAGAATTTTGTGTTGCTGCGTCACTCCCATTAATTAGTTTTTGAACATTTGATAAAATTTTGTTATCTATATCATAATTTCCTTCAGAAGTTGGTTCAAAACCTATACCTGGGGGGCTTTGAGTATGTAGTTTTCTAGAAGAAGAAACTATACTAAGTCCAAATTTATCAAGCGACATTATGATTTTAACTGATTGTTAATATAAATAGTTTTTTTTTTTTTTTTTTTTTTTTTCTTTATTCAATTCACAATATAGTAACAATTCATATTTAATTTAATAATATAAGTATTAATGTATGGGTAATTCATTATATAAAGTAATAGTAATATTTAAATAACATACACTAAAAAAAATATTGTTTTTTTTAATGACCCTAGCCTTAGCTTTTTGGTCTCGTAATTTTTTAAAATTAGGTTCAAACGTCAGACAATATCAATATAAACGAAACATTATGTATTTAATAGGTTTAGAGATTAAAATCAAATAATTAAAATTAAAATAATTAAAGTTAAAAAAAAAAAAAATATATATATATATATTCAATTATCTTTATTTTGCACTAAATTTTATTATTGTTCTCACATTCTTGTGATACTAAAATGAAAGTTTTTATTTTTTTTTTAAAAATTGTAAGATTTTCAATTATTTTTAATTCGTTAGGTAATTCATTAAAAGATTTTAGACAATTGTACAAACAATTACTTTTTTGCTTATTACTTTTGAAAAGTTGTAAATAAAAATTTGCCTTATTCCTAGTGTTGTGACTATGTATATCAATATTCCTATTTAATATAAAATTATGTTTTATTACATTATTAATAATTTTGTACGCCACTATATATAGTTCTTTTTTACAAATATTTAAGAAGCTTAAATATTGCTCTGTATACAATATTCTTGTTGGAAATCTTGTAGGATAAAAGTGAATTATTTTTACAGCTCTTTTATGTAGGATATCTAGCTTATTTAACGCAAATTGAGTGGATCTACTCCAGATTGGATTGAGGTATGTGATGTTAGATAAAATATACGAAGAATATATAATATAAAGAACTTCCTTAGAGAGTAAATTCCTAAGCCGTCGTAGGATGAAAATGTAAGGGCTAATTTTCATATTAACGTGTTCAACGTGCTTTACCCAATTATTTTTGTAATTAATTCAATTATTCAATTATAATTGAACTTTTTAAGGATTCCTCACTATCTGCAGCATATTTGATAACTGCATCATCAGCATAGAGTTGAACAGTCCCTATTAATAATAACCGCGATATATCAGCAACATATAATTTAAATAAATCCGGGTCTAAGATGGATCCTTGCGGAACTCCTTTTTTTACTATTGTAGCGGTACTGATATAATTTTTTATTCGAACACTCTGTTTCCTGTTTTCTAAATACGACTTGAAGAAATTAATCTGATCTTCATTAAATTTGATCATTATAAGCTTATGTAGAAGCACTTGGTGATCAACACAATCGAAAGCTTTCTGGAGGTCCAGGAAAACACAGGCAACATATTTTTTTCGATCTATATTAGTGGTAATAAAATTAGTGAGTTCTAAACAGGCAGCAGTAGTGTTAGAGTTTTTTTTGAATCCAAATTGCTCTTTATGCAAAATTGGATTTGTTTGGAGAAAAGAATCTAATCTATTTTTTATTATTATTTCAAAGATTTTTGATAGAGCACTTAAGATTGATATAGGACGGTAATTGGATTTGTCTGTTGCAGAACCACTTTTGAAAACTGGAACAATAATTGCCATCTTTAAGGACTCTGGGAAAATTGAATTTTGAAAGGATTTATTTATAAATTTTACTAATATTGGACTTAGATGTAAGGAAAATTTTTTTATGAATTTAGTAGATATACCATCATATCCTGTAGCTGCAGATGATTTTAACTTATTAATAGCTGCAGTTACCTCTTCACAGTTAGTTTGCATTAGGTTTAAACTATGGTATATATTTCTAGGAAATTGGCTCAAGTACGTGTAGTCAATCGGATCAGAAGGTACATTTAATTCCTCTGTAACATTTGTAAAAAAATTATTCATTAATTCAGCTATTTCTTGTTCATTCGTTAATTTAAAGTTATCATTTTCGAGTACTTTAATTGAAACATTGTTTGTAGAATTTGTATTAAACATAGCTTTTTTGTATAAGTTCCATAGCCTTTTACTGTTAGTTGGATCGCGGATTATTTCATTCGAGTAATATAACTTTTTAGCTTGAACAATTAGGTTTCTTATTTCTTTCTTACAATTCTCATACAAGTTTACGATATGAGAATCAAGAGGATATTTTTTCTTGTGTTTATAATAAAATTCACGTAACTTTATTTTTTGGATAATTTCATTCGTCATCCATTCATTTTTGCGCCTAGTTTTTTTTAATGGTATAGTGTGGGTATTTTCATTAATTATTATAGTGAGTTCTTGAACAAAATTATCGAAATTATCTCTAGAATTAAGTCTTATCCAGGGGCTACTCTTTTCAATATTCTCATAATCAATGATGGTTTTAAAGTGGGAAATATTTTCTTTTATTGGCTTTTGATTAATACTTATAAAAAATCTTTGATGATCTGAGAGTGTGGTACTAACAACATAGAAGAAATACTCAAATTTTATCATATCTGTTACAAGATGATCAATGATAGATTTAGATGTTTTTCCTATTCTTGTAGCGAAGTCTTCCGAAATTTTATTATAGATAGCAAAACCATTGCTAAGTAAAATATTTTTATAATTTATAATATCTTGGTTATTTATAATTAATATATTTAGATTGATATCTCCTAGTATAATCGTATTTGTGTATTTTGAAATTATTTCATCTACTTTCAAGAGAAAATCGTTTACTTTAGTTTCATGAGACCTGTATATACCAATAATATTCATATTTTGTTTTAATAATTTAACTACTAATATATTTGATTTCTGGAATTCTTCTTCTACGACTACAGAACTAGATATTTTTTCATTCACATAGATTGCTACGCCCCCATATGATTCACGTCTATTTGAAAAGTAAGGTATATAATAAGGTATATATATACAGGTAAATTAAAAATTTATTCTCAGAATGACTTATCCATATTTCTGTTAAGACAATAATATGAATATCATATTTATAGGTGTTTCTATTAATAGTTCTAATTCATCTAATTTATTTCGGAGACTTTGTATGTTAAAATATAAAATATTTAAATTACTTTTGTATGTCATATTGATTGAATGATTGCCTACCTCTGAAAAATAATCCACTTTTAGATTATCTGCAATATTTACATTATCAACTGATATCATTATTTGGTAAATAAGTAAAAATTAATTTGCAAGTTGAGATAAGCAGTGTATAATAAAAATAATAGGTGTAAGCTGTGCAGTAGTATTTTAAGAAATAGATTTTATAAAAAAAAATTATTTGTTAATTGTATTTAAAAATAAATAAGAAAATAAAGAAAAATATTTAAATAATTGGTTTTTGTAATAGAATTTTAAGTTTAAATTTGTAAGAAGAATTAATATAAGTGCTAGTAGAATAATATATTTGTCGTAATTTATTTTTAAATATGTTTGTAAAAAATAAAGGTGTAGATTTTGAAAGAAATATATAATTAGTTGTACAAAATAATTAAGATTTAAAAACTTATAGAGAAATATTAAAGTTGAACCATAGTGTGATAAAGTTATGAAATATATATTTGAGGTTATGTTAAATGTGAATATTAAAAATTCCATATAAGTATATATATAGCTTAAAGCAAAATAATATATAGCTATTAAATAATATATATTTGTAGTTATGTTAAATATAAATATAAAAACTTCAAAATAAGTACAAATATAATCTAAAACAAAGTAGAAAAAATAATTAAATTTGTATATAAGTTGTATATATGTATTTTTTGCAAAAAGTATATAAGTAATTCTGTCATATGATATAATTTTATGTTTGTTTTGATTATGTTTGATAATTTGTAAATAATAAGTACATAAAAAAAATTTTAAAGTTGCAGGTGATAATATGATAATATATTTAATTGTTTTTAGATTTGTAATAAGAATTAATATAGGTGCTAATAGAATAGTATATTTGTTGTGATTAGTTTTAAAATATATTTGCAAAAGATATATGTATAGTTTTTGTAAAAAATATATAATTTGTTCTACCATATAATAAAATTTTTTAAATTTATAGAAAAATATTGAAGTAAAAAAATATTGAATTGAAGTTGAATGTAATAAAGTTATTAAATATATATTTGAGGTTATGTAAAATGTAGATATAATAATTTCAATATAAGTGCAAATATAATTTAAAACAATGAAAAAAATAATTAGACTTATATATAAGATGTATATATGTAATTTTTGTAAAAAGTATAAATATTTGTTTGAGATTATATTTATTAATATGAAAGCAAAAAAGCTAATTGTTTGTTTACTGAATAAAAATTGAATTTTAAAATGATTATAAATATTATGATTATGTTCATGTTTAATAATTATTAGAATAATTGTTAGAATGTGACAATAAAGATAAAATATAGTGCAATTACATATATGTTTTGGAATTTTACCTATTTTATTGTAATTATTCATTAATTTGAAAATGTTTTTTAATAAACAAAATATCATTACTAGAAGATACCTTATACACTTTGCTAATCTTGTTCCGTCGAAGAAAAATTTGATTATTTTTAACCCAAAAAAATTCAAAATTAAGTGAAGACTTAATTTGCTTTGCCTCATTATAGAGTTTTGACTGCAATGGGGTGAAATGATGTCTAAGGAAAATTTGTTTTCCCTTTTCTGATTGCAAATTCAATTCTTCAGTATAAAGATGAGGATACATTTTTTTCTTCGTTAGCAAATCATTTTTTATCGTGATAGAGGCTAGTTCCACAATATACAGCGCATCACTTACTCCTTTTTTTTCTTCACTAACATTTTTTTTTTTTTGAGTAATCTTTCTTATGTTTTTGATGTCATCTGCAACAATAGTTGCGCCAATTTTATTTGCGATTTTTATCACAGTGTCAATTGGTGTATCGATTTCTGCTGGTAGTCCAGCTATGACTATGTTATTGGCGTTCTTTTGTTGCTGGGTCTCATCCACTGCGGATTCAAGCCAGTTAATTTTTTGCTCTAGATATGATGATTTATTTTTTGCAGTATGAAGTCGGTTTTTGAGATGTTGGTTTTCTTCTAAGAGTTTTTTATTTTGAATTCCAAAATCATCTATCTTAGAACTAAAAAAACTTAGAGACTGATGAATTTCACTAACAAAGTTATTGAGAACTGATCCTAATGTTTTTAAGTACTTAGCCACATTTTCCATTGTGAACTTATTTGTGAAATCAAATTCTAATAATTTATCAGCCGCACTAAGATTAGGAAACATATCCACATCATTATTTTTTGTAGCTGATTTATTGCCATCCCCCAGTGTCACTGCGTCATTTCTTTCAAAGTCACTTTCATCATCACTGACTTCACCTTCTGGCATTATGACCATGGATACATTGCTTTTTGATGGGCAACTGTCACATTTCCAGAAAGTTTTCCCCTGTTTAACAGCGTTGAAGATCACCTTAGTTACCTTAACGCAGTTAACATGGAAGAAACTGAGACACACAGCAGAGCATTGTATTGCTCTGGAATTGTCCGTAATATTTTTGTTACAAACTGGACAAATTTTAGACATTATGGTTCACTATTATTTGATTATTTAAGTATTTACCGAAAAAAGTAAGTTATAAAAAATTTTAAAAAAATATAAAAATTGCAATTATAGTTTTTTTTTATTTGTTTTTTTTTATCTGTTATAAATTATAATTAATGTCTGATGCACTTTTATACAGTGTATAGTAAAAACAAATTATATGTAAGTTTTTCTTATATTTTACTTTTCATATATTTTGATATTATTTTATATATTTTTAACTAATATTATTATATATATTATTTTAAATATTTTTCAACTTTTTTTATTCGAATGTTGAATTATATTTGCTTCTCTCAACTCTTCAATTATAGATATAATTTCATTATGATGATTATGCAAGTCAAAGTCTTAATCTGTCAACTAAGCCATTAGGATCCCAATAAACATAATGATTTGATTGATTTGTATATTTTAAATGGGTTTCTGGTGAAGAAGTAAAATTTTTTTTCGAACAACCTAAACCAGTTTTTAGCACATTTTCAAAAAATTTTGTAAAAATGTGCCTATATAGTTTCACTCTTCATAGGGTTGCCATACGGTACTATAATTTACAATTATGCAAAGCTCAATTTTTGCAAAATTTTCGGCCACACATATCTTCTAAACGGTACAAGCTAAGATCTTAAAATTTTGGCAAAAGCTAGACGTTTAGAAATTAGTAGGAGTCAGTTAACAAAATTTTTTTGTCACGTCCCCTGTTTAGAAGCTATGAGGGCTCGAAAATTGAAATTTTGCTATTTTAAAACACCTGTAACTTGAAAACCTGTTAAAATTTTTTTTACAAATTTACAAAATTTGCAGCTGGAGCATTATGTTTCAACATATGTTAAAGGTTTTTCTTAAATTTGAAAGGGTTTCTTTAAATTGAAGAAATTGTCTCTTAGTTTTAACTATTTTTGCTTAGATAATAAAATTTTAGGTAAAATTCCAAATTTTGGTGGAGTTTACAATTCCCGATTTCCCCAAAAAAAATTGAAGGGTGAGGACAGGAGGGGGGTGGGCAGATTCATCATAAGTTTGCTTAGCAAAAATTTGGGAACCTTCCCCATTGAAGGGCTACTAGGTCTTAAAAATTAAGACTTTTATATTTATATAAAACAGTCACTTATTCACCAGTGTAAGTTTTTTCCAAAATTAAACGTTAACATTGAAGCTGCAACATTAATTTCCGCACTTATTTACAGGTTTCCTTGAGTGCATTGGGGTTATATTCTAAGAATTTCCCTATTAGTCATATAATTAATAAATTAATGAAATAACTAAATTAATATTATCATTTATTTTTATATATATTTTTAAGAAACCGTATATAATTTTGAAAATGTGCTTTTTAAAAACCATTGGTTTTTTTCCTTACTTCTTTTGTAATTCTTTTAATATTTATAAGCATTTTGTAATCATTTAAATTTAAGGTTCTGTCAAACTTTCTAAGTAATCATTTCCTTTCTTATATTAGATAGGCTATTTCTTGATTCCACCAGGGAATGTTTAAGCTTCTCCTTTTTCGTTAATGGAATAGCTTTCTGCGCTGCTTTGATAATATTACTTCTCAAATAATTTTCCATTTCATCTATTTTTGCAAAATCAGTAATTTGTTTTGACTAAGTTCTATACTTTCTTTAAATATTTCCCAATTAGCTTTATTCATATTAAATTTTTCCCTAATTTCATTATTAAAATTTGATAAAAGACATTGTATTTTTTTTTTTTTTTTTTTTTTTAACTTTAAATTTTATTTCTCCCTTTATACATCTTACAAATATCTTAACTTAGAAAAATTTACAAAAACTGTTTTCTTTCTTATATACTTAATATTTAAATTATTAGCTTAACTTTTATGTTAATTTGAATCGATATTTTATTTATTTTTAGACTTAATTTGAATTATAAATTAAATGTTATTCTTATAAATATTGGAAAAACTTGGGAATATAAAAACCAATAACTAAACATTTTTTTAATAAAACTTAACCTACTTAAATAACCTAACCTAATTAAAAAGAAATTGTGTCAAATACCTAATACTAATGATTTTTTTTTATTTTGACTAATCTTACGTGTTTTCCAACCACCAATAATTTCTTTTTAGCAATTTGTCTATGTCTGGTATTGACATATCGTATTTCAGATGTTCTCCGTTTATATCGCCCGGGCTATATTTTATGAGTTTGTATGTAGCCCGTCTATTATAGTGGTATAATAGGGGGACATGATTATCGTCTTGAATATAGTCATTTTTGTCCAGAAAGATAAAATGCTCAGGGGCTATAAACCCTGTGAGCAAGGTCTTTCTAATGTACTCCATATTGTGGTAGAATATATGTGATATTAAACCATTTTCTTGAGTGTTTTGTGCTCTTTCATTGTGATTTCTGACTAATTTTATTATAAAATTGTCTATTCTAATGATTTTAGCTTCCTTGTACAAGTATTTACTAGAGTAAAAATGCTTGTAGTCGGTTTCGGGCTTTCTGTTTATATTGGTACAAACTCTTATACACTTTCTTTCAAATTTCCGTAATGTTTCCGTTAAGCTTGCACTAATGTTGTACCATATTGGTGCACCATATACAAGTGTTGACCTAATTAATGTTTGGTAACAAATTATTTTAAATCTTTTACTAATGTTTTTATTGTAAAATAGTTTTTTACTTTTTGATTTACTGTATTTCACTTGATCGATATAATTTAGGTTTCTATGTAATTGAACACCCAGGTATTTAACTACTTTTTTATTGGATAAAGCGAGGAATACACGAAAGATGTAGAGCAACTGGAATACACACAAACAATAACGGAAACAGATTAAGAGATTTATGTAGAGAACATGAATTGGTAATAGGATGAATCCTACTCCCACATAAGGATATCCACAAATACACTTGGGTCTCTCCAGATGGCAGAACTAAACACATATGCATTAGCAGAAAATGGAGATCATCCCTGATGGATGTTCGCAACTGGAGAGGAGCTAATGCTCAAACAGATCACATACTTCTTACCTGTGATATAAGATTCAAACTAGCTAATCTCTCAAATAAGCACAACAAGAAAAAGAGAAAAATAAATGTGCTGAACAGTAGTAATAGTAGCGCTTGGGCATGGGAAAATAATTATGCAAATTAGGCCAATGACTTGGCGTTTACTTTGTTCTTGAGAGCTTTTTTAAGGAATGTTGTAGTGTAAAAACAGGTATGCAAATTAGATGTCGTGATTGGCGTTTGCATAATTAGTTTCCGGAAAAGTGTTTGTAAATAATATAGAAGGTCAACTAGATAATGTGGAACAAGTAGATAGTGCAATGACCTAAACAGGTGTTGTACTATAATAACATAGACTATGTAAATAATATGCAAGAATTTATTTTATTTTTTAATAAAAAGCTTTTACGGTGTGTTTGGAAATACAATTGAAAGGTAAACTAAATAATGTAGAACAAGTAAGTGCAATGACCTAAACAGATGTTATAATATCTAGTATTTGTTACCGGTTGCATAATTAGTTTCCGGAAAAAGCTTTTGTAAATAATATAGATGGTAAACGAGATAATGTAGGATAAGTAAGTGCAATGATCTTGTTATGATAGTATAGTAACATATAGGTTATTTTAAATAATAAAAATGTATCTTATTTTTTCAATAAAAAGCTTTCACGGTCAACCAGTTATTGTAACATAATATTAGCGCAAAAACGAGGAAGAGTGTAGTAGAGTAGACTGTGTCAACTCTGGGATACCCGTATGACCGTAACATATACATTATATCATCCGGTTAATTACTTTTGACAAAATTTTCAATCATACAGCTTTATTAAGTGTAGTGGAATACTCATATAAATGAAGGAGTTGTATGGCAGCTACTCGAACCCTCTACCGTAGACCAACCATATTTTGCTGTAACTTTGGCCATTACACTAAACTATTTTTAGCAAAATTTCAGACACCCAGCTTTGTTAGGTGTAGTGTAATGCTCATATATATGAAGGAGTTGTATGGCAGCTACTCGAACCCTCTGCAGCAGACCAACCAAATTTTGCAGAAACTTTGGCCATTACACTAAACAATTTTTGGCAAAATTTTAGACACTCAGCTTCATTAGGTGGAGAGTAATGCTCATATAAAGTAAGAAGTTGTATGGCAGCTACTCGAACCCACTCCACTAGACCAACCAAATTTCGCAGAAACTTTGGCCATAAAACTAAACTACTTTTGGCAAAATTTCAGACACGCAGCTGTAATAGGTACAGAGTAATGCTCATATAAAAAAAGAAGTTGTATGGCAGCTACCCGAACCCATGGACCAAAATGGCTGGATTTAAATAGCGATGACGGCTATTGCAAAAAAACGAATTTGCGAAAATTTCAAGATCCTAGCTCCTTTAGTTTTTGAGTTATCGTGCGGACGGACGGACAGACGGACAGACGGACAGACGGACGGACGGACGGACATACATAGCTAAATCGATTTATTTTTCGATTCTGATCCGATCCATACACTTGAGTCTATATCTACCCCCCCTCCTTCTCTGCGTCACAAACGTAATGGCAAATTTATTATACCCTTTGACTATATAGTCATACGGGTATAAATACAGTTGTTATTTATGAGATAAATAAAATGCAGATATTGACCTTGTTATTGTATCTTGTAAATTTCGGTTGTATGTACTTAGACATAGGAATTCTGTGCGAGAAAGAGATAGCAAATTATGTCAATAATCTTGTTGTGATAGTATAGTAATAAAGATTATTCTAAATAATACGAATTTATTTATTAATAAAAAGCTTTCACGGTCAACCAGTTTCGGAAAAATAATATTAACGCAAAAATGCAGGTGTTATGAGATAAATAAAGTGCAGATATTGAACTTGTTATTGTATCTTAGTTTTAAAGTAATTTTTAGTATAGGTTGTATGTATAAAATCGTGAGAAAAAAATTTGTATTTAGTGATTAATTGTTATGTTTAATAAAAAATAATATGAAAAAAATTTAATATAGAACAAGATTTATTATAGATTCTTGTAAATTACTTTCTATTATGCAAATTTGAGGTATGTTATTAACAACTATGTATTATGCAAATAATTTAATAATGAATTGTAAAACGAAAAACAAGTAAATTAATTTTTATATAATATCAATTAATATAATTGAAATATAATTTGAAAATTTTTTTTTATATATTACAAGATTTATTATGTTCTAGGAAATTACTAGTATTATGCAAATTTGAGTTGTAAAATGTAAATAAGGTGCAATGTGGAGTGGCAATGTTAATTTTATTGTCTATTTGATTCATTTCCTAGTTTTTAAAAATATGTATGGAAAATTTCCTATCCCTTTTAATATTGGTATAAAAACAAGGCTAATTAGTTATATATTATCATTAACAAAAACAAAGTCGTAAAAACATACCAAATCAATACTGAGAAAAATGGCCAAGAAACAAATATTAGAGAAATATTTAGAGGAGTCTTCCAAATTCATAATTATGGAAGAAAAAAGTCAGTTTTCGAAAAAGTTTGGAGTCATGTCGAGAAAAATTACATTCAAAATAAGAAAAGCTCCAAATGAAGAAGATATATTGGCATATACTAAAGAAGCCATTAATCAAATAGTTTCATATTCGGTGGAAAACGTTGAACCGAATGATCTCATTGGTATAGTATTTTTTGCTGATAACTTTCAACAGAGAACTCCAGGTTGGATGAATTTTAAGCTTGCAAGTTCAGTGGCGTTTGAAGACATTTGGGAACTAATAAGTAAAATATTCCAAAGTAATTCGGAGGGCCTGAATACTGATTCTTTTCAACTAACAACTACAACTGTACGGTTGCCTTCTGGAAGTGGACGAGGGAGAAATTATTTTACTTTCAATGAAGAAAGTTTAAAACGAAGAGGCATTGTTGTCATTAAAAATAATGATAATCTTTGCTTACTCCGAGCTATTGTAGTAGGAAAAGCTTTTATAGATGGTGACATGAATTATAAAACAATTCGCCAAGATACACAGAAGATGCAGAAAAATCTAGCATTAGAGCTGATGGTAAAAACAAAATTAAATATAACGCAAAGTGCAGGAATATCTGAACTTAAAAAAATACAGGATTATTATGGGGATGAATATAACATCGTTGTTTACGATTATGCTAATAACAAAAATATAAATTTTGAAGGTAAAAACGATGGCAAAAGAATTAATTTATTATATAACGAAAATCACTTTAACGTTATTATTTCGCTGACAGCGGTTTTTTGCATTAACCATTACTGTGAAAAATGTAATGTAGGTTACGCAAATTATCATAATTGTGAACGTATCTGTATTTGTTGTCGACAGTCGCCTGCATGTAATAATATACCTACAACTATTACATGCAACTATTGCAAACGATCATTTCGAGGTGGAAAATGTTTTGAAAATCATAAAACAGTTACTACATGTCAAAAATTTCACAAATGCTTAATTTGTTTTAAAACATTTTAGAAAAATTGATTCACCACATAAATGTGATACTGTTTTTTGTAAAAATTGTCACGAAAGTGTAGAAAAAAATCATTTTTGTTATATTATTGTAGATAAGAGCAAACCAAAAATTAATGATTTTATGTTTATCTTTTACGATCTAGAAACAATGCAAGAAAAAACGCTAGTTAAAAACAATAATGAAGATATTAAACTACATGAACCTAATTTATGTGTTCGTAGCACAAGATGTCATCATTGCATAAAAGAAGAGAAGTTACATTTTTGTTCTAAATGTAGTTTTAGAACAACAGTTTTTGACACATATGTAATTCCAAATTTAGTTGATTACATTTTTAAAATGGCTAAAAAATTTAAACAAGTTGTTGTAATAGCTCATAATGGACAAAGTTTTGATCACCAGTTTATTTTAAATGAATTGCTGCATAAAAGTGACATAGAGCCAAAATTAATCATGAGGGGCACAAAAATTATTCAGATGCAGATTAAAAATATAAGGTTTTTAGATTCTATGAATTATCTTGAAATGCCACTATCACAACTTCCTAAAGCTTTCGATTTATCAACTTATTTAAAAAAAGGTTATTTTCCTCATTTGTTCAATACAACAGAAAATATAAATTATGTTGGACCAATACCACTTATGCACTACTATAGTCCTGATACAATGACAGAAGAAAATCGAAAAATGTTTATTGATTGGTATGAAAAAAGCAAAAATACCGAGTTCAATATGAAACGTGATTTGATAGAATATTGCAAAATTGATGTACATATTTTAACTGAAGCCTGCATTAAATTTAAAAAACTTCTATTGGAAGAAAGTATTGTATGTCCTTTCACTGAGGCTACAACCATTGCTTCAGCGTGCAATTTAATTTTTTGAAGAAATTTTTTGAATTCGAAAACTATAGGATTGATACCCAAAAAAGGTTACAAATTTGCAGACAATCAATCAAAAATTGCTCTTCAATGGCTAATTTGGGAAGAGGATCAAAGAAAGATTAATATTCAACATGCAGCAAAGAAAAAAGAAGCAATTATAAAAAATATAAAAGTAGATGGTTTTTGTTCAGAAACAAAACAAATTTTTCAATTCCATGGGTGCTATTTTCTTGGCCATCCAAAATGTTTTCCATATAAGAGGAATGAATCAATACAAGGGAACAAACATGATACTCTTGATATCAGATTTGAAAATACCATAACAAGAACAGAACGATTAAAATCATTTGGATATCAAGTGATCGAAATGTGGGAATGTGATTTTAGAGAACAACTGATAGAAAAAGAAGACGAGATGTCATATCTTATAAATCATCCACTTTTAAAAAACGTTCCTTTAGAACCACGAGATGCTTTTTATGGAGGTAGAACTGGAAACACTTTTATGTATTACAAAGCAAAAGAAAATGAAAAAATAAAATACATAGATATTTGCTCATTATATCACTATGTGTGCAAATATGGGAAATTTCCAGTAGGACATCCTGAAGTTTTAGTGGGCCATGAAATATGTTCTAAAGTTGACTTAGAAAATACTAATGGTTTAATAAAATGTGATATTCTTCCACCAACTGATTTGATTCACCCTGTTCTTCCAATAAAACAAAATAATAAATTAATGTTTACGCTTTGTTTTACTTGCAGCCTTGAAACATATCAAGATGAATGCCTTCATTCTGATAAAGAAAGAACTCTGACAGGAACTTGGGTTATAGACGAAGTAGTAAAAGCTGTAAAAAAGGGGTATAAAATATTTGAATTTCATGAAATTTGACGTTACAAGGTACGACAATATAACAAAGACAACTGTGAACCTGGATTATTTACAGAGATGATGGACAAATTTCTTAAAACTAAACAGGAAGCTTCTGGATGGCCTAAAGATTGCAACACAGAAGAATTAAAACAAAATTATTTAGAACAATTTTTCCAACAAGAAAATATTAAACTTGATCCAGAAAATATTTACAAAAACCCTGGAAAAAGATCATACAGTAAGCTTATATTGAACTCTTTCTGGGGAAAATTTAGTCAACGAGAAAATCAGACAAAAACGCAAGTAATAAAAAGTCCAGCTACTTTTTATTCTATATTGACAAATCCAAGCAAAGATGTATTGCACATAATGATTATCAATTCTGACACGGTTTTAGTTAACTGGAAATATAAAAATGAAAATTTAGATTCATTGCGTACAGTGAACGTATGTATTGCAAGTTATACAACTGCACAGGCTCGTTTAAAATTGTATGAATATTTGGAAAATTTACAAAAACGAGCTTTATATTATGACACATTCCGTCATATATGTGTCAAAAGAAGGTGAATATGAACCTGCCCTAGGCAATTTTATCGGAGATATGACTAATAAACTAGAATCATATGGATCTGACAGCTACATAAAAGAATTCGTTAGCGGTGGACCAAAAAATTATGCATATAAAGCATTTTCTTCTGACAAACAAAGCGATGCAGTAGTTTGTAAAGTAAAAAGAATTAAACTAGATTATAATAATTCAAAACTAGTCAATTTTGAAAAAATTAAGGAAATGGTTTTATTGAACGATAAAGCCGGTGTGAATATTCTGTACAAAAATTTTCGAAGAACAAATGATCATAGGGTAATTACAGTTCCAGAAACAAAGACATACAGGCTAAAAGCAGAAAAACGAAGGTTTCATGAAAATTATAGTTCTGTACCATTTGGATTTAAGAGAAAAAAACAAAGTTTTTTAAAAAGAAGTTTAATCATTTTTTTATTATTTTTAATCTTATAAAGGAACACAAGTTTTTATTTTGCCCGAATTTTATAGTAAATGTATGTAACCGTAAACTTGAACCTTCCATCAGCGTCTTTGCCTTTTCCCAGCCATCTGCACTTTTTTCTCAATTCTTCTATGGTGACATCACTCTTTAGGTATGGACAATAGAAAATTATATTTTTCGAGCACATTAATATTTATAATGATTATATTGAAATTGTCCAGAGTTTATCCATTTTGCTAATGCCACTGATTTTAACGTTGGTGGGTTCATGTTGTTTTGCTTCTAAATTAAAACATTTTGAGCATGTATTTTTATATCACTAAATGCTTATTAGACAAAGGAATTAATTTAAAAGAATTAGTTAATTTAAGGAGTGTTCTACGAAATGATTTTATGTTAGAAAATTTATTTTAAAATTTCCTGGTAGAAAAAAGAGATTTATTCTTCTAACAAAGGAATTTAGGAGTGTTTTAAATTTCCTTATATGTTTAGTTCCTTGTTAAATAGTTAATGGATTTTATTATTGAAAAGAGCTTTTGAGTTGTTTAAAAAAAGATTTATTACTCTAACAAAGGAATTTGAATGGAAATAAATTCCGTAGTGCCAAAAATTCATGTTCTAACAAAACAATTTAGGAGCGTTTAAATTTCCTCATAAATTTAGTTCCTTGTTAAATAATTGACGGTATTTATTAAAGTAATTTAAACTATGGTAGTAAAAAAGTATAAAAGAAAAGACAAAACCTTTATTTCTATCAATTGCCTTACTACACAAAACTTAGTTTAAATAACAGTACTAGTAGCAGTACCAAAAAAAAAAAAAAAAATAATGGTAAGTAATTTTTAAATTTAAAAAAAATTTGATAATCTATTTTTTTCAAAATTTTCAAAATTATGCTATATTTTTTTGTATTTTATTTTCATTTAGGAATTTGTAGACAATCTCATAGCAATCGGAAAAGGGAAACAAAAGAGCTACAAAACGATAGATGCTCTGGTGAAGGACGTGATGTACGAGGTAGAAGAATGGAAATTTCTAAAGACCAAAAAAGGTCAGCGGGTGCTTCTATGTAAGGTAACATGCCCAATGGCAACTAACAGCATTACTTTTTTTATGCCGGAGCGGTTCTCTAAAAAAGTAGTGTCGGAGAAAGAATTAAATGAACTGAACAGCAAGGGCTTCTATTTCAAATTTTTGGGACGGGATCCTAATAGGTGGAATATGGCTCTGTTTGAGTTAATTCCAAAAACGAGTATAGACTCGCAAGAAAAATTGTATAAATAAAAAAAAAGTTAAATAAAAAATTTACAAATGAAATATTTTCTTTTTTTTATTTAAATTTTTCAACTTTTCAGATTTTATTTAATTAAATTTATAAAATTTTTAATTTCTTCCAGGACATCTTTTTTATTTATATTTTTTCAGGTTACCTTTTTTATTATTATTTTAATTTTAGGTCGGTCTCAGCAGGCATCTTCTCCTTGCAAATAAGTCTGGTAAGCACATCCAAGTCGTGCTCACTTGGCATCTTTTCTGTACATAACAATTTTGAGCCATTATCACCGCTACCTGCTGCTCCTCTAGAAAGGTCCTTAAATTCAAATTCGTAATTGAATGTTAATGTTCCTTCTAATTGGAAAATATCGCATTTTCCAATTATTTCTCCAAACGCCTCCTGTACTTCCATTTTTAATTAAAAATAATTTGAAAACTTAAATCAATTTATACTTTTTATGCAACATACATAATATTTTGCATCATACATAACACTTTCTAAAATATGCAAATTATATTTTTGCATTCTCATTAATAATTAATCACTGTATATTTTCTAAACTATGTCTAAGATTTAAAATACTTTGTAGCTACCAATATAAAAATCACTATGTAGAGGAGTTAAAATATTAGTCAGCAAGATTTTTGCAACTTTTTCCACATTTTTTTTTCCAGGTTATTTCATTTAAATCAACCCTTGTTTCTGGAGAGTCGATATTCGGTCCCCAAAAGTCCAATATCGGTCCCCTGAGGTCCGGTCCCCTTTAAAGCGGGCCTGAATCAGGCGCTCCCTTTATCGGTCTTTGAAGGTCCGGCATCGGTTTATGCTAATGCTAAAGGCTCCCTTCTCCTCTTTTTTCCACTCTTTTTAAATCGTATTAGTTATAAATTAGAGGATTTCAAGGTATTTTAAAATAGTAAGGCACAAAATGTGCAGCAGGAAGGCAGTAGCAGATTTACAATTTATTGTTGCAAATAATAAGCAATATTTCTTGAAGGAATTTGATTTGATAGCTGATGGGTCACTGATACCAAAGCTGTTTATATTTAAAGCACCTTATTCGTTCGAAGAGTTAAATACTGATGTTAAACAGCAAAATGAATTCAATAAAACACAAATAAATGGCCTTGACTGGGATGATGGCTTTATAGAATATTCAGCAACTAAAAATACCTTAAAGGAACATTTAAATTCATTCGACGTCGTTTACGTAAAGGGGTACAAGAAAAAGGAATTTTTAGATAAATTTGTTTCGAGTTCAGTAGAAGTTATCAACTTAGATAATGACATTCCATCTCTTCAGAAACTAAAGAATTTCACAACCATTTGCCCTCACCATAACATTACTTTTTTTTTTTTTTTTGTCTTGGGGTAAGGATGGTGGAAATCGTCGAAAGATACTGAGCGCAACCACAGTTATGTGTGACTTTAACACACTAAAAACACCCGCCCTGTTTTAAAATATTAAAACTAGTCTTAGAGACTAACCATTAATTTTGCGCTAACTTTTTATGATCTACTGGAATTACAGACCTCCGTTAAGGTGATCTGAATTTATCGCTAGTTGGAGGGGCCTAGTTCTTTTAAGCCTTCTATTGACATTTGAAAATAGTAGAAGTTTTGACGCTTCTATGTTTATGTGACCTTCTAAGTGGGTCTTATGTTTTATGGCATATTTTTTAATTTCATCGCTAACAATAGGAATTCATAGATCCCTATGCAAGTCGGAATTTCGTACGTACCAGGGAGCACTCACCATGTTACGTAGCACTTTGCTTTGAAATGTTTGAATTCTCTGAATATGTGTTCGTTTGGCACACCCCCAAAGCTGTACGCCGTACAACCAGATAGGCTTAATTATTTGGTTATATAACAGAATTTTGTACTCTATTGGCAATTTAGATTTTCGACCTAGGAGCCAATACATTTCTCTATATTTTTGTTCTAATTCTATTTTTTTCTTTTTGACATGTTCTTTCCATTTTAGCTTGACATCTAATGTCATTCCTAGGTATTTTGCCTTGTTTTCATGAGGAATATCTACCCCATTTAATTGTACGGCTGGGGGATTTTGAATAAGTTTATTTGTAAAATTTACTTGCACTGATTTCAGTTCATTTAGTTTAATTTTCCATCTTTTGGTCCAAAGATATAATTTATCACTTGCTTTTTGTAGTTTATTTGTAGCCTCGCCAACATTTGATCCTACTGCCATTATTGCAGTATCGTCAGCAAAAGTCGCTACAGTTATTTCTTGAAATTGGGGCAAGTCACTAGTATACAGCAAGTATAATATTGGACCCAAGATACTTCCTTGAGGCACACCCGCTTTAATTTCTCTCAGTGTAGAGTACTCTTCATCCTGTTTAATTCTAAACAGTCTATCAGTTAAGTATGATGAGAGTATATCTAAATATTTTTTAGGTAATAGTTGCCGCAATTTATAAATTAAGCCTTCGTGCCAAACTTTATCAAATGCTTGTGCTACGTCTAGAAATATTGTAGAGCATATTTGTTTTTCTTCTAGAGCTTTCTCAATTATATCAGTAATTCTATGTACTTGGTCAACAGTAGAGTGTTTTTCTCTAAAACCAAATTGATAGTTTGGAATTAGTTTTCTGTTTTCTATTATATGTTTCAACCTTTTTAATAACAGTTTCTCAAAGAGTTTTGACATAATTGGTAACAGAGAGATAGGTCTATAAGACTTTGTTTCGTTTGGAAGCTTTCCTGGCTTAAGTATCATAATTATTTCTGCCACCTTCCAAACGTTAGGTACATAATTTAACCTTAACATAGCATTCATTATATATGTTAACATTGTTATCCCTTTTTTCGGGAGTTGTTTTAGAATGTCTGCAGTAATTAGATCGAAACCTGGTGCTTTTTTTGACTTCAGAGCTTTAATTTCTTCAACCATTTCTATATGAGTAATTAGTTCAATGTCATTTTCTTCTCTTCTGAAATCATTTTCAATGTAGAGGTCTGACTCTATTTCATTGGGCCGAAAAATTTCTTCCAGGTGATCTGCGAATGTTTCGGCTTTTTCTTTATTATTTTTTGCCCATTTACCATCCATTTTCCGAATTGGTAGGACTGGCACTACAGGTTTTTTCAAACTCTTTGTTGCTTTCCACAAAGAGTAATTTCTTTCTTTTTTAGCTGATAAATTCTCAACATATTTTTCATATGATTTGTTTTTTATTTCAAGAATTCTTCTTTTAAGATTCTGCGTTATTCTATTCAACACAGTTTTATCAGCTGGGTCACGTGTTTCATGCCATCTTCGTCTAGCTCTTCTCTTTAGTTTAATCGCATTTAATATATCTCTAGGATAATTAGGTCCTGCTGTCATGTATTTACATTCTTTTGTATTATTCCATGCAGCATTTTGGACAATTTTATTAAGATTTTCAATTGCTAAATCTATTTCATCTTTAGTTGTTATTTTAACCCTTAAATTTATATTATTTTCTATCTCTTGTTTAAAGTTGAACCAATTTGTTGATTTATTAACAAGTGTAGGCTTATTTTGTTTCTTAACAATTTTTTCATGCAGGTTTAGTACGACAGCCAAATGGTCTGAGTCTAAATCCTCATTATTTTCTAGGCTAATAAAATTTGGAGATATTTTTTTTGTTATGAAGAAATCCAGTAGATCAGGAGTTTTTTTTGTATCAGTAGGCCAATAAGTTGGTTCGCCTGTAGAATGAAAATAGCAACACAACTCTCTAATAGCTTTCCTTAGCTCTCTTCCTCTTGTTGAGGTAAGTCTTGAACCCCAATCGATATGTTTGGCATTGTAGTCACCTCCTAGGATGAACCTATCCCCAAGTCGGTTCAAGAGGTTTTTAAGGATCATATTCTTTAAATTGTAATTAGGAGGGCAATATAAAGCCCCAATGTTCAAATCCTGTTTAAGGGATTTAACACGTATTACTGAAAGTTGAAATTCGTCAGTTTCTATTTTACACTCTTCGTGATGTAGTAAAGAGTTTTTCACCAAAATTGCACTACCTCCTCGCGGTTTATTACTAGGGTGTGTCGCATTATAACATGTGAAACCTATTAATTTTAGTTTTGACTGTCTTGTCATATGAGTTTCTGATAGGAGACACACATCAATGTTTTTGGTTTTTTGAAATAGCTCTAATGCTAGTTTTTTATTTAGTACGCCGTTTGCGTTCCATGTAGCAATACTAATTTTATTTTGGGCCATTATTTAGAAATTTTCTCGGAGTACCACTATAGGTTTTGCTAGAATTGTTTTCTAAATTAGTTATTCTTTTAGAGATATCATTCATTGAATTTAACAAATTTTGCATCATCTGCATTAAAATGTTATTATCAGCTTTAGTGTTAGGTTTATGAATGCTATTTGTACTAGTAGTTATATTCCTAACTTTAGTGCGTTTTATTATTTTTTCAGCTGATTTTTCTAATGCTACATTGTTCTGTTTTGTTGCACTAATAGGTTCTTTTGCTCTATTTTGTGATACTTGGGCATACGATAAACCGTCGATGACCCTGCTAGGATTTAAGTTTCTAGATTTAGGGTTAGGTGAATTCGACGCACCTTCTTTGGTATGTTTTGGATTATTTTTTTTTTTTCTCTTTTGTAATTCTTTTCCAACTACGCACCCCCTATAGTTTGCAGGGTGTGCCTCAAGGCAGTTAGCACACTTCGGCGTAACCTTTTTGTCTTTGTCACAATTCGTTGATAGATGTGACCCTGCACATTTTACACATTTAGCTAGACGCTGGCAAAATTTTTGTGTGTGACCATATCTTTGACATTTTTTACACTGAGGAATCAGATTTGTTTTTTTCAGAGCTTCAATTTTCACTCTCATATGCTGAATAAACTCTATTTTATAAATCTTATCGATGTCCTCAGTATTTTCAAATGTTAACATAAAAAGAGGTAGTTTAACTATAGTTTCTTCCTCATTCTTTTTAATTTTTTTTCTTTTGTTTACAACTTCAATGATTTTAAAACCCTTACATTTAAGCTCTTGCTTTATATCTTCAGGATCGCATGAAGGATGCAAGTTCCTAGCCATAACTTTAATTGGCCTGGTCAACTTGTTTTCATAAGTATGCCATTCTTAATTAGCTTCATTTATAATCTTTGTTAGTTCTCTGTATTCTCCTTCTTTTTCAACATTAATTTTCAGTTGATGGTTATACATCATATTTATTTTATAGTTAATTTGTACATCTTTCAGTATTTTATTAACTTTGGGGTATTCTACAACATTACTTAAGATAACCGGAGGAGGTTTTTTTGTTCTTGTAATGATGGGTTTATCAATTGAAATTTTTGGTTTAATCACCTTTAATTTTTCTACACTATTTTCTTTGTGTATTTCTGGTGAGTGCTCCGCTTTTCTTTTTTTCCCTGTACGTTTTACAATCCACTCGGTTTCCCGAGTTAGTTCTTCTTCATCTGTACAGTATTCTACTGCACTTTTAGTTAATTGCTTTTTCTTTAGCATTTTATTTTCTTCGGTTAGAGTGTGAATCTGACCCATTAAGTCGCTACACATCTTCTCTAGTTCACTTATTCTTAAATGAAACTGTTTCTCTACTGTAATACCCACGTCTAGGGGTTTATTCTGACCGTCATCGTTAGACATAATTTTTATTAAATTCGAACCAGTAATATTTCTAGTGACATTAGCCTGGATTCCCGCTTTGTCACTGGTTTTATTTTCAACTACAGTTGGCGATCTTCCTACTAAACCGCCCTTTTTAAAAGGGTCGGCTGCGTTGAACGTAGTTACATTTTTAACCACTGGCGACTTAACTAATCCCTTTGTGGAATTAGCCAAGCCCTCGCCGGCAGCCGTGGTCTCTGCCGACATTTTGGTAGATATCCCTACCATATTTGTATCTTTATTTGTGTTCATTATTTTATATTATTATATTTTGTATTTTATACCTACTACCAGGTATTTTAACTGCCGCCCCTTTGGGGAACCGACGCAGACCAGAGAGCTGTCCATTCTGGATCAGTCGCTTCTGGATTTCCGTTGGATTTTAGAGGACTCGTACCCCAAGCATTCCTTACTGCGGATGTTTCTAAACCCCAATCCGCCGGGGGACCATAACATTACTGAAAATTTAAAAAGATGTGCTGTAAAAAATTGTATGAATTTATATATGTATTTAATAAAAGAAAATAATTGGTTTTAAAAAATATTTGTTTTATTTATTGTTGACCAAGATAATTTTTCTGACAAAAACATAGATATTTAATAGTCTGGAATAATTACACTGAGCTATGTGTAAATTCATTGGAATGTAGAAATCTTCTTGTTCCAATCTTAGTTTATTCTTTTCAATACATCTCTCAAAACATTTGAATACATATTCTCTTATATTAAGTTCAGTTCCGTTGTTATATGACATCACTGCTTGTATAAAGTCTAGCATAAGACAAAAACGAGTGTACTCATCTAACTGCAATACAAGTTTTTTAGTGCGCTCATCATGATTAAATGTTAGCGAAAATCCTTTTGCATTTAATTTTGCTTGACTGTTTTTAAAGTCGCGATAAAATATACACCACTCCAAATAACTCATTTCGCTTATGACTTTGTTTTGTCGTTGGAAAATTATTGATGCAGGAAAATTCTCAATATTAAATCCAATTTGAATTTTTATTGTTTGTTTTTTAACCAAAAAAAAAATATAGCTTAATAAAAGGTTCTGCGGTGGCTCACCTTTTTCTGTTTTATATACTTCTGAATTTGTAAATTGCTCCATTGTTTTGTTTTGGTTTAACTGATGAATTCTATTTTAGAATTTTGTATTTATAGTTTTTCTTCCACATTTTTAAAAAATTTTTCGAAATATTCTTTGTATTTTTTTATCGTTTTTAAGTGGGGATGATGTGTCGAATAAATTAAGAAAATATTTTATGCTTTTACGGGAACTTCGCATCAATAGATATACACAACAATAATGTCCACAAACAGATGTTAAATTACTTTGTAAACGCTTATTGTTGAAAACAAAACATGTTGATTGATTTTGTAAAAAATTTTATAATCTCGTTGTGAAACGGGGGATTTCCAAATGAATCAAAATATTCTGCACACCCTTGAACTGAAACAAATATTGCTAACCAATGTGTTCCCTTTTCATTAGAATTATCGGTATTTACCACCAAAATACTAGGTTTTAAAACTTGTTTTGGTAATTTATCAAGAGCATAAACGCCTCTAAATATTTTATGTGTTAACTTATTACATTTCAGAACCTTTGAAATCTGAAGTGTATTCATTATCTTGCAAACGTGAGATATCAATTAGTCGAGTATTTCCTCGTATAAATGCTATCAAAAATTCTGCTTTAAGTTTTCCATTTGTTAAGACTATATCGAATTTTTCAAGCAAATTTATTAAGTTATTATTATTTTTTCGTTATCGATATGTCCAAAAGAGTAATTCTCAATATCCGTTTTTTTCAAATCTCTGACAGGAAATTTATACTTTAATTCTTTTACAATAGTTTTACATTTTTCTTTTATACCAGCCACAGCAATATTTTTTACAAATATTGTATTGTTATCGTCCGTACAGAACGATAAATCTACTAGAGCACATGTCATTTTGAAATAAATAGAGATGGTTTACTAAACTTCCTTTTATATGTTCACGTAGACGTTACGATTTTTATCAATTTCGACATTAGCATCGAATTCTACAAATACAATACAAGTTAATATTGTAGTTAATGGAGAGCTGAATCTTGCTTCAATCTTTACTACTCCCTGGTTTAATAAACTTTGACATGTATCGGTTCCAGAACCATCTGATGATAAATCAAAAACTAGTATTGTATAACCTTTTGAAAATAGTTCTTTTGAAATTTGATGGCCTTTATCAGAATGATGTATACCTGTTCCGCTAAATAATGTTAAATATGCTCGAGAATTACAAGAATTATTCGGTGTAAAACTTGTTTCAATTGAAGAGTTTGGTGTAGGCACTCCATTCACATATAATTGAAATTGTGTGAGATTTTGATGGTCGAAATGGTATGAATTTTTTGATCTCTTACCATTGAAATTTTCATTATTAACCATACAAAATACTAGAGCTTTTGGTATTTGTCCTATAAATATATTATCCAATGATATGTTAGATGTGTTAGCTGGAATTGTAAATGTTTTGATTTCACTTCTGGTATAAAAATATTTCGATTTAGCCTTTTCCAATACAGTATTATGTGCTATCAATATGCTAGGATTAATTGTTAAATGTTTCATGTATAACGTAGCTTCGAGAATTTTTAAATAGCTTTCATCGGCATCGTTAAAGAAAATAAAAAAATCCTGTTTTTCTAGGGCTAGAGCAATTCGAATGTCAACATTATTTAAAAGTAATTTAGGAGTATTGAAGAAATCTACATGTAATTTTCCCATTAATTCTACTACAGTAGAATTGTTGTATGATTTTTGTCTTGATTTAGAACCAGAATTATTAAAAATTTTATTAATTTATTCAACACAATGTCATCCCCACCCAAAAACGATAAAAAAATACAAATAATGTTTCGGAAAATTTTCAAAAAATGTATACGATAAAAACTATAAATACAAAACTTTCGAGTTATAAAACCTTAACAGTTTAAAAAAAACATGGAGCCAACATCAAATGCTGAAGTATTTATCGATAAACATATAAACAACAATGTCAACAACGATGTCAAGAACGATAACGACGAAGCACAACAAAAAAATCTTTTATTAAGCTATATTTACTATTTGGATAAAAAACAAACAATAAAAATACAAATTGGATTTAATGTTGAAAATTTAGCTGCAACAATAATTTTTCAACGTCATCGCAAAGTCATTAGCGAGATGAATTATTTGCAGTGGCATACTTTTTATGTAGATTTTACAAACATTCAACTCAAATTAAATTCAAATAAATTTCCACTCAAATTTAATCATACAGAACAAACTAAAAAACTAACATTGGAACTAGATGAGTACACCCGCTTTTGCCTTATGTTGGACTTTATACAAGCAGTGATGTCATATAACAATGGAGCTGAATTAAATGTGCGGGAATATGTATTCAAGTATTTCGACTGATGTATTGAAAGGAATAAACTGAAATTGGAACAAGATGGTTTTTATATTCCTATGAATTTACATATAGCTCAGTGTAATTATTCTAGACTATTTTATGAAATACCATTTTTTATGTCTGAAAAAATATACTGTGCAACAATAAATAAAACAAATATTTTTTAAAGCCAATTATTATTATTATCTTTCATTAAATACATGCACAAGTTTATACAATTTTTTACATTACATCTTTGCAACAAATTTTCTGTATTATGATGGTGAGGGCAAATGGTGACGTAATTCTTAGTTTCTGTAGAGATGGAATTTTGTTGTCTAAATTGATAACGTTTACTGAATTTGAAATAAAAGTGTCTAAAAATTGATTTTTTTTAAGACCTTTTACATAAACAACATCAAATATAGTTGTTAAATGTTCCTCAAAGACATTTTTAACTTTTAAATACTCTATAAAGCCATCATTCCAATCCATGTTATTAATGTTCTTTTTGTTGTACTCATTTTGTCGTTTAACATCACAATTTAACTCCTCAAATGAGTACGGTGCTTTAAATATAAAAAAACACTGGTATTAGAGAACCATCAGCTATCAAAGAAAATTCTTTCAAAAAATATTGTTTGTTATTTCCAATAACAAATTGTAAATTAACTATAGCTTTTCTGCTACCACTGTTGTTGTTGTTGTTGTTGCTATACATTTTGTTCTTTTTTATAATAAAAAAAAATTAATAACCTAGCCTTATATTTATAACTCTGATTTCATAAAAAAAAGTGGGGTTAGATATACTATAGAGCAGTAAATTTTTAAAACATCTAACGGACCTTCACAGACCGTTTCGGACCTTCGCAGACCGTTTCGGACCTTTACAGACCGTTTTCAGACCTTCCAGACCGTTTTTGAACCTTCACAGATCGTTTTCGGATTTTCACAGACCGTTTGCGGACCTTTACAGACCGAAACTAGTTTTGAATACAGGCCCCTTATTGAATTATGATATTTTTCACTCGAACCCACTCCCAATTCCATTAAACTTTTTAAAAAACCAGCCTAATTATAGAAAATAGAAAATTAAAAATATAAAACAAAAAAAAAAAAAAAAAAATGGCTTACCATATTGTTTGTTTTATTTTGTAATATTATGTACTCTTAATAAGGTAAATAATTTTTAATAATAGTAAAGGAAAATTGTTATTCTTATATATGAAAAACTTTAATTATGACTTCCCTACTCATATAAAAAATAAAATTAAAACCAACTAACTAACTCATTATGCAATTATATAATTTTTTTTTTTTTTTCTCTTGTTTTTTAAAGTTAAAATTCTAATACGATACCACATTGTTGCAGTATTTGAAAAATATCATATAAATTAAAAAGTTGTGAAGGCTGCTGCAGCTGCGCGGTGCCAAAAACATATTTTTATAGATTTATTTGATTTTATGATTAGAATAGTAATGCAGGCGGCGCGTCTTTCTAAAAAAGTTAATATGCTAATAAGATGCAACATTGTTGCAGTATTTCAAAAATATAATATAAATTAAAAAGTTGACAAGGGTAAAAAGTTGGATTTAAGTATTTTTTTTTTTTCTTTTGTTTTTTAAAGTTAAAATTCTAATACGATACAACATTGTTGCAGTATTTTGAAAAATATCATATAAATTAAAAAGTTGTGAAGGCTGCTGCAGCTGTGCGGTGCCAAAAAATGAGTAAATACCCGGTGATTTTTAAAAGTATATATATTAGATCTTATGTTATAATCCATTTTAGTTACCAAATAATTTTTACTTAAATTAAAA
This sequence comes from Dolichopus griseipennis, assembly GCA_963082915.1. Lineage (NCBI taxonomy): Eukaryota > Metazoa > Arthropoda > Insecta > Diptera > Dolichopodidae > Dolichopus > Dolichopus griseipennis. The sequence continues at coordinate 259,223,729 of OY720441.1, read as the reverse complement.
CAAACAAAAAAACAACTAAAAATTAGTTCAGCAAATAAAAAAATGAAATCAGAATGCAATGAGTGCAAAAAAGTTTTCACAAGGCCGGACAATCTAAAAAGCCATAAATGTTCAATAAATGTACAATTAAAATATAAATGTGATTTATGTTAAAAAGCGTTTGATAGAAAAAACAATTTATTAGAACATATAAAAAACCACAGAGAAAATTATGAAAATACAAAATTTTGCAAAAAGTGCAAAACAGCTATCTCAAATAATTTGTGGAATTACCACATTCGGACAAATGAACATAAGAAAAATGCAGCAGAAGTCTTTAAAACTAATTTTAGGTGTATTAATGAATGTTTTCAAAATAGACTAGAAACATTTATTAGAGATAATGATGATAAAGGCATATTAAACCCATCACACTTTTTAGAAAAGGCTCAAACCGATATCATTAATTTGTTGAGACAGTCACTAAAAAAACATAAAGTCATTAAGGCGAATCTTGAACTTTTCGGTGAATATATAAACCAACAGAGAAGAGATAAATATATCAATCAAATCTTTTCAAACTCGAATGTTAAGCATTACACAGGCAGACGATCTTAATAATTTTTTTGAAAATGCTAAAAACGTTATTCAACAACAAGTAGAAGACTTCCAAAAAAAGGATAGTGGCTGGGCGTTGATTAGCATTTTACACGTGGAAATAAATATTAATAAATATGAACCAATCCACGTTTCTAGTTATATTAAGTTACCAAAAAACATAGAAGATAAAAAAGCCTGCATTAATATCCACCATAACTATAACTTCTGTTTTCATTGAAGTTTAGTATCAGCCTTACAAACTTGCGCTGAACATGCAAAACGAACATCTTCATACAAAATTAGTGACATTTCTCAACCCATAATCAAGCTTGAGTTTGGCGATGTTTTACAACTTAATTTTGGCAATATGCAATTCCCAACTAAATTGTCTGAACTAAATTTATTCGAAGAACTTAATAATGACATAAGCAAAAATTTGTTTGGATTGGAAGTCATTAATAAGAAATATGAGGTTGTAGGGCCATTTTATTTGACAAAATGTGAAAAAAATTTCAGGGCAATTTATTGCTTTTGGAAAGGGATGAAAAATTTCATTTTGTTTACATAAAACATTTATCAAGATTGATAAGTCGGTCTGTAACAAGGAATACTCATCAAATTTATATTTGTAATATGTGCTTGCAACATACATTACAACAACGTGACTTACACAAACCCGAATGCAATAAAGTAGTTACAAAGCTTCCGTCTGTTGAAAAAAATACACTGGAGTTTAAGAATTATCAACAACAATTGAAAACACCTTTTGTTATGTATGCCGATGCTGAGAGTATTTTACAACCTATTGCAACATGCAATTCTGATTCCACGATGTCTTCAACAAAAAACATTCATCAACATGTTCCAGTAGCTTTCTATTACTACATTAACTGTTCTTTTGAGGATGGTCTAAGCTGTTTCAAAGAATTTGTTGGAGCTAACTGTGCAAAGGAATTTATCCAATCATTGGCAGAAATATGCAGTGAATTATATTCAACCTTCTTTATGAGTTCAAAACCGGTGAATCCGCTAACACTGGATGAGCAGCTACAACAATTGGTTCAAGAAACGTGTCACATATGTGGTAAGCATTTAGATTTTAATAATAGAATTAGAGACCATTGCCACTTTACTGGCAATTATAGATGTCCTGCTCATTATTATTGCAACTTATTGTACAGACGATCAAATTTTTTCCCAATATTTTTTCACAATTTTTCCGGCTATGATTGTCATCTATTATTTAAAGAACTAAACGAAGTGAGTGGACATATTAGTGTCATTCCTTTGAATAAAGAACATTATATTTCATTATCTAAAAAAATTACAATAGATAATAATCATTCATTTTATTTACGTTTTCTCGATAGCTTCAGATTTATGGCTTCTAGCCTTGATTCATTGTGTAAAAATTTAAATGAAAACGATTTTATTCATATAAAAAAAGAATTCAATAATAAAGAAAAATTTAAACTTATGACTCGAAAGGGAGTTTTTCCCTATGAGTATTTAAATTCCATTGAACGACTTGACGAAACATGTTTACAGTCACAAGACAATTTTACCAATCAAATGACAAACACACCATGTTCAGATGAAGACTACATTCATGCAGTTAATTTATGGAATACGTTTAAATGTCAAAATTTATGGGACTATCATAAACTTTACCTTAAAAGAGATGTACTTATTTTGACTGATGTTTTTGAAAATTTTCGAAAAATATACTCCAAAACCTATTCTTTAGATCCTGTAAATTTTTACACTACACCAGGTTTGTAATCGGCGGCTATGTTAAAATACACTGATATCAAATTAGAGTTGTTAAATGATGTTGATATGTATAATTTTTTTAAAAAGGGATACGTGGTGGAATTATTCCGTGCTCACTTAGACATTCAGTGGCAAATAATAAATTTATGGGGGAATCTTATAAAAAAAACGAACCTTCCAAATATATTGTATATGAAGATGCCAACAATTTATATGGATGGGCAATGATCCAATATTTACCTCATAAAGATTTTCAGTGGGTTGATACTCCCGAAAATATTGATGTGCTTTCAGCTGCCGATGATTCCGGTTACTGATGAACTGTTTACGTTTTAGAAGTGGATTTAGATTACCCTCAACATTTACATGATTTGCACAATGATTTTCCTTTTTGTGATGAAAACAAAGTTCCACCGAAAGGTAAAATTTCTAAACTGTTAGTTGACTTAACAAACAAACGCAAATATATTATCCATTATCGAAACTTAAAACAGTGTCTTCGAAACGTCTTGATTCTCAAAAAAATTTATAAAGTACTAAAATTCACACAAAGCAATTGGTTAAAAAAATATATTGTGTTATAATATTTAAGTTGTAGATTGTCAAAGTCATTTCCTAACGCTTCTGATCAGCCAAATATAATTTGCCTGATGCAAAAGTTCCTTCACTTATTTAATTACAGCAGGAAGGCTCTGCTCATCCACAGGCGTTAACGCCTATTTGCTTTATTATTAAATAATTGGAAATAATCATGCATAATAAGAAAGCATGATTATTCTAATATGTTATATTAAATATTTATTATATGATTTTTATTTATTCCAAGCAAAAGATCTGCAGGAATAAAATATATTAAATAAAAAAGATATTGTTATATTTCGAGTATGATTAACTCTGATTTTTATTTTAAAATATCAATCCTTATATACTATTTTGGATTTCTTTAAATCCATACAAATATAATCTCGAGCAATAAATTATTAAAATTTATTACTTAGTTACAAAGAATTTTTATTTGGGTTAAATATAATATTTACTGACCTAGTTCATTATTACATAAAGATTATTAACCAAAAATATCAACTAAAAATTATATGAATCATTATCATTCATTAACATTACATTTTCAAACAAATAACAAAAATGTAATTTGATCTACAAAATAAAATTATTATATTTGTAAAATACAATGCAATGCACTTGCTATCATACAAATATTTGTAAACAGATGTTAGCACTTAAAAATGTTTTGACCTAACCAAAATGTTATGTCATTTATTAAAATTTATATTAAAAGAATTTGTATTTGTAGTTATTAACAATTATGGAAATAATTTTATGACCGGTCAATATATACTACTACATCCTTCCCCCAAAGAAAAAAAAAATTAATTTATATTTCTTAAAATTTAAACAAATTTTTTCATAATTTATATCAATATTTAATTTTTAAAGTTTTTTTTTGTAAATTTATGCTATATTTTTATTTAAAGTAATTTATATTTTGATTTAAGATTTAAATGAGTTAAAAAAAAAATAATTTATCTTTGATTTTATATTTATTTAACATTTTTATTTTTATAGTAATTTATTATATTTATAGCTTTTCTAGATTTAATTATATTATTATTATGTAATTCTATTTTTTTATTATCTATTATTATTGTGCTATTTGGACCATTTTGTGCAACAATTTTGAATGGTCCTTTAAAGGGTACATTTAATTTTTTTTCTATTTCCTACTTTTATTATATACATAGTCATTAATTTTAAAATTTGCTTTATTAATATCATTTTGTTTTAATTTATTATTTTCTTTATTTTTAATAAGATAATTTTTTGCCTTTTCATTAGCGTATTTTAATTTAAATTTTAATTCATTTAAATAATCTTCTAGATTATAAATGCTATGTTTATTATTTAATATTTCACATGAAAGTGTACATATTTTTCCATAAACCAACTCATAAGGTGAGTAGTGTGTAGTACTATGTGGTGTTGAGTTGTAAAAGTAAGTGTAGTAGGGTAGGTATTCGTCCCAATTGTCTTGTCCTTTTAAACTCATTAAATAGTCATTTAGTACTCTGTGATTTCTTTCAATAGAACCTAAAGTTTCATGATGATAAGGTGTTGATGTTACTTTTTCAATATTCAAAAATTTGCAAATGTTTTTTAATAATTCGTTTGTAAATTCTGTACCTTTATCAGTTTTTAATTTTTTAAAACATCCATATTTAAGTATGAATTTTCCCACTATTGTTTTTGTTACTGTTGTGGCATCTTTAGTTTCTATCGGGTACGCTTCGATATATTTTGTTAATTCACATTGTAAAGTAAGAATGTATCTATAATTCTTTGATGGGTGTAGTGGTCCAACAGTATCTATAGTTATTGTTTCAAATGCTGTTGTGGGTGTATCTGTAATTACATAATTCTCTTTTGTATATTTAGTTATTTTTATTTTATTACAGACTTCACAATTATTTATGTAATTTTTAACCATTTTATTCATATTTTTCCATACATATTTTTGTTTTAGTTTACTTATGCATTTACTTATACCACAATGTCCACCATATAATGAATCATGATTCTCTTTAATTAATTTGCGCATTTCATCTTTATTTTTTATTTGTATAGGAGGATCATATAATACAATTTTTAAACAATCTGCATTTTCAGACTTGTTTTGCAGCTCATTAAATATATTTTTAAGTGTTTGGATATCCATAAATTCAAATATTTTGTCATTATTTGCCAAGGCTAATTCTTTAATTTTTAAATTGCTTGTTTTGAATAATAGCTTCCTCAGAACCAATTTTATCTCTGGTAATGATTTTTCGCTATATTCAGCAATTATTTCTTTTCTTGCTGCTATAATTTTCAATTCATTTTGATTTTCATTATAATTTCTTTTATTTTTATTTCTGACGTCAGTTTTTTCAATTTTATTAAATTTTAATTTACTCATAAACCTTATATCTGATATTAATGTTGCGTTCCAAATGTGAAGGTGATCAGTCTTCATATCTGTATTTAAGGTTTTGGTGGATTCTTCGTTATTATTTTTATTTATTTCATTTAAATTTTCCTCCTCTTTATTTTTCATTGCTCTTGTTATTATATTTATATTGTTTGTTGGTATCATTTCTTTTAATTTGGTAGAAACTAGCTTTATCCTCGAAAGTGCATCTGCATTGGTGTTCATTTTACCTTGTTTGAATATAATTTCAAAATCATAATCCATTAAATCTATACGTATTCTCGTTAGTTTAGAAGATGGATTTTTATGTGTGAACAAGCTTACTAGAGGCCTGTGGTCGGTATAAACTGTAAATATCTTACCAAAAAGATAAGGTCTAAAGTAGTTAATACCCCAATATATTGCCAAAAGCTCTTTTTCAGTAATCGACTTATTCAGTTCATGCTTGTTTAGTGATTTACTAGCATAGGCTATGGGCTTATCACTTCCTATAACTCCTTGAGATAGTACTGCACCTAATGCATAATTCGATGCATCTGTAGTTAGTATAAATGGTTCAGAGAAATTTGGGTAACTTAACATTGGTGGGTTTATTAGTTTTTGTTTCACTTTTTCAAACGCTTCATTTTGTTCTTTTTCCCAATTAAATATTTGTTGTTTTTTTTGAAGTTGGTTAATTGGCTTAGCTATTTCTGCAAAATTTTCTATGAATCTCGTATAGTAATTGCAGAATGCTACAAATCTTCTTACCTCATCAGCATGCTTGTGTGCTGGATAATTTTTTATAGTTTGGTACTTGTCTGGATCTGTTTTAATTCCTTCTGATGTTATAAGATGACCCAAATATACCACTTCAGGTTTCAAAAAATTACATTTTTCTGGATTAAGTTTTAAATTATATTTTTGTAAACGTTCTAAAACTTTAATAAGATTTTCATTGTGATCTTTTAAATTTGATCCAAATACTATGATGTCATCTACATATAGGAATGCAGCTTCTTGTAGTCCACTTAGTGCGACTGAAAGCATTCTCTGAAAACATTTGTAGATATGTTTAGTCCAAATGGTAATCTCTTGAATTGGTAATGTCCTTTATTCGTTGAAAACGCTGTCATTTGCCTAGATTTGTGATGTAAAGGTATTTGGTGAAAAGAACTTGTTATATCCAGTGTAGAAAAATACTTTGATTTACCCAATCTATCTAGTACATCATCCAGTCTTGTGAATGGAAATTTCTCGTCTATAATTTTCTTGTTTAAAGATCTGAAATCTACTACCAACCTCCATTTTTTATTTCCATCTTGACTTTTTTTTGGCACAATTAACAATGGTGAGTTGTACGGACTAGTAGAATGTTCTATTAAGTCATGTTTCATTAACTTTGAGACTTGTTTCTCCATTTCTTCTAATTGGACATTAGGTGTTCTGTAGTTGTTTATATACACTGGTGTTTTGTCTGTCATCGCAATTCTTTGTTCATAAAAATTATTTATTGATAATGGTTCATTATCAAGATGAAAAATGTTCTGAAATCTATTGCAAATGTTTAAAATTGAATTTTTTGCTGATTCATCTAAGTTATCCACTGTTAATATTTTTTATAATTTTTCAAATCTCTCTGAATTTTTGTTTTTATTATTATGATTTAAAGATAGTGTACTGTATTCTTTTAATGGTTGAACTTCTATTTCTGTTGTTTTCATTGTTACTGGTGTCTCTCTCGTGTTTAAAATTTTTACATGTTTTATGCCATCTGCTGGTATTAATGAATTTGCCAAGAATACACCTTTTACTATTTCTTTACCTATAATCAAACTATCTTCTTTTATATCTAAATTTATTGCTAGTATTGCTTCCATTGGAGGTTGAATTGTTATATTTGATATTGTTTTGTTATTCATGCTCATTGGTAATATTATATCTTGTTCTTGTTGTGATATTACTAGTGTGCATGTTTCATAATCTATTTTACATTTATGTTTATATAGGAAATCTCTACCTAGGATACCATCTGTTGATATGTTAATATCTTTATACCCGTGCATACATATATGAACATCGGGTATATTAAAATTACTCCTCCGTTTGTAACGCATCGAAATATAAGAGCTAGATATAGTGTCAAGGGTACGTATCGAATCAGCATCGAAAAGTGAATCGATCTAGCTATGTGTGTCCGTCCGTCCGTCCGTCAACACGATAACTCAAAAACTATAAGAGCTAGAGTTCTGAAACTTTCACAAAGTAATTTTTAGACAATTTCTAGGTTCCCTATTGTTTTTGGTTAAAATCGGACCAAGTCTTCGGGGAGCTGCCATACAACTTTTTTGCACCAATATGAATTTCTTCAAAAGTAATTATACTACGAGAATGAAAATTACACACGGTTAGTTGTTTTTTTTTTTTTTTTTTTTTCTTTATTAACAATTCATTATTTTTCGTATAAATATATAAAAAAAATTCTTAAATTCTAAAACAATTATCTTATACTAGAAAAAAGTAAACAAAATTACAATATATTCCTATATGTAATTATTGCACATTATATATAACAGTTAAATTTCATTTGTGTCGATCATAGTTTACACTTTCTGATCCAATAATTTTAAATAATAAATATGTGCCAATATACAGACAAGTTATTTACACAAAAAAAAAAAAAGAAAAAAATTAAAATAGTAAAATAAAATAAAATAAAACAATAATAAAAATTTCATATTAGTTTAAAAGAAGATTATATAGACTTTTACAAAAATTCTTAAATATTTTACAATTAATCTAATTTATCAATTACTTAATTTAATTTAATCTAATTTAATCTAACCACTTTTATGCAGACCATTTACCAATAAGAAAACATAAGCCGAATACGTTATGATAAAGCCGAATACGAAGTGGAGAATTCTTGACTATATAAATTATTAACTATATAGATTATTAAATATAAAATTATTGACGAATGACGTACTCTTTAACTCTTTTTTTGAAGGAATATAAGTTTTCAATAAGCTTTAATTCATTAGGAAGTTCGTTGTATAGTTTGAGACAATTATATAAGCAGTTATTCTGTTGGTTTCTTGTTTTAAAGAGTGATAAGTAAAAATTGGTTTTGTTTCTGGTATTGTAGTTATGTATATCGATCATTCTGTTTAGTAAAAAATTATGTTTAATTTCATTATTTGTAATCTTAAATGCTATCAAATACATTTGTATTTTGCATATATTCGTAAAACTGATGTATTGATTATCGTACAAGTTACTAGTAGGATAAAGTAGTGGGTAATTGTGGATAGTTTTGATGACTTTTTTATGGATGATATCTATTTTATTTAATAAAGTCGTTGAAGCTTTGTTCCATATGGGATTTAAATAAATCAAGTTTGATATAATATAAGAGAAGTATATTTGTTTTAGTACATCTTTAGAGAAATACCTCCGAAGTCTTTTTATGATAAAAGCATATGGCGTAATTTTTTTTATGAGCTGATCAATGTGGTCATTCCACTTCATTTTGCTATCTAATAATAGTCCTAAATAATTAAAATTTCTCACAATTTCGATTATACTTCCATTTACATAAAAATTAATATCTGAAAATTTTCTGTTTTCGAACAATATGATTTTAGTTTTTTTGACATTTAAAAGTAATTTGTGTTTTGTGAGCCATTGTTCAATAGAATTCAGGTCTGATTTAATGTCATTCCTTAATTCATTCTCGTTACCTTTTGCATATTTAACTACAGCATCATCCGCATATAGTTGAATTGTGCCTTTCAGATTTATATTTGCAAGATCGTTTATGTATAGCTTGAATAAAAGGGGTCCCAGAATTGAACCTTGAGGCACACCTTTTATCATTTCTTTTGATTCACTAAGCGTGTTATTTATACGCACTTTTTGACTACGTTTCGTTAAATAAGATTCGAAGTACATTTGTTCGTTAGTATTAACATTAATCTTTGAAAGTTTTAGTAACAGTATTTTGTGGTCTACGCAATCAAATGCTTTTTGCAGGTCCAAGAAAAGGCAGCCAACAAATTTACCGTCATCCATTTTTTTGGAGATAAAGTCGGTTAGACTTAAGCACGCCGCTGTAGTATTTGATTTGTTTTCGAAGCCAAACTGCTTACAACTTAAAATTTGGTTTGTTTCAATAAAGTTATCTAACCGGTTTTTTACTACGGTTTCAAAAATCTTCGAGAAACAGCTTAGCACAGAGATTGGACGATAGTTAGTTAAGTCAGTTGAGTCACCATTCTTGTAAATAGGCGTAACTATTGCTGTCTTTAGCGAATTTGGAAAGATAAATGTAGAAAAAGAGATGTTTATGAAGTGAACTAAGATTGGAGATAGCCTTCCTTTATATTTTTTAACAAATTTGGCGGAAATATTATCATGACCTGTGGCAACTGTTAGTTTAAGATTATCGATAACGGAGTCTACTTCTAGTTGGTTTGTGGGCGTTAAATGGAAGCTTACATTCGGTGTTTGTGTGAAGTTGTTTATGTACACGGTGTCTATGGGTTGTTGACAAACATTAATCTCTTTGGTCACATTGATAAAGAAATTATTCGTTGCTTCAGCTATGTCGGTTTCATTTTTCAGATTTTTGTTACCTATATTTAGAACCTTTAGTTGGCAGGAGGAGGCTTTGGGATCTTTATTGTACATTATTTTTTTGTATAGGTCCCATAATTTTTTGCAATTACTTGGATCTCGAGCAATTTGGTCAGTACAATATTTCTTTTTGGCTTCAACTATTAAATTTTCTACTTTCTTTTTATAAAAATTGTATAACTCAGTTTCATACGGATCGTTATTATATTTCCTTTTATATTTATAAAATGAATCTCGTATTTTTATAGCATTTATGATTTCATTTGTTATCCAATAATTTTTTTTTTTTTTTTTGAAAAGAAATGGTCTTCGTGTTTCTTGCCACAAGATTGTTTAATTCTTGGACAACTTCATCAAAGTTTTCTGATGAGTTAATTCTAGACCAAGTATTATCAATGTTTATACTTTCATAGTCTAGAATTGTCTTGAAATGATTAGTTTTTTCAATTATAGGCTTGAGATTTATACTTAAAAATAGACTATTATGATCAGATAGGCATGTATTTGCTATATGAAAAAAATATTTATATTTAACTAAGTCGGTTAAAAAGTGATCGATTATAGTTTTAGACGATCTACCAATTCTTGTTGCAAATTGAGGTGATATATTGTTATAAATCAGAAAACCATTTGTATTAATAGTATTGGTATAGTATTTTGTATCGTAATTATTTGAGTGGAGTAAATTAATACTGAAGTCACCTAATATTAACGATCTTTTAAACGTTGAAAGTGTTTCATCTAATTTTATAAGAAAAGTGTTGATATTTATTTCATGAGATTTATAAATGCCTATAATGTTAATATTATGTTTTAATAGTTTGACACACAAAACATTTGATTTTTCAAACTCGAATTCACAATTTATACTACTGCTAATTTTATCACTTATATAGATTGCTACACCCCCATACGATTTTTCTCGATTTGAGAAGTATGGAGTGAAACCTTCTAAATTAAAAAATTTGTTTTCAGATTTATGTAACCAAATTTCAGTTAATACAACTACATGTATTTCACATGAAAAAGAATTGAGAAATATTTCCAAATTGTTGAGCTTATTTCTTAAACTTTGAATATTTAAGTACAGAACATTTAAGTTATTTTTATATTCACCACACTTCTTTTTATTCAACCCTATAACGTATTCAACATTAATGTCATCTTGGACGTTTATGAAATCATCTGTTTGCATTTTGTAAACAGTAAATGTCATTTTTGATATGCAGCTTGTTTTCAATTAGAAAGTAAATACATAATGTTAGAAATTGTATGTATAAAAAGAAATTGTTTGTTTTGTTAATTATTTTATGTAAAATTAATATTTTGGGTTTTGTGTTATTTAAAGTGATATAAATATTTTGTTGATTGTATAAAAATAAAAATAAATTTTTTCGTGTATATATTAATGTTAAGATTAAAAAATTGTATTTAGTGTAATTTAGGTTATATAAGTTAATTAAAATGAAAAGAAAAAATTTGTATAAAATGTAAATAAGATGGTTATGAAGTAAGCTTTTTGTGTAGTGGTTGATTAAAATTAAATATATGTAATTAACGTAATTAAGATTATGTAGATAATTTTGCAAAGAAAAAGATATTAAATATGTAAAAACTTTAAGTAATATGAATAAAAATAAATTTACGTATGTGTGTATTAATGCTAAAATTAGAAATTTGTATTTATATTTAGTATAACCTAAGTTATACGAATTATTTAAAATAAATGTAAAATTTTTAAGTAAAATGTAAATAAAAAGGTTATAAAAAGAGTTTTTTGTGTAGTAGTTGATTAAAATTAAAATATATATGTGATTAATATAATTAAGGTTATGTAAATAATTTAGCGAAAATAAAAATATAAAATATTCAAGAATTCTAACTAATATGAGTAAAAATAAATTTTTGTATGTGTATATTAATGCTAAAATTAAAAATTGATTAAAATTAAAATATATGTGATTAATATAATTAAGGTTATGTAAATAATTTAGCGAAAATAAAAATATAAAATATTCAAGAATTCTAACTAATATGAGTAAAAATAAATTTTTGTATGTGTATATTAATGCTAAAATTAAAAATTTGCATTTAGTATAACTTAGGTTATATGAATTAATCGAATAATTTAACGAGGAAAAAAATATAAAATATGTAAAAAATTTAAGTAATATGATTAAAAATAAATGTTTATATGTGTATATTAATGTGTTAGTTGAATTATTAAGAATAACTAGAGATTCTCCGGCACTTATATGAAGTTTCAAAATGTTAGGGCCCCATTTTCGGGGGCTGCCATACAACTTCTTTGCACCAATATGAATTTCTTCAAAACTAATTATACTACGCGGATGAAAATTACACACGGTTAGTTATATAATGAATCGAGCACTTATATGAAGTTTCAAAATGTTAGGGTCCCATTTTCGGGGAGCTGCCATACAACTTTTTTGCACCAATATGAATTTCTCCAAAACTATTTATACTACGGGGATGAAAATTACACACGGTTAGTTTTATAATGACTCCGGCACTTATATGAAGTTTCAAAATGTTAGGGCCCCATTTTCGGGGGACTGCCATACAACTTCCTTGCACCAATATGAATTTCTTCAAAACTATTTATACTACGCGGATGAAAATTACACACGGTTAGTTATATAATGAATCGAGCACTTATATGAAGTTTCAAAATGTTAGGGCCCCATTTTAGGGGGGCTGCCATACAACTTCTTTGCACCAATATGAATTTCTTCAAAACTAATTATACTACGAGGCTGAAAATTACACACGGTTAGTTATATAATGAATCGAGCACTTATATGAAGTTTAAAAATTTTAGGGCCCCATTTTCGGGGGGCTGCCATACAAAGTTTTCGATTCAATAACTTTGAATCTAATGAAGCTACAAGGTTAAAATTAAAATTGGGCAGATAAATTAATAGGGCAAGTTACTTGGCAAAGTTGGACATCACTCGGACCTTCGGACTTTTAGGGTGGGCCAATTTTTTTTTTTTTTTGTTTTTTTTTTTTTATTTATTTTTTTTTTTTTTTAAGCTAAAGTTATGGGACAATGAATGAAAATTTTGTTAATTTTTTTTGTGATTATTTTTTTTTTGTTAAGTTTTTTTTTTTTTTTTTTTAAGCTAAAGTTATGGGACAATGAATGAAAATTTTGTTTTTTGTTTTGTGATTTTTTTTTTTTTTTTGTTAATTTGTTTTTTTTTTTTTTACGTCAAAATTATGGGGTAATGAGTTAAATGTATAAGGGAAGTAAATTACGGTTTATTTTATACACCATAGTGGGTATGCACGGGTATCTAAAAATTGACAAGGGCAACTATAATCTTCCTCGTTTGTTCTTACTTTAATTAGATTTGTGAATTTATTATTGCTGTTGATGTTCATTATCTTCTTCTTCGGATTGGCTTTGCACATTCCTTTGCATGTTGTTTACATACCCCGGGTTTCTTCGGCCGGGGCCGCTGAAGTTTCCCTGGTTGTTATTATTATTGTTATTATTATTATAGTTGTTGTTATTTTGTTGCATGCGACTGTTGTTATTATTAAAGTTGTTATTGCGGTAATTGTTATTGCCTCTATTATTGTAGCTGTTATTTTTGTAATTATTATTGTAATGTCTTCTAATTGTTTTGTCTATTGAATTGACCTCTGAAATTATTTGTTCTAAAGAACATGACATTATTTTGCCGAGGGTATTTATTGTGATCACTTTCAACAGCTATTTGAATCGCTTCTATATATATAACTATCGCTCTAAATGTTTCATTTAGGCCATTTTTGAATGTATTTAAACCGAGTTGGTCATTAAGCTTTACTATTATTCCTCTATTCTCATTACCTTGTTCTGCAATTTGTAATTCATTTAATTGTACTATGAGTTTTTCTATTTTTGTTGCAAAGAGATTAATATCTTGATTCACTTGATTTATTCTTGTTAGTTCAGTGAGAATCTTTGCTGAGTTTTTATTCGATTTGAAATTTTTTGTTAAAATATCTTTTAATTTTTGTACTGTAGTTATTTCTTCTTCATTAATTAATCTATTTTTGACTTTATCTGAGAACTTGGTGGCTAAAATGAATTTTATTAATTTTGTCTTTTCAGTTTCATCTTTCAAGGTGTCAGCATAGAATTCTATTAACCCTAAGAAATTTGATAGTTGTTTTACGTCTCCTTCAAATAGTGGGACTATTTTTATTGCTGATGCTTGTTCAAAATTTGTCATTTTTTGTTCTTCTGTATTAATTTCTTCTGTTTCAATTTTAGGCTTAAGATATGTTGTAATTTGTCTTATGATTTCTTTAATTTTTAGTATAGACTCAAATTGTATATTTCCTTTTTGTTCAAAGTATTCCCAAACCTCATTGATTTCTTTATGTTTCTCTTCTATATAAGTCACAGTATAAGTTCTGGTTGGGTTCTTTTTTAATGTTCGTAATAAGTCTTTAAGTCTTTGTATTTTCTCATAGTCCATAGGATTTCAATGTGATTTTAATGTGAAATATTTTTATTTTAGTTTTTAAATTTATTCACAAGAAAATTTTTACAATATGATTTTTTTTTTTTAAAATGACAGTTTAATAATTATATAATATAAGTTTAATAAATTTAATAAGTTTAATAATTTCAATTTAAAAAAAATATTCAGTTTGAATTTCCATTTATCTTGCTCTTCCTGTCTGTTGATTATGTATTCTCTGCTTTCAGAATTGGGTGAACTGTTATTTGTTTTTGTTGAGTCGTTCACTACACTATATATCCAGGGTAGTGCAGGGTCGCCATGTTATAATATTTAAGTTGTAGATTGTCAAAGTCATTTCCTAACACTTCTGATCAGCCAAATATAATTTGCCTGATGCAAAAGTTCCTTCACTTATTTAATTACAGCAGGAAGGCTTTGCTCATCCACAGGCGTTAACGCCTATTTGCTTTATTATTAAATATATTGGAAATAATCATGCATAATAAGAAAGCATGATTATTCTAATAGGTTATATCAAATATTGAATATTTATTATATGATATTTATTTATTCCAAGCAAAAGATCTGCAGGAATAAAATATATTAAATAAAAAAGATATTGTTATATTTCGAGTATGATTAACTCTGATTTTTATTTTAAAATATCAATCCTTATATACTATTTTGGATTTCTTCAAATCCATACAAATATAATCTAGAGCAATAAATTATTAAAATTTACTACTTAGTTACAAAGAATTTTTATTTGGGTTAAATATAATATTTACTGACCTAGTTCATTATTACATAAAGATCATTAACCAAAAATATCAACTAAAAATTATATGAATTATTATCATTCATTAACATTACATTTTCAAACAAATAACATAAATGTAATTTGATCCACAAAATAAAATTATTATATTTGTAAGATACAATGCAATGCACTTGCTATCATACAAATATTTGTAAACAGATGTTAGCGCTTAAAAATGTTTTGACCTAACCAAAATGTTATGTCAGCATTTATTAAAATTTATATTAAAAGAATTATTAACAATTATGGAAATAATTTTATGAACGGTCAATATTTACTACAATTGATTTAAATAACGCACACAGGTCAATGGCTAAAAATGCGTTTAAAAAAGATTATTTTAAATTAATGAATAATGCTGTTTTTGGTAAAACAATGGAAAATGTAGATAAAAGAAAAAATGTTAAAATAGCTACCTCTGGGAAAGTCAAGGAAGTCATTTAGGTGCTCGAGCGTTAATAGCAAAACCAAATCACAAAGTCACTCTAGATTTACTGAAAACTTGATAGCCATTCAGCTTAATCATACAAATATATGTTATGACAAACCTATATATTTGGGATTTACGGTACTCGAACAATCTAAAATTCTTATGTATGATTTTCATTATGATTATATTAAACCTAAATATGGTAGTAAGGTTTTTTTAAATTATACAGACACTGACAGTTTCATTTATACTATACATACAGATGATTTTTACGCTGACATATTTAATGAAATACCAAAACGTTTTGATACATCAGATTATCCATCTGACAATTTATTTAATTTTCCTCTAATGAATAAAAAAGTTCTAGGTCTTTTTAAGGATGAATTTAATGGAAAAATTGTTTCTGAATTTATTGGATTAAAATCTAAAATGTATTTCCTTCAAACATATGAAAATAAAACTATTCAAAAAGCTAAAGGAATAAAGAAATATGTTGTCAATTCTTTAACATTAGATAATTATAAAAATTGTTGGTTAAAAAATTAAACTTGTTTTAAAGAAATGAAAATATTTAGATCATATTTACATACAATTTATACACAAAATTTAAATAAAGTAGCTTTAAGTTCATTAGATAATAAAAGATATGTAACTGAAGATAAGGAAATATTAAATCAAACTTAAACTTTGATAATATTAACTTTGTATTTACCCCACACTTTAAAAACTTTTCATATTTAATTAAGAACAATAAGCACAATATCTTAAGCTTATTACTGTTTTAATTTGAAATTTAACCCAAAAAACCAAGTTTAATTTAAAATATTCAAAGACTCAAACTAGTTTAAGCTTATTATTGTTTTAATTTGAAATTTAAACATAACTGATATTCTAACCGCTAAGCTTAATTTAAAATACTCAAAAGCACAAAACTTTTTACTTATCCCAATTTTATTGCATAACTTTAGGAGAACTGCTGAAAAAAGCTCCTACTGACACTGAAATGGCATTAAAAAAGCTCCAAGAGCTTTTACTGACGCTGAAGCGGCATATACATACTACTTGCACCTACCCCAAAATTTTTGTTTATGAATCAACAAATATCTGAGGTTAATTTTGTAATGGCATGTACTGTGCCATGTTTATGTCTAAATCCGAATTGGTTATCTGGTATAACTTCCTTGGTAATCGAAAACGCTGTTAATTTGTCATTAATCAGTGTTTCGAAAAACTTACTTATGTTTGGCATTAAACTAATCGGTCTGTAGTTACTTGGATTAGTTGGGTCTTTGCCAGGTTTTTTTAGCAAAATAATTTTCGACATTTTCCATGCTTTGGGAAACTACGAGTGATTAATTGCATTATTAAAAATAATAACATATTTAGAAATTATTAAAGAACTTAAATTTTTTATAACAGTGTTTGAAATTTCATCAGTACCATAAGAAACTTTTTTTTTAAGCTTTTAAATTTTAATTCAAGTTCTTCTTGGTTTGTGAATTCAGTACTTTCGAAATTCTGGTTTGAAGCTTTGTTTGCGGTAGAAAAATTACATATGGTGAAATTGTTTATTATTAAATTGTGTATGTGATTTTTGAAATGTTGGACTGTATTGATAATTTTGTTATGAAATCTACTATTTGTTGGTGTATTAATTGTATGTATTTTTTTTATGTATGAACCTATTATATTATAAATTTGTGTATTATTTTTAATTATATATTTATTAGAATTTGTTTTTTTTTAAGTAATTAACATCTTTATTATTTTGAAATAAGAGTGGTGCGTCATTATGGTCTATGTGTAGTTGAGAGATTTCATTATAATTTTTTCTCCGAAAAATTTTATTTATTTCTGGGAACATGTTTGTACTATTATTGGGTGCAATATTTTGCAGACCGTTAGCCCAATATTTATTAATTTCGATTTTAAGTTGTTGTTTTATCAATGAATTAATATTGTTAAGCAGACTTTTTAGAAGTAGCATGTTGGAAGAAGAAAAATTTAATCTTTGTTTGTGTATTTTGTGTATATTTTTCATTAATTCTGTTTTTTATACCGGTGCATACATATATGAACATCGGGTATATTAAAATTACTCCTCCGTTTGTAATGCATCGAAATATACGAGCTAGATATAGTGTCAAGGGTACGTATCGAATCAGTATCGAAAAGTGAATTGATATAGCTACGTGTGTCCGTCCGTCCGTCAGCACGATAACTCAAAAACTATAAGATCTAGAGTTCTGAAACTTTCACAAAGTAATTTTTAGACAATTTGTAGGTTCCCTATTGTTTTTGGTTTAAATCGGACAAAGGCTTCGGGTAGCTGCCATACAAATTTTTTTGAAATTATATGAATATTTTCAAAATTAATAACTAAATAGAAACCAAATATAAAAACAAACAAAATGTAGTTAAATTATTAATCGATTCATGGTGTAGTGGTTAAGACATGTTACTTGTAGCCAAAATGTTTCGGTTCGAATTCAGGCTAAGGAGAAATTTTTTTTTTTTTTAAATTCATGTTTTGTTATCTATTTTCTTTTTAATAAAATATATGTATTTATTTTATGTCTGAAAAATTTTATTTTATAGAAAATTTGATAGAAAACTCTCATTTATATTAAAAATTATTCATTTTTTTAAATATTTTTATAAAAAAATTCAAAACTGTTATTTAAAACAAACAATTGATACCATAGCAACTACAATTATTTAAAAAAAAAAATTAAGATAAATAAAAACTAGTTTTGTAGGCAAATTATTAATTGTTCTATGGTGTAGTAGTTAGGACATGGGACTAGTTGTCAAAACGTTTCGGTTTGATTCCTGGTTGGGGAAAAATTTTTTTTTTTTTTAAATTCATCTTAAAACTCTCATTTATAAATTATTTATTTTTTTTTAATACATTTTTAAAAAAGTTGAAAAGAGTTATTCAAAACAAACAATTGATACCATAGCAACTATAATAATTTAAAAAAAAAATTGAGATGAACAAAAAGTCGATGGCTTAGTGGTTAGGACGTCGACCTTTTAATTGAAAAGTGTGGAATCTTGTTCAGAGCATATTTTTTTTTAAATTCATCTTTTTTTTAATTCATTTATTTTTTTTATTAATTTTTTTTGTAATTAAATATAAAAAAACAAATATTTTGAATTTTCTGTCAAACAGTTCAATTGCAATATATAAAATTCTTATTTATTTAATACTAAATTGACAAGGGCAACGATAATCTTCCTCGTTTTTTTAATAATCTTTTTAAGTTTGAAGAGTAGAATGTCATTATGTTGTTTTTTTTATTAAATTTTGGAATAATTTCTTTCATTGTTTTTGTTATTATATTATTAAGTTTTTCCAGATGATAATCAATGTTTTGAATTGATATATTACAATCATCTGGAATATAATTATTATTATTATTGTTATTATTACTATTATTATTATCATTATTATTATTATTATTGTTATTATTATTACTATTATTACTACTATTATTATTATTATTATTGTTATTGTTATTGTTATTATTATTATTTGTCGTATATTCCTTATAACAATTTTGATCCAATTTAGTTTGAAATATTTCCCAATTGGTATATTTAAAATTAAAATTATTTTCTATAGTTGGCAATTCTGTTAAAGAAAGCTGTTCATTATTATAGAGAAAAAGAGATGTATGGCGTTATGATCACTATTATATGGAAGGGTGGTGAGTCTTTTATGTGTGTGAGAATAATTAACTCTAATTCTGGTATCTGTTATTACCAAATCTAAATATGAGTTAGCACGTGGTAGTGTGGGTGCATCTGTCATATGTATTTGAAGCTTAAAACATATTTTACAGTGTAACAAATCTTACAACAAGCATTATTTACAGTATTTAACCATTTTTTCTAATTCTGTTAAAAAGTTATATGAATTTCTATTTGAAGCGTAAATAGAAATTATAAATAATTTTTTTCTTTGATTTAATTGAAGTTGGATAATACATGGCTCAATGCAAATAAAATCATCAAAAAAATTATAATTTATAATTTTATAAACAATTTTATTTTTTATGCCTTTGGCAACACCGCCACCTACAATTTCATTTGCAAGATCTCTTCTAATCAGATTATAATTATTGATTGACATGTGATCAGATGTTTTTAATTCCGTTTCACACATACAAATTATATCTGGTTTATAATTTTCGAGAAAGTGTATAAGTGAGAGTTTTTCATTGTAGGAGATTAGAGAATTGACATTTATTTATATTAATGAGTAATTGTTAATCATTGTTGATTGGAGATGCATAAGTGTTTGAATAAAATATCGATTCTATTGCTATTAGTTTTGATATCGTCTCTAACACTCTTAAAATCTTTACGCATTTCTTTTTGCATATCAACAAAACATTTTTTGATTTCTAAAATTATATCATTGTTAGAATTACTACTATTACTACTACTACTATTACTTATATTATTAGTGTTAGAATTACTTTTATTAATATTATTTGATCTTACCATACTAGAGAAAGATAGGTTTGGCTGAACTGTATTCTGCAACATGTGTTTATTTGCAATCTTTCTTTTGGTAAGTTATTTTGCTTTTCAAGTTTTTGTAATTTTAGCTGATACTCAGGACACATTTTGAATGATGATGGAAGACCTTTCTGTTTGCAGAGGATACAAAATAATCTTTCTCTTGGATCATCAGGTTTTATTGAGCATTCTTCTGGTGGGTGATTATCTCCACATTTAACGCATCTGTGCCCCATTTTACAATTAGCAGCTGAATGTCCAAAACGTTGACAACGTGTACATTGCAATATATCTGGTCTTTATAACTTTTTCCATCGAATAATTTGGTGGTCTAAAGTTTTCATTTTTATAATTTCATTGTACGTACTATTGGGTGACGCTTGTACAATGAAATATGGTAGCTGTGTTTTATTTTTAATGGATTGTCTGGTTGTTAATTTGGTAACTTTTTCAAATCTTATGCACTTATTTTCATGAATTTTTAGGCTCTCCATAACTTCTTCACATGTGTGGGAGCTATTTAATCCCTTTAAAACTACCGTGACTTGTTTTTCTTCTTTTGGGGTAAATGTAAAATAATTTATTTTCGCATGTTTTTGTATGGTCTTCCAATTTGTGCGTATATATTATATTTTGTTCATCACCTCTTTCCTTAATCAGGTAATCGTCAATTTTTAAATTATTTTTTATTAGCTTTTTTAGATACGCAACATCTGTATTTCCAAAGTTAATGGGTGGCATTCTCTTTTTTTCGATGATTCAGGATTACTATCAGTATTAATATTTTTTTCATTTTTATTCTTGTTTTTATTCTTTTTTATTTCAGTTATTCTGGCCAAATGGTCTATGCAAGGCTCGGAGGTGCAATCTGCAGTGGTGTTAATTTCAAATGTTTGTGCGCTGTTGTCATTTTCTTTAACCACACTATCCTCCTGTTCTTCTAACTCCATCAAAGGATAAAAAAAATTATCAGAAGCTTGAGCAGCTCTATTCATCACGTGGTGTTTATCGTAAAAAGCTTTATATATCATCATATCTTCTTCTTGTTTATATATTATCTCTTTAAGCTCCTCAATTTCACGACGATGCCTATTCCTGGTTTTTGCTTCTATATTTAAGGATTTGCTGGTATTTTTAGTTTTGAGGATCTCACAAAGCTTCATATTTATTGTGGACCTTAAGCTGTCCTCGTTTTCTACCTCAGCATTGTCGGATTGCATTTTTGCAATCCAGTTATATGAATCACACTATACAAAAAGCGGTATTTTTTTCCTTTTTTTTTAATTAAAATTTTTTTAATTTGTGGTTTAATTTTTGTTAAATATTTTATAATAGTATATACTGCGAATAAATTCGACAGTAAATTTAAAAATTTTTTTTTTTATTTTTAATTAATTGTTTAAAAGTGAAATTTAATAACATCGATCGTTCTCTATCAAAGTTCAGAAAGAACTCGTAAAAAAAAAGACATTGTATTATAATTGGAAAATGGTTACTGCCGTAAAGATCTTTGTCAACTTTCCAATTGAAATAATTCGTAAGTGAAGGTGAGACTATAGATAAATCTATAGCACTGTAGGTCTTATGGGAGAAACTGAAAAAAGTTGATTCACCACTGTTTAATATGCATAACGCATTGTCAGTTATAAATTTCTCAATAATTTTACCACGTTTATCACTTTTAGTTGATCCCCATAATAAATGAATAAAAATTTGTTTTGAAACAAATCAAAACAAACTCACCACTCTCCCATACGATAGTGACCATAATGCCATTAAAATTCCAATGTCACTAAAAAATGAAGAGCTTTTATTGCAAGAGTTACCAAGTCATAGTAATAAATTCATATTTTCAAAAGTAAACTGGGGCAAATTTCAAAGTAAATTAAATTCAAACTATTTTTCCAAATACAACTCCAACAATTGCAATAAAATTTTCGATAACTGCAATTTGTCTAACCAAAATGTAGATTATCATCTTTCACAGCTGAACGAAATAATTCTTAAAACTATGAATGAAGTTATACCAAAAATTAAAAATCAAAATAATTTAAAAAAATTCTACTCAGTTAAGCTAAAAATTCTTTTAAACAAAAAACACAGCCTCATGAACGATATACATAAGATCAAAAAACAAAGATTAAACTTTTCTAATCAACAAATTCAACTGCTCAAAAGCCTCCTAAATAACATCAATACATTAATTAAACAACAAATTAAAATAGAAATTAATAAATACTGGCAGCTTCGTCTCCAAAAAATAAATCCAACAAATAGCTCAAACATGTTGCCCGAAATAAATAAAATATTCCGCAAAAACAAATACAATCAGATTTCAAAATTACATATAACTTTACTCTCTCAAGATAACATAGACTTCAACAAATTAAATAAAACCACCACAAATAAATTTATAGTAAAAGATCAATCACAAATTTACAATGTACTTGGCACATACATTGAAAACACTCACAAAATCAATATACCTACAAATAACAGAATACATAACCAAATCATAAATAAAATAACACAATTCAATAACTCTCAAACATTAAATTTCAACTCAACTCTGAGTAATTTCTCCAACACAAACAAATCATCTGAGCAAAGTGGTGAAAATAGCGAATTCACGAACCAGTCAGAGCTTTCTTTAAAGTTTAAAGCTTTAAAAAATAAAGTTTCTTCTGGTATCGATAAAATCCCAAACATAGTTTTAAAAAATTTAAGTGGTGTAATTATTTCGAAATATGTTATCCTATTCAATAATGCAATAAATAATTCGTATTTTTCGCATATTTGGAAAACATCGAAAACGATATTGCTAAAAAAACCTGGCAAAGATCCAACCAATCCCAGCAATTATCGACCGATAAGTTTACTGCCAAACATTAGTAAAGTATTTGAAACCTTAATAAACGACAAAATTTCAAATTATGCAAAGTCAATCAATCTTATTCCAGAAAATCAGTTTGGGTTTAGGCACAAACATGGTACTGTTAATACTATAACCAAATTAACCTCAGATATCTGCTGGTTCATAAACAAGAAATACGGCATTGGTGCCTGTCTGATTGACTTTGAAAAGGCTTTTAATTCAGTTTGGTTGGATGGATTAATCTATAAACTAATAAAATATAAGTTCCCGCCACGCTTAATTATACTGATTAAAAATATGTTATATAACAACAAATTTTTAGTATATAGCAAAAATAACGAGTCTGACAAATCATTCCCAATTGAAAACGGTCTTCAGCAAGGTATTGTTAATGCACCTATCCTTTTTACTATATATACAGCAGATCTTTTATTCTTGCTAGAACGAGTAAAAGAAAATAACTACGCCCTGGCATTCGCAGATGATATTATAATATACTCTGCGAATGACACTGTAAATAGCATACAATATAATGTACAAAAAATGTTTAATATTGTGCAGGACTATTGTAAGATATGGATATTAAAAATGAACTTTAACAAATGTGAAACCATATTATTCCGTAATACGGTTGACAAAACTAGTTCAGACATTAGAAAAAATTGGAAACAATTTAAAATTAAATCGCCTATGTCAACTCTCGCAAACAAAAAATTCGTTAAATATCTTGGAGTTCAGTTACATCGAAACTTAAACTTCATAGATCATGTAAAATACTCAATAGATAAAGGCAATAAATCCTTTATGGCAGCTAAAAAACTCTTTTACAACAAAAATATTAGCAATCGAGTTAAAATAATATAATACCAGACATTAATTAGGCCAAATCTTGTCTATGGGGTACCAATATGGTACAACATTAGTGCAAGCTTAATGGAAAAAATACGTAAATTCGAAAGAAAGTGCATAAGAGTTTGTATTAATAAACATAGAAAGCCTGACTCCGAATACAAGCATTTTTATTCTAATAAATATTTGTACAAGGAAGCCAAAATCATGAGAATAGATAATTTTATGATAAAATTAATCAGAAGTGATTTTGATAGAGCATTAAAAACTCCAGAAAATGGTTTAATATCACATATATTTTACCACAATGAGGAGTACATTTGCTCACGGGTTTTATAGCTCCTGAGCACTTCATCTTCTTAGACAAATATAGATACACTCAAAACCAAGATCATGTCCCTATACTATTTCATTATAGTAGACGGGCTACATGCAAAAAAATCGAGTATATCCCAGGCAATACTAACGGAAATAATTTAAGATATGAAATGTCTATATCAGAAAAAGATAAAGTTATAAATAAAGATTATTGGTGTTTTAATACATCTTAATATAATTTCTAAAAGCACTTGTGCTATTTTATAGTCAATAAGTTAGTTTAGATAAATTTAAGTTTAGGTTAAGTTAGGTTAAGTTAGTTAAGTTTTAAAAAAAAAAAAAAATATTAAACATTGCTTTTTTAAATTTTACAATGATGTATTTATAAGAGTATATTACAATAGTTTTGTACTTTAAGACAGAAATAATTTTACTTACTAAATATTAAATTTAACATAAAAAAATTCAAATATTTTTAAATGTTAAAAATAAAAGAGTTATACCTTGTTTGTTAACTTTGTTTTGTAGGTTAAGATACTCATATGTAAGATTATAACAAAATAAAAGTTTATTTAAAAAAAAAAAAAAAAAAACCCATAATAAATTATGAGCATTGAAATCACCTACAATTATAAATGGAGCATTGGTTTGTTGGATGATACCATTTAGTTAGAAGAGCTTTATGAAATTGGAATGTTCCTGGTAGATAAAACATTTTATAGCAACTACTTGCATAATGGAAGTAATATTAAATAGTTCGTATTTAAATATTTTGTTTACTAATATTGCTACACCTCCATGGGCTACAGTATCGGAACAACAATTTTTTTGAAAAATTTCAAAGCCCTTGAATGTTGGATAGTAATCTTCTTAAAATTTAGTTTCTTGAATACAAAAAATATTATTTACAAATTTATATTCATTAAAATGACTCAAAAAGCCATAACAATACCATTAAATTATATTTAATAACGAATTTCTAATCATTAATACTTTAATTAAAATTTAAATCATAAAAAGTACTATCACTATCACTGATATTATTTTCTTTTATTTTGGGTTGTTTAGTTTTATTTTTAATGCAATTAACAAGCCTTTTAATTTTTTGTTTTTCTCTTTTTTATAATTTAATAGGCATGATAAAAACTTTACCTATTTGATTTTTTATTATTGGAATTTTGTTGTTTTCTTCTTCATTCTGCATTTCTTTTGGTGCTGCATTTTGTTTGGTTGTTGTTGTTGTATATGTTGTTGTTGTTATGTTATTTATTGTACTTTTTGTTGTGTTGTTTATTGTATTTAGATTTGCAGGTGTTTTAATAACACTTGAATAAGTTGTTCCTGACGTAAGATTAGCATTACGTAGATGATATCCTTTCTCGCTTCTGTAATACTAGCCTTTTCAACAATTTTTATTTTTTGAATATTTTTTTCTTTTACGAATTTGTTACATTCTTTAGAGAAAGCATTATGATTCCCTTTGCAGTTAACGCAAGAAAGAATCGTTAATGCATTTTTGGTTTTCTTCTAAGTGGTATTCATCTCCACAGTTTAAACATTTATTTGAATTTTCATATTTAGAAGATATGTGGCCAAATTTAAAGCAGTTGTAGCATCTAAATGGTAGTGGGATATACTTCTTTACTCTGCTTATTTCATAACCAATTTTAACTTCCTGAGGTAATTTGGTAGTTGAAAAGGTTAAAATCTATAATCCTGTTTTAATTACAATATTGTTCTCTGTTTTCTTTTTAATTGGCTTAATTCCAATTATATTTTGGTCTCTGAGCTCTGTTTCTCTTTCTTCTTCCGGAATGTTATTTAATTCTGGGCTGTACACTATTGCTTTACAAAAATTAAGTGTTCTATGTTCGCTTACTTTGACATGAGTGTTAGCGTCAAGTTGAATTATTTGAATAAGCAAAGATGCTTGATTCAAATTTTTTGTTTCTATTATGAGGGTACCATTTCTTAATTTTTTACAATTAATGACTTCCCCGGCAATTGAATTGAAGGCTTTCTTAACAAGAAAAGCTGAAATATTTTGCATGGTTTTATTTTCATCAGTTCTTTCCATGATGAGAAATTTTGGGCCATATGTTAGATTATTCATTTTCACTTTTTTATCAATTAGCACTATATCTGATGATAGTTTTTTATTTATTTTGGAATCCGCCATATCCGACGGGTTATTCGTTATTATTTTTTTTGAGTCAATTATACGGAATTTTTTTTTTGTTTATGTGCACTCAAATTAATAAAATTATGATTGTTTTAATTTAATTATTATTTAGTTTTTATTTTTTTTTTTTATATGCTAATTACAAAAACAAAATTTTTGTTTTTTTTTTTATGGAATTATTTGAGAATAATAAATTTGAAAACCGGTTTTAGTTCAATATTTTAATTAAAAATAGTTTGCAATTATTTTCTTACTAGCAGATTTACCCGGCGTTGCTCGGAAGCTTGAAAATTGTAAAAAAGCAAGTTTCAGCCAATTTTTTGAGATACTACTTTGCCTATAAATGCCACAAAAAAATATTTGTGGAGTTCCGTTAACCCATCGTGGCCCAACAGCTTTTTATAGGTTTTTTCGTTGCTTTGCTATATATTAGAAATGATTTAACAGATTAACTTCAAATTTCGTATATGTGTTCTTCTTTGAAAATGAAGTTCAATTTACTAACAGACTTGAAAGTTGTTAACCCCTGCCGACGATTGTTCAAAAAAAAATTTGTAAGTAAATTACGTCCAATTTTTGAAAGTAGGTACAACTTCTTTGAATTAGGGGAATACTTAAAAAAAATGTTTGTCGAGTTCTTTTAATCGATTGCGAAACAAAAACTTTAAAAAACAGTTGGCAAAACAATTTGAACGATTATCTCTAATTTTTCTATACATGCTGCTTCTTGACAATTTGGTGCTCCTTGACGATATAGTTGAGGATGGTAGGTTTCCGGTGAACAATGTTAACTAAAGTAAAATGACTATAGGTCAAAAGGGGATTTTCTTGAATTGTCAACGCTTGAATAAAATATAGTCGATGGTTTAGAAAAGGTTTAAAAATTCGCTTTTCAACTTATATTTTGTTTAGTACTCACCTGAAAGTTGTAATACGCTCTTCCTCGTTTTTTTATGATTTTATGAGAGAAATGTAGGCTTATTTTTTGGAAAAACTGTTTTAAAATACTATGTATTTAAGCATTATATATAACAAATTGAATTTTTTGATTTTTAGATTTCATTTGAAGAAAACTGAAAATTTCATTGAATCTTTGTTCAAAACGCACAAACAGGTCAAAACCAAATTAACCCTGTGGGTTTTAATTAAAATGCTGGTACAAAATTTTCAATAAAATACTTTTAATCGTATAAGAAAATAAAAAATATAGAAAACTTCATATCATCGTCGTGGAAAATGGGTTAATCGAACTTAACTAAAACTTTTTGCAGCCTCTCTTTTAGACTACAAAATCAACCTGTAAAATTGGACACAAATCGAAAACACAAAATTTTTTGAAAGTCCGCCAGGCCGAAATGGGTTAATTTATTCCAACCAAATTTATACAACTAAATGCGGTTGCTAAGAGGAACATTTGTGCAAAATTTCAAGTCAATCGGTCAAACAGTTTTGACTCGACATCAAAGACATTGAAAAAGCTTCTTTGCACTCTCGTGCCCAAACGGGTTAACCGAACTCAACAAAAATTTGTCCCATACTTTATTTTCGACTGCGAAACCACCTTGTAAAATTGGACACAAATCGGAAACACAAAATTTTTTGGAAGCCCGCCAGGCCGAAATGGGTTAAATTATTCCAACCAAATTTATGCAACTAATTGCGGTTGCTAAGAGGAACATTTGTGCAAAATTTCAAGTCAATCGGTCAAACTGTTTCGGCTCGACATCAAAAACATTGAAAAAGCTTCATTGCGCCCTCGTGCCCAAACGGGTTAACCGAACCCAACAAAAATTTGTGCCAGCCTCTCTTTTTGACTGCAAAACCACCCTGTAAAATTAGACACAAATCGGAAACACAAAATTTTTTGGAAGCCCGCCGGGCCGAAAGGGGTTAATTTATTCCAACCAGTTTTATACCATTAATTCCGTGTAATAAGAAGAACATTCGTGCAAAATTTCCAGTGAATCGGTCAAACCGTTTCGACTCGACATCAAAAAAACGAAAAAGCTTAAAACGGCTCTGGAGCCGCAACCTGCTGACTTATAAAAATGCGACATAACCTATGTCCCCCCACCGGACTCCCAAAATTATTCTTCTAAAATTTGGTGTCAATCGGACCAGTGGTTTTCACGTGAATCCTGGACAAACAAACAAACAAACAAATAAACAAACAAATTTTCTTCTTTATATTAGATCACTTTAAGTGATATTCGAAGACTGCATTTTCAAAATTATATAGGGTTTCTAACTGACTATTTTATCATTTATTTTTATAAATAATAAATTTTAAATTTAAATTTTTATTTATTATTAAAATAAATTATAATATTATTTATTTCATCAATTTATTAGTTATGAATAATAGTGAAATCAATAGATACTTAGAAAATAATCCTAATGCTCTCAAGAAAACCTGTTAACAAGTGCGAAATATAATGTTGGAGCTTCAATGTTAATGTTTAATTTTAGAAAAACATACACCGGTGAATAAGTTACTGTTTTATAATAGCATCAAAATTTTAATTTTAAAGACCTAATAGCCCTTCTATTAAAAATACCTGTTATAAATTTTTTTTACAAATACACAAAATCTAAAGCTGCAGCATTATATTTCAATATATGTTAAAGTTTTTTCTTAAATTTGGAAAGGGTTCTTTAAATTGAAGAAATTGTCTCTTAGTTTTAACCATTTAATAAAATTCTAGTTTTCATTTCAAATTTTTGGTGGAGTTCACAATTGTTTTCCTATATTAAAAAAAAAAGGAAGAGTGGGGACAGGAGGAGGATAGGCAGATCCTCGAGAATCATCATAAGTCTGCTTAACAAACATTTGGGAACCTTCCCAATTGAAGGGCTATTAGGTCTTTAAAATTAAAATTTGTATGCTTTTATAAAACAGTAACTTATTCACCGGTGTATGTTTTTCTAAAATTAAACGTTAACATTGAAGCTCCAACATTATATTTCGCACTTGTAAACAGGTTTTCTTGAGAGCATTGGGATTATATTCAAAGAATTTCCCTATAAGTCACATAATTAATAAATTAATGAAATAACTAAAATAATATTATCATTTATTTTTATATATATTTTTATAAAAATAAATGATAAAATATTCAGTAAGAAACCGTATATAATTTTGAAAATGTGCTTTTTAAAAACCCTTGGTTTTTTTCCTTACTTGTTTTATGTCTAGTTTTATAATCATGTTCATATAATTTTCTCAATATATTTTTGTATTTAATCCCTTTGTTTCTTTTTATTTGTTCTAAATTATCGTAATTTCTTCTATGTGCTTTTGTTTTATTAAGTATTTGATGATTTGTTACCCGTGCAAGTTTTGTTATTTTATAAGATGGAATTTTATAAAATAATAATAATAATTTTTTTTTTTTTTTATAGAATAGTTCTTATTTATTAAATTAAAACACAAAAAAATATTTTAGTTTTAAAATTCTTTATTTAATGTGAAACGTTACGAATCTAGACTTAAACTAATTTTTTAATTTTACAAATTTTATAATTAACATTAAATTTTTATATATTGAATATTATTAATATTTTACAAAGAAACAAGACAAAGAAATTAATTACATTTTCAAGTGCTTTTCATAATATTGTACTTGAAAAGGAAATTGTGTAAAAATTTAATTTGAAATAAAAAATTGTTTCGCTTTGTAATTCGATCTCTTATATTTAATTTAATGACTTAATTTTAGTTAATTGTACTTGAAGTATAAATTTTGTAAGAATTTAATTTTAAATAAAAAATTTTTGTTTGTAATTTGAGCCATTTTTATTTAATGACCTAATTTTAGTTTATTGTACTTTAAAACCAAATGTTGCATTTTGCTTAATAGCAGGTCAACGGAATAAAAAAATAAGTAAAGAAACAGTCAGTCGGTGCAACCGACTTAGAAATACCCTACACCTATTTGGTTCAAATTTAAGGACATATCCATAAGTCATTTTAACACCATAAAAGCTGTAGTTATTTGATCGTAATACATAGCTAACCAAATTAACTTTATAATACTTAAAAAAATTTTCTAATTACACTATCTATTAAAAAATATTACAAATTTTTACTAATTTATCTATTTAAAAATATTAAAAAACAAACAAACTTGAAATAAATGAAAATATATTTATTCCAATTCAATTACAAAATGAAAAAATTCTAATTATTAAATTCTGTGATAAAAAGATAATCAAAGCATAATATATTTAATAATCCAAATCTTTCAAAATAGCAATTATTTTAAATGGTTAGTTTATATACCTAATAGAAAAGCTTATAACAGCAAAATATGCAATAAATATATTTCTAAAATACAATTACAAATTTACACCTTTTCATATAATTCATTTAAATATAAAAATAAGTTTTACATAAATGCAGCAAGTACCTTTGAACATAGCTGAACCACTACAATTAAGTCTAAATTTCGGGGACACATAGGAAATATATTCTTTGGCTTCGAAATTAAACTCGACCAGAACCAATTCCCATGGTACTTTCCTTACTAGTAACCTAGAGTTTAAATTTCATCAAAATAGCGGCATTTTTTTTTGAGTTATGGTGTTTTTAAGATATATGTTTGTTAGCCCTTGAACTTTTCAAGGGTTCCAGGACCCGAAACCATGGTACGATTTCGCCCATATGCAGTCCCCGTCATACTTTCAATACTAGTTAACCCTTGTACACAATTGGAACGTTATATCTTAATTTTAAGTTACTAGTTTTATTAATTTCGATGATAAGCTTTTACACATTGGGGGGTCTAAGAGAGGTACTGAACCATTACTCCAATTGATCCAAAATTAGATGGACACGCAGGAAATAGTAAAGAACACCCATGGGCTAAATTTGCAGCTTCTACATTTGTTTCAAGTTACTATCTTTATCAATTTCGAAAAAATGCTTTAAGGTCCTCGAAACTGAGTGGCTGGTCACCACCCACTACTCCAATTGGGCTCAAATTTCAAGGAGACTAAATTTGGAGGTTCTATCTTCATTGGTTTCGGAATTATGCTAGTTTGGCCTAAATTCGATCAAAAAGTTCTAAGTCCCGAACCCATTGTCCACTCCTCACCGTACACAATCGCCGTTGTAGTTTCATTACCAATAACCTACAGCACAAAATTTCATGAAGATAGCTTCATTAGTTGTTGAGCTATCGTGATTTTTAATATATGTTCGTTAGCCCTGAAACCGATTAAAAGGTTCAGAATCCGAACCCTTGGTCTGATTACGCCCTTATACAGTCCGCGCTGTACTTATAGTACTAGTTAACCCTTGTACACAATTTGAACCTTCTATCTTAATTTTAAGTTACTATTTTTAGTAATTTCGATTATAAGCTTTTAAAACTTGTGAGGTCTAAGAGGGGTACTGAACCACCACTCCAATTGATGCAAAATTAGGAGGACACGCAAGAGATAGTAAAGAACACCCTTGTGCCAAATTTGAAGCTTCTAAATTTTTTTTAAGTTGCTATCTTTATTAATTTTAAAGATATGCTTTAAGGTCTTCGGAAATATGTAGCTGGTCCCCGACCCACTACTCCAATGAGGCCCAAATTTCCAAGACACTAAGGAAATAGGAGGGGACACCTTGATACCAAATTTGGAGGTTCTATCTTCATTGGTTTCGGAATTATGCTCGTTTGGCCTAAATTCGATCAAAAAGTTCTATGTTCCGAACCCATGGTCCAATCCCGAACTTACGCAATCCCCAAAGTAGGTTCATTATTAGTAACCTACAGCACAAATTTGATGAAGATAGCGTCATTGGTTGTTGAGTTATCGTGATTTTTTATATATGTTCGTTAGCCTTTGGACGGATTAAAAGGTCCAGAATCCGAACCCATGGGCCGATTTTGCCCATATGCAATCCCCGCTGTACTTTCAGTCCTAGTAACCTTTATTTAAAATTTCATCAAGATAGCTTCATTATTTTTTGAGTTATCGTGCCTACGGACGGACGGACGGACATGGCTATATCGACTGAGGAGGTCACGCTGATCACAAATATATATACTTTTCCATATCTAGCTCGCTTCCTTTAGGTGGTTACAAACACCATACCAAAGTTAATATACCCCTTTACCTATTCTATAGGTGTAGGGTATAAAAAGAAGATCAATCAAGTATGCTGAAATACTAAATATTAAGTATGTTGAAATACTTGATTTTCAATGTAATTGATTAATATGAAAGTAAGAGAAAGAATTATAAATATTAGTTTATTGATTTGACCTCCTAGAAATTATATCTTCTAAGAATAGGTTCTCTGTATATATGACTTCCATATATAAGTTAATAATTTGCACTCCGGAATCGATTAAAATAAAAAATAATTTTTTACTGATTTAAATTTTCTTTATTTAATACTTTTGTAAGTTTTGCTATTTCGGTTTTAGGTAACAAAACAGAATTTATAACCCCTGCTTTAGCCCAATGGACCGCGTAGTTGATATTGATAAGTTCTTCTTTTAATAATTTTAATTTATATTTAATTCTTTCAGCATTTTGATCGTTAAATTCATTACATGACCTAATATTTTCTATGATTGAATTTGTGACTTGTGTTATATTATTAATTTGGTCGCTGAACACCTTGTTAATGATTACTTGTGAGTTGGTATTTTCCAGAACATCATGTAATTTGCTTTTGATCATCACAAAGTCCTTATGATCAGGAGTTCCAGCTATCCATTTCCATAAGCTTCCAACAGCATTGATAGCTTTTTTGTGCTTCTGGTGTATTTCGACTTCATCTGACAGTTCCTGAATTTGTAAAAGTTCATGTTTCAAATATGGATATAAGAAATGAGATTTTGTTTATTATTCTTCTAGTACAAAATTGATTAATGAGGGTAGATTACTACTTTTCTTGTTCCATAGAGGAAACTTCTTAACGTTGTCAAGAACAAAATAATTGCCAGCATTTCCTTTTCATTGGTAGCGTAGGACTCTTCAGTTTTGTTCACAGCCCTTCATAGGAAGGTAATGGGCTTCGTCTCCTGTACTGACTACTGATGCATCCGATTTCATAGTTGGATGCATCAGTAGTCAGTTCAAATTCCTTTTCAAAATTTGGATATGCTAATACAACTTCTTTGAATTTTAATACATTTTTCAAAGAGAGAAATGCATTCTTTGCTTCATCATCTAGTTTTATAGGTGTATTTTTTGATTGAGACTTGGAAACACGTCCTCCTTCCCCTCTCAAAAGAGATGTCAGGGGCTTAGCGATTTTTGCATAATCGAGTTTAAATCGTCTATAGTACCCTGAAATTCCTAGAAATAATCTCAGTTCTTTTGAAGTTTTGGGTGCTGGTAAGTCACATATGGCTGATGAAATAATTAAACCTAAAAATTCGACTTCGTTTTTTAAAAAATTAGGACTTGTCAAGCTGTATCTTCATATTAGCTGCCTCCAGAGTTTAAAATGTTTTTTAAAGATTCCTGAAGTGTTCATTTTAAAAATGATAAAATCTATGTAGAAGTAACAGCTATTTCCGATATATTTTCGAAGGATATCGTCCAACGTTCTTTGAAGAAGCGTTCTTTAGTCCAAATGGCAACCGTATGAATTCGTATTTACCGTTATTAACAGAGAAAGCGGTTTTCTCAATATCTTGTTCTCTAAGCGGAATTTGGTGGAACCCACTTTTAAGATCTATGACTGTAAAAATTTATCGCTGCCCAAATTCTAAAGGACCTCATCTATTTCTGGTATTGGGTACTTATCAGCTATTGTTATCTTGTTAATTTTCCAAAAGTCAATCTAAATTTTGTATTTATTTTCGCCAGAAGCATACTCCTTTTTTGGCACAATCCATACTTGCGAATTACATGGAGATCTCGAAGGCCTGATTATCTCGTCTTCCAGAAGTTGATGGATTTTCTTATCGATTTCGGGTTTTAAGGCCGTTGGATATGGATAACTTTTGGAACAAACAGGTTCGTTTGTTGTTGTTCTTATTTCTGCTTTCACTACGGTGGTAAAAGTGAGTCGTTCATTAGGATCCGCGAATAAATTTGGATAATTATTTATGAGCCAGCTTAATTTTTCTTTTTGCTGAGGGTTTAGATGTGACGTTCTGAGTTCTATTTTATTGACTGATTCCTATATTAATTGTTTAAGCAGAAATCTTAAATTTCCTTGCAAGGCTAAACAGCTTTCCTTTGTATGGATCACTGCATTTAAATTTGTGAGTGTATCGTTTCCTATAAATCCATCGAATGTGGTTAAATTTGGCAGCATGAAAAATTTTATTTTTGGTATTTCCGGTGTTTGTTTGAAAAAAATCTATTTGAGCGTGATGACTGACTGTAATGTTGCCTCCAACTGAACTAATCTGGAACTTCTTCTCATTTTGAATAGGATTTTTTACTTGGTTGAAAATAATTTTTATTGGACCCTGTGTCTATAGAAACTTTAGAATTTCCCCGTTCCCTGTTTGATGTTCGATGATCGGATCGAGAAAGAGTTTAATTTAAAAAAGAATTTGGTAATTTTTGTTAGCAGGACGAGTATTCTTTGCAAGTTTCCTTCTCCCTGTCCAATTCGTTCCATGGTGAAGGTCTCGTATAGTTAAGCCTTTGCGTCTTATTACGTTGGTATGAGCAATGCGGTGTTGTTCTCTTATTGTTAATGTGTTCTCTTCTTGAGTTGTAATAGTAGTTGTCGTGATATGCCGGTCTATTGTTGAAATTCCTATTGCATTGGGGCAAATGAGGCCGGTTTGAACCTGCAGGTTCCGGTTTAAGTTGTTGACTTTTTTCCTCTGTAGGATGTTGCTTAAGTGAGTTATAATAATAGTAATTATTGTTATTACGTTGTAATGAGTTTCGTCTGTGGTTGTAGAAGTTAGGTCTTCTATACGAATTTTCCTGTCGTATATTTCTATGTTTAAATTCTTTTCTGTCTCTAGGATTGTGTCCGGTACGAGCATTCGTTTTGAGGTCTGGACTACGATTTAAGCGTTGATGGGGATTGTATGCTCTCAAACACAAATCTAACGCTTGCGACAGCTCTCTTGGATTAAATAAGCTTATTTGTGTGGAGAGATCTCTATTAAGTCCTCGAATAAAAGTGTCCAACGCTGTTTCTCGGTACATTTTGATCATGGCACTATGTGCTTCTGGAGCCAAATTCATAGATGACACCCTCTTTAAAAATAATGTGAAATGTTGAAATATTTCTTTATAGAAGTTTTCAATGGTTAAGTGATCTTGCCTCTTATTAGACATCTGATATACCAGAGTACGAATATTCCTTTTATCAGCACAATGCCTATTGAGACATATAAGGATTTTCTGCCAGTTTAAGGCAACATTGAAGGATTCTAGAACCGCATCGGTTTCTCCTTTTATTATACCCGTATGACTATGTAGTCAAAGGGGATAATAAATTTGGCATTACGTTTGTGACGCAGGGAAGGAGGGGGGATAGATATAGACTCAAGTGTACCGATCGGATCAGAATCCAAAAGTAAATCGATTTAGCTATGTATGTCCGTCCGTCACCACGATAACTAAAAAATTTAAGGAGCTGCAATCTTGATATTTTCGCAAATTCGTTTTTTTTTGCAATAGCCGTCATCCCTATTTAAGTCCAGCTATTTTGATCCATAGGTTCGGGTAGCTGCCATACATTTTCTTTTTTTATATGAGCATTACTCTGTGTCTGTTACAGCTGCATGTCTGAAATCTAACCAACAGTAGTTTAGTTTTATGGCCAAAGTTTCTGCAAAATTTAGTTGGTTTACTACAGTGTGTTCGAGTAGCTGTCATACAACTTCTTATTTTATATGAGCATTACTCTATACCTATGGAAGCTGGATGTCTGAAATTTTGCCAAAAATAGTTTAGTGTGATGACCAAAGTTTCTGCAAAATTTGGTTGGTCTACTGCAGTGGGTTCAAGTAGCTGTCATACAACTTCTTTTTTATATGAGCATTACTCTATACTTATGGAAGCTTGGTGTGTGAAATTTTGCCAAAAATAGTTTAGTGTGATGACCAAAGTTACTGCAAAATTTGGTTGGTCTACTGCAAAGGGTTCGAGTCCATGCCATACAACTCCTTCTTTTTTATGAGCATTTCAATACACCTAAAAAAGCTGTTATGTTTGAAATTTTGCCAAAAGTAATTATCCGGATGATACAATATTTATATTACGGTCATACGGGTATCCCAGAGTTGACACAGTCTACTCTACTACACTCTTCCTCGTTTTTCTTCTAATATTGCTCAAAATCCCATAATATTTTGATGTGCCTCTTAAGTGCTCATATTTCCCCATGATTCTGTCCACATACTTTCTCCAAGAACCTTATTCTCTCGCCTCGCCTGAAAACTGTTCTATCTCTTTAACTACTTCGGGTGCCTTATCCATACCTTCTAAATGAAAATCGTTCTCTATATCAATTCCTCGTCCTCGACCTCGTCGTCAAAAGGGTACGGATCTTCGTTTGCTTCTCTGAACATACACCTAGTTTCGTATTGAACCATTTTCCTTAAGGTTTCTCTTATATGATCTGTATTCTCGTTTTCATGGTGAGATGATGCTATTGGGCTGAACTCCGGCTCTTCCGTCTCCGGTATTTCTGGTGTTGACATTACGCGTCTGGGTCTCTCAAAATTAATACGTGGTGCGGCCATAACGGTTGAAAAATTTATAAGTTGAAAGAAGTGGAAAACGTTTTCAATTAATCAAATAAGGTAAGTTTCTCTTTTTTTAAAGGGCGAAAAACCAAGTAAACCAAAAGAAAGGGAAAAAAATTTTTAAATTAAAGAACAGGAAAATTGGAAAAAAGTTTAGGATTTTAGACGATAGAAAAAAAAATTTATTTAATATTTATTTCAATTTATCGAATCGAATTATAATACGAATTTCAATTTATACTAATCAGGATTTATTCCCTTTAAGAAATCCCTTTAAAGTGAAAAACGAAAAATTAATGTTAAGAAAACTCAACAATATTATTTTTTTTTTTCAGAACAGTCGTTATTAAATTCCAAAAACTATTAATTTCCAAAAAAAATGGAGTAAGCGATCATTACCAACTTTTTTTTTTAAAAAATTTTAAAATTTGTCTTACTTATTCAGTCTTGTATTACAATTATTATTTTTATTCTTTTGATATTCTTCTTCTTCTTCCACTGCCAATCCACTACTGGATGTAAGCGTGTACCTTCGAATTTTGATGATTTAACGGATGGTGGCAACTACATTAGCATACTCTTCCCGATTCGACGCTGTGTGGACTAAATTTCCTATCGTTCTTATATTTGTCCAATTTCTAATATTTCGTAACCAGGACATTTGTTTTCTTCCTACACCTCGTTTACCTTTAATTTTCCCTTGTATGATTAATTACAGAAGTTCGTATTTCTGGCCTCTAATAACATGACCAAAGTAGGCAGCTTTACGTTTTTTGATTGATTAGAGTAGTTCTCTTTGTTTTTTCAATCTATTTAGGACTTCTGAATTTGTGACTCTGTCTGTCCATGGTATTTTTAACATTCGCCTGTATGTCCACATTTCAAATGTTTCAATTCTGTTCTGTTCAATTCCAGTACTAAAGTAGGCAGCTTTACGTTTTTTGATTGATTAGAGTAGTTCTCTTTGTTTTCTCAATCTATTTAGGACTTCTGAATTTGTGACTCTGTCTGTCCATGGTATTTTTAACATTCGCCTGTATGTCCACATTTCAAATGTTTCAATTCTGTTCATGCTTGCTACTTTTAGGGTCCATGATTTAACACTATACAGGAGAACTGACCATATATAGTACCTCATAAAACGTTACCTTAACTCGATGTTAATATCTCGATTGGTTAGTATCTTTCGATATTTGAGAAGGGCACTTCTTGCCATCTCTATAAGACATTTGATCTCCTTATCGCAGTCGTAGCTCTCGTATAACCAGGATCCGAGGTATCTGAAACTGGACACTCGTTCTATGGAGTTGTTGTCGATGAGGATAGAGACGTTTGTATGTGGCACTTCGTTTTTAGATATGATCATGTATTTGGTTTTTTTGGTATTCATGTTCAATCCAAACTCTTTGCTGTGGTGGTTAATATTGTCCATTAGGTGTTGTAAGTCTTCGATACTATCTGCAATTATCGCGGTGTCGTCAGCGTAGCGGATGTTATTGATAAATGTTCCGTTTACTTTTATGCCTCTATTTTCTTCAGCTATTGACTCTTGGAATATTTTTTTAGAGTAGATATTGAATAGCAGTGGTGAAAAAATGCATCCTAGACGAACTCCCCTGTCGATCCTAAGATCCGCTGTAGCTACGTCTCCAGATTTTACTGTTGCAGTTTGATTCCAATATAGATTTTTAATGCATTGTATATCTTTATCGTCTATACCCATCTTTTCTAGAATCTCCATTAGTTTTTTGTGCTGGACTCTGTCGAAAGCCTTTTCATAATCGATAAATCCAAGAAAGATATCTTTTTGTACATCTTTGCAATTCTGGACCAGTACTTTGATCGCAAATAGAACCTCACGTGTGCCTAAAGCTGATTTAAAACCGAATTACGATCTACCCATTGCTTCTTTGCATTTCCTGTCGTCGATTATGAATAATTTTCAAAAAGACTTTCAGTCTCATAAGACTAATAAGTCTGTGCTCATTACACTTTCGAGCATTATTTTTCTTCGGTAGGGCAATAAAAGTGTACTTAAGCCATTCTTCTGGAAAAATTCCGGTGTTGTATATGTTGTTAAATATTTTTTCCAGTATTTTGATGTTTTCGTCGTTAATGAGCTTTAATATCTCTGCTGGTATTTCGTCTGGACCCACAGCTTTTTTAATTTTAGTTGATTCAATTGCTTTCCGTATTTCATCTTTCGTAATAGGTGGTCCTGAAGATTGAACTGACGAATTACTTTCTACGATTTCAGCTCGACTAGCATCTGAAAATAGTTCTTGAATATATTCCTCCCAAGTTTTTTTCTTTCCTTCTGGCGTTGTCATGAAACGTTCCTCATCGTTTACTAGCGTAGCCATTTGTTTTTTCCTGTAAACGCCTGCGGCTTCTTTCAGTTTTTTGTGCATCTTAAACGAATCATTTCGTTGTTGCAATCTTTCTATTTCTGCATATTCTTCCTGCAGCCATCTGATCTTTGCCTGCCTGATTTTGGCACGAATTAATATATTCGATCTTCTGTATTCGCTTAAGTTTTTATTTTTGTGTGGTCTTCTTTGTTCCATTAACATCAATATCTCTTCCGTCACCCAATTCTGTTTTGCTATGTATTTCTTGGCGCCTAATTTTTCTTTAGATACATTGTTTAAGATCATTTTTGTTTGATTCCATAAGGATTGTGTATCATCATCTGGCTCGATGCTACGTATTTGGGTTTTTATTTCTGTAGTTAACGCAGTTCTGGTACTTTCATTTTTTAATTTATCCAGATCTAATCTATTCTGCTGTGGTTGTCTGGGGCTCATTACTAGCTTGGACTTAATTTTAGCGAGTAAAAGATTATGATCTGTCGGTACATCTGCTCCAGGATAAGTGCACGTTTTTTTGACTGATGTGCTAAATCTTCTGTTTATTAATATGAAATCAATTTGATTACTTTTGATATAAGTTTTGTAATTTTTCCTTAATATTTCCTTTAAAACTTTTATATAATAAAATAAAAATACTACAAAATTTTCTTACAACTAAAGGAATAAAATTATGACTATTGGCTAAATTTAATAAAAAAGATTTTCTTTTAATTTATTTAATTCCTTTAAGAAATATTTATTTATTTTCTTTAATTTTTTATTTATTCTTAAAATTTTTATTTATCTAGTCAAAATAGTTTATTAATTGTTTAAAATTTTAGTTAATTAAGAGTTTTAATTATAATATTTTATTGATTTTATTTATCTTTCAAATTTTTATTTATCTAGTTAAAATATTTTCTTAATTGTTAAAAATTTTGGTTATTTAAGAGTTTTAACTATAATATTTTATTTTTTAAGTTTATATTTATGAATTTATTTAAAGTACCTTATTTTATAAAAGTAATATGTGGTAAACTTTAAGCATATGGCATTTTTTTCTAATTAATGATAAATCTTATTTTACTTCTATTTTATCCTGTTCCAAAATTTTATTTGATAGTTTTTACAATTTAATTCTTTATAATAAAAATTTACTAAATTTAATAAAAATAATGAAAAGTTAATTTATAATAAAATTTCAAATAACAATTTTCTTAAAATTATCAGATCTGTTAAAATTTATTATCTAATGAAACGATGGTTATTTTTATTTTTTAATTAAAATTTTTAATTTCAATAAATCAATATAATCAAGTTTGATTTTCACACTTTTCTCTCTTTATATAGATATACCTATTGACGTATGAATCAATTTGGATTATATTTAACAAGTAAAGAAACAGTCAGTCGGCGCAACCGACTTAGAAAAACCCTAAACCTATTTGGTTCAAATGTAGTGAGATATCCATAAGACATTTTAAAACCATAAAAGTTGTTATTAGTTTGATCTTAATACATAGCTAACTAAATTAGCTTTAACATTTTCTAGTTACTTTATCTATTCGAAAAAAGTTTTTCTTATTTATGTAAATTCTTTATTTATACAGCCTATTAAAGGCCTTGCATCCGCTTTTGCTGATGACACAGCTTTTACTTATTCATGTAAAAATAATTTTGATTTGGTTGTTTTTGTTAATCATGATTTAAATATTTTAAAACACTGGTTTGCTAAACACAAGCTGGTAATGAGTTCTAAAACTTAATTCACGTAGTTTGGCACTCAAAATCAAGCCTTTAAGTTTCACTTTACATATCATTCTCGAAACTGCTGCAAATTTCGTTTAAATAATAATTTTATAACTTCTAACCTAAACGGTAGTAATCACTGCGATAATAACTGCTTCATATTTGAAAGTGTTGAATCTTTTAAATATTTGGGTCTCATTTTTGACTCTAAACTATCTTGGGCTGAACACTCTGAATATCTTAAAAAATACTTTAATAAGGTGATAAGGCAACTTTACTATGTTAGCAAATACAGTACATATAAAATCACTACAAAGGTGTATTACGCACTTTTTCAGTCCAAATTGCAGTATGGTATAGTTTGTTGGGCGGTGCTTATTTTAATAAAATACACCCTCTTTTGACCTCTCAAAAACATGTAATTCGTATTATATGCAAAAAAAATGCTCGTGTATCTTGTTACCCGTTATTCTCTACATAGTTTAAAAATACTTCCGGTTAGAAGCTTATTTCTGTTCAAAACGTTAAAAATATTTTTCCTAAAATCAGGTTATTTAAATAAGAGATATACTAACTTATACAACCGCAGAGTTAACAATAAAAATTTAGTTAATATTCCTAGTTTTTCTAAAATGCACACTTGTCATTTTCACAATATAATCCTACCTAGAATTTATAATAAATTGACGTGCGATCTTAGATTATCTAGAATTTATTCTCAATTTTCTTCAAAACTCAAAGCCAGGTTGCCATTATTCAATTTTGAATATATTGAAGATATGTTGAACATAATAAGGTGAGTAATTAAATTCGTTAAATTGAAGAATTTTATTGTAAATTTAATTAATTGCTTTTCTCTTATATTACTTTTGAATTGATTTTTGTATTATTCTTATTATTGATTGCTATGGATTTTTATGTTTAATCATAAATATAATTTAATTAGTTGAATAAGTTTAATTGTATAACCACTTTTAATAAGCAACTTTTTATTTGATTATTATTTAAGACTTTTTTCATTTCAATTTTTATTTAGTTATTTATCCTAACTGTTCAGTTGTTATTACCCCACAATATAAAGAATTGTATAAGTTCAATTTAATATAAACAAGTAAAGAAACAGTCAGTCGGTGCAACCGACTTAGAAATACCCTACACCTATTTGGTTCAAATTTAAGGACATATCCATAAGTCATTTTAACACCAATTCCCATGGTACTTTCATTACTAGTAACCTAGAGTTTAAATTTCATCAAAAAAGCGGCATTATTTTTTGAGTTATGGTGTTTTTAAGATATATGTTTGTTAGCCCTAGAACTTTTCAAGGGTTCCAGAACCCGAAACCATGGTACGATTTCGCCCATATGCAGTCCCCGTCATACTTTCAATACTAGTTAACCCTTGTACACAATTGGAACGTTCTATCTTAATTTTAAATTACTAGTTTTATTAATTTTGATGATAAGTTTTTACACATTGGGGGGTCTAAGAGAGGTACTCAACCACCACTCCAATTGATCCAAAATTACAGGGACACGCAGGAAATAGTAAAGAACACCTATGTGCCAAATTTGAAGCTTCTACATTTGTTTCAAGTTACTATCTTTATTAATTTCGAAAATATGCTTTAAGGCCTTCGGAACTGAGTGGCTGGTCCCCACCCACTACTCCAATTCTGCTCAAATTTCAAGGAGACTACGGAAATCTAAAGCGACACCCTTATACCACATTTGAAGGTTCTATCTTCATTGGTTTCGGAATTATGCTAGTTTGGCCTAAATTCGATCAAAAAGTTCTAAGTTCCGAACCCATTGTGCAATCCTCACCGTGCGCAATCGCCGCCTTAGTTTCATTACCAATAACCTACAGCACAAATTTCATGAAGATAGCGTCATTAGTTGTTGAGTTATCGTGGTTTTTTATATATGTTCGTTAGCCCTGACACCGATTAAAAGATCCATAATCCGAACCCTTGGGCTGATTTCGCCCTTAAACAGTCCGCGCTGTACTTATAGTACTAGTTAACCCTTTTACACAATTTGAACGGTCTATCTTAATTTTAAGTTACTATTTTTAGTAATTTCGATTATAAGCTTTTAAAACTTGGGAGGTCTGAGAGGGGTACTGAACCACCACTCCAACTGATCCCAAATTAGGGGAACACGCAAGAGATAGTAAAGAACACCCTTGTGGCAAATATGAAGCTTCTACACTTTTTCAAGTTGCTATCTTTATTGATTTTAAAGATATGCTTTAAGGTCTTCGGAAATGTGTGGCTGGTCCCTGACCCACTATTCCAAAGGGGCTCAAATTTCCAAGACACTTAGGAAATAGGAAGGGACACCGTGATACCAAACTTAGAGGTTCTATCTTCGTTGGTTTCGGAATTATGCTCGTTTGGCCTAAATTCGATCAAAAAGTTATAGGTTCCGAACCCATGCTCCGATCCCGAACTTACGCAATCCCCGAAGTAGGTTCATTACTAGTAGCCTACAGTACAAATTTGATGAAAATAGCGTCATTAGTTGTTGAGTTATCGTGATTTTTTATATATGTTCGTTAGCCCTTCGATCGATTAAAAAGTCCAGAATCCGAACCCATGGGCCGATTTCGCCCATATGCAATCCCCGCCGTGCTTTCAGTCCTAGTAACCTACAGTTAAAACGTCATCAAGATAGCGCCATTATTTTTTGAGTTATTGTGCCTACGGACGGACATGGTTATATCGACTCAGGCGGTCACGCTGATCACAAATATATACAGTTTTCCATATCAAGCTAGCTTCCTTTAGGTGGTTACAAACACCATACCAAAGTTAATATACCCCTTTACCTATTCTATAGGCGTAGGGTATAAAAATAAAGTTTATAAAGAATCCGAATAATAATATGTATCTTTAAATTTAAATAACGTAACATTTTCCTTCTTTACATTTTTTCGTAATTCTTTGTTTTTTATCTACTTTGCAGTTGTTGTTTTTTAAAAATAGATTTCACTGTAAAATTTCCGTTATCTTCAAATAAAATCTAAAAATCAAAAAATAATTTCGTATATAATATGCTTATATGCATAGTATTTTAAAATATTTTTCCCAAAACAGAAGCCTACATTTCTCTCATAAAATCTAAAAAAAAACGAGGAAGAGCATAGTACAAATTTCAGGTAAGTACCAAACAAAATATAAGTTGAAAAGCAGATTTTTTAACCTATTCTAAACCATCGACTACGTTTTATTCAAACGTTGGCAATTCAAAAAAACTGCTATTGACATAGTATATAGACATAATGGTAAATTTAGTGTACTTCAGTTAGCATTATTCGCAGGAAACCCACCATCCTCAACTCTATCGTCAAGGAGCATCAAATTGTCAAGAAGAACCACATATAGAAAAATAAAAGATTATTGATC
The DNA here is from genome assembly GCA_963082915.1 of Dolichopus griseipennis. Taxonomy (NCBI): domain Eukaryota; kingdom Metazoa; phylum Arthropoda; class Insecta; order Diptera; family Dolichopodidae; genus Dolichopus; species Dolichopus griseipennis. Next base: position 259,179,098 of record OY720441.1, on the reverse strand, counting down.
AAACTGTTTTGCAAACTGTTTTTTATAGTTTTTTTTTTGCAATTTGTTAAAAGAACTCGACAAAAGATGTTTTTAAACATTCACCTAATTCAAGGAAGTTTTAGCTACTTTAAAAAATTGGACGTAATTTACTTATAAATTTTTTTTGAACAATCATTGGGTCGGCATGGGTTAACAAATTCTAAGTCTATTAATAGAGTGAATTCCATTCTCAAAGAGGAACACATATACAAAATTTGAAGTCAATCGGTTAAATCACTTTTAATATAGAGCAAAGCAACTGCTGGGCCACAAAGGCGTTAACGGAACTCCACAAATGTTTTTTGAGGCTTTATTTTATTGAAAATTTTTTTAATTATGAATTTTATTGAAAATTTTGTACCAACATTTTAATTAAAAAAGCCCACCGGGTTAATTTCGTTTTAACCTGTTTACGCGTTTTTCACAAAGATCCAATGAAATTTTAAAATTTTTGGTATTAACGCAATTTAACCTTTATTCCAAAAAGCTCACTTAATTAATAAGACTTTTTTTTGCTCCCCTCAAATAGTGCATAACTAAATGAGATAATATTAAAAATAAAGGATACGAATAATTATATCCTTGTATTTAAATAAAATAACATTTTACTTCTCTACATTTTTTCGTAAGTCATTGTTTTTTATCTACTTTGCAGTTGTTGTTCTTTAAAAATAGATTTCAGTATAGGTTTTTCTAATAAAATCTAAAAATGATAAAACTCAATTTCGTGTATATGTATTCTTTAAAAATAGATTTCAGTGTAGGTTTTTCTAATAAAATCTAAAAATTATAAAAATCAATTTCGTGTATATGTATGTATATATAGAAGAAAATTTGTTTGTTGTTTGTCCAGGATTCACGGGAAACCCACTGGTCCGATTGTAACAAAATTTAAGATGAATAATTCTGCGAGCCCGGGGGTGACATAGCCTGTGTTTTAAGCTTTTAATCAATTAAATGAATTTTATTGAAAATGAGATAATATTAAAAATAAGGCTAATAAATGATACGAATAATTATAAAAAATTTTTTCCAAAAAGTAAGCCTGCATTTCTATCATAAAATCTTACGAAAGGAAAAGCGTAGTAGAACTTTCAGATAAGTACAAAACAAACTATAAGCTGAAAAGCAGATTCTTAGACCTTTTCAAAATTATCGACTATATTTTATTCAAACGTTGGCAATTCAAGTAAACTGCTGTTGACATAGTATTATGATATAATGGAAAATTTAGTAGACCCTTTTGACCTATAGTCAAACTCTAATCAGAATTTTCACATTGCAACGAAATATTCTAATTTAAATTGAAACAAGTAAAGAAACAATAAGTCGGTGCAACTGACTTAGAAATACCCTACACCTATTTGGTTCAAATTTAATGGGAAGTTAATAAGTCATTTTAAAACTATAAAAGATTTTATTAGTTTGATCTTAAGACAGGGCTAACCAAAATAACTTTATAGTACCAAAAAAAATTTTCTAATTACTATATCTATTCAAAAATATTACAAATTCTTAATACTTTATCTATTTAAAAATACTAAAAAACAAAAAAACTTCAAATAAATGAAAATATATTTATTTCGATTCAATTATAAAAGTTAAAAAATTTGAATTATTAAATTTTGTGATAAAAAGCTAATCAAAGCATAATATATTTAATAATTCAAATTTTTCAAATCGATCAAAAGTTTCTATAATCCGCACTCATTGACCAAACTCGACCAGAACCGATTCTCATGATATTTTCATTACTAGTAACCTACAGTTTAAATTTCTTCAAAATGGCGACATTATTTTTTGAGTTATACTGCTTTAAAGATATATGTTCGTTAGCCTTTGAACTTTTAAAGGTTCCAGAACCCGAAACCATTGTACGATTTCGCCCATATGCAGTACCCGTCATACTTTCAATACTAGTTAACCCTTGTACACAATTGGAACGTTCTATCTTAATTTTAAGTTAATATTTTTATTAATTTCGAGGATGCTTTTAAACCTTGGGGGATGTAAGAGCGGTACTGAACCACCACTCTGAATGATCCAACATTAGAAGAACGCGCAGGAAATAGTAAAGAGCACCCATGCACCAAATTTGAAACTTCTAAATTGGTTTGAAGTTACTATCTTTATTAATTTCGAAAATATGCTTTAAGGTCTTTGGAACTGTGTGGTTGGTCCCCAACCCACTACTTCATTTGGTGCCAAATTTCAAGGACACTAAGGAAATAGAAAGAGACACCCTGACACCAAGTTTGGAGGTTCTATCTTCATTTCGAAATTTTGCTCGTTTGGACTAAATTCGATCAAAAAATTTTAAGTTCCGACATCATTGTACATTACCCACCGTACGCAATCACCGCCGTAGTTTCATTACCAGTACCCTACTACACAAATTTTATGAAGATAGCGGCATTAGTTGTTGAGATATATATCCAGATTTTATATGTTCGTTAGCCCTTAAACCGATTAAAAGGTCCAGAATCCGATAACATGGGCCGATTTCGCCCATTTGCAATCCCCGCCGTACTTTCAGCCCTAGTAATCTACAGTTAAAATTTCATCAAGATAGCTCGATTATTTTTTGAGTTATCGTGCCTACGGACGGACGGACGGACATGGCTATATCGGCTAAGGTGGTCACGCTGATCACAAATATATATACTTTTCCATATCTAGCTCGCTGGTGGTTACAAACACCATACCAAAGGTAATATATCCCTTTACCTATTCTATAGGTGTAGGGTACAAGAAAAAATTACAAATTCTTACTAATTTATCTATTTAAAAATATTTAAAGTCAAAAAAAATTAAAATAAATGAAATTAAATTTATTTCAATTCAATGACAAAAATGAACAAGTAAAGAAACAGTCAGTCGGTGCAACCGACTTAGAAATACCCTACACCTATTTGGTTCAAATTTAAGGACATATCCATAAGTCATTTTAACACCATAAAAGCTGTTATTAATTTGATCGTAAGACATAGCTAACCAAATTAACTTTATAATACTAAAAACATTTTCTAATTACACTATCTATTAAAATATATTACAAATTTTTACTAATTTATCTATTTAAAAATATTAAAAAACAAAAAAACTTGAAATAAATAAAAATATATTTACTCCAATTAGACAATCCAAATATTCGAGCTTTTCAACTATTCGAATATCAAATAGAAAAATCTTAAAATATTCGAGTAATCGAATACTCGAATAATTTATCAAAATTATAAAGACATATTAACAAAAAGAAAAATAGTTATATTTTAATAAAGAAAAGCGTTTAGTTTTGAACTATTTTATTATTTAAAACATTATTTTTTTTCTAAAAACATATATTTTAAAAATAAAATTGAATTAAATGTTTCATGATTTAAACTGGTTCGTCTTTTTGTTTTGATTGAGCCTGCTGTTGAGAATACTCTTTCAGAAGCTGTTGAAGTAGGCCGTATTGTTATAAGAGAATTATACAAAACGCCAAGCGTATCCGATCGTTTTTTGAAAGAATCAAACTGATGAAATTCTTTCTTTAGTTCATTATATTTATCAATTTGCCTGGTATTGCGAACATGACAGTTTTTTGGAGCTGTAATAGAACTTATTGCATTTTGGAGTTCTTTTTGCAGTCCAACTTGTGGTGTTAATTCTATTAAATCATCTGCACCAGATGAAGATGAGGTAGAATCACTATTAATATGCTCTTCTATGAACATTTGTGGATATATTTGTTCCATAATTTTAACAGCGAATGAAATTGCTGCATTTTTTGACGAATATTTAAAATAATCGTTGGAACTTGGTATATTTCCACTCTGTAGGTAAATGATTAGTGTCATTAAAACTGGATCTCTTCTTTCATCCATCCTTTTTTGGATAGCATATATAAGTTTTTTTGCTATATCTATTTGCATTGGTTGCAACAAAAAAAATAAAAATAGAAACTTTAAAATAATACTAGTTCTATATAAAAATTCTTAGATTTGTTTTTTATTTCAGGGTTTATTTGTTTTTTCTTGTAAGAAGAGAGAAATTAACCGTACTTTTTTCAAAGCTTACTGTGATTTACATTTTTGAAATTATTCGAATATTTGGAAAAAATATTCGAATATCAAATAGTCAAAAAACATGCAAATATATTCGAATATCAAGTATTCGAATAGTCAAGTTGGATGGTCTAACTCCAATTCAATTACAAAATGAAAAAATTCTAATTATTAAATTTTGTGATAAAAAGATAATCAAAGCATAATATATTTAATAATCTAAATTTTTCAAAATTTCAATTATTTTAAATGGTTAGTTTATATACCTAATAGAAAAGCTTATAAACGCAAAATATGCAATAAATGTATTTCTAAAATACAATTATAAATTTAGACCTTTTCATATAATTCATTTATATATAAAAATAAATTTTACATAAATGCAGCAAGTACCTTTGAACATAGCTGAACCACTACAATTAAGTCTAAATTTCGGGGATACATAGGAAATAGGAAATATATTGTTTGGCTTCGAAATTAAATTCGACCAGAACCAATTCCCATGGTACTTTCATTACTAGTAACCTAGAGTTTCAATTTCAACAAAATAGCAGCATTATTTCTTGAGTTATGGTGTTTTTAAGATATATGTTTGTTAGCCCTTCCAGAACCCAAAACCATGGTACGATTACACCCATATGCAGTCCCCGTCATACTTTCAATATTAGTTAACCCTTGTACACAATTGGAACGTTCTATCTTAATTTTAAGCTACTATTTTTATTAATTTCGATGATAAGCTATTAAACCTTGGGGGGTCTAAGATAGGTACTGAACCAACACTCCAATTGATCCAAAATTAGAGGGACACGCAGGAAATAGTAAAGAACATCCATTTGCCAAATTTGAAGCTTCTACATTTGTTTCAAGTTACTATCTTTATTAATTTCGAAAATATGCGTTAAGGTCCTCGGAACTGAGTGGCTGGTCACCACCCACTACTCCAATTGGGCTCAAATTTCAAGGAGACTAAGGAAATCGAAAGCGACACCCTGATATCAAATTTGGAGGTTCTATCTTCATTGGTTTCGGAATTAAGCTGGTTTGGCCTAAATTCGATCAAAAAGCTCTGAGTTCCGAACCCATTGTCCAATCCTCACCGTACGCAATCACAGACGTATTTTTATTACCAATAACCTAAAGCACAAATTTCATGAAGATAGCGTCATTAGCTGTTGAGTTATCGTGATTTTTTATATATGTTCGTTAGCCCTAAAACCAATTGAAAGGTCCAGAATCCGAACCCTTGGGCTGATTTCGCCCTTATACAGTCCGCGCTGTACTTATTGTACTAGTTAACCCTTGTACACAAACTGAACGTTCTATCTTAATTTTAAGTTATCATTTTTTAATTAATTTCGATTATAAGCTTTTAAAACTTATGAGGTCTAAGAGGGGTACTGAACCACCACTCCAATTGATCCCAAATTAGGGGGACATGCTAGAGATAGTAACGAACACCCTTGTGCCAAATTTGAAGCTTCTACATTTTTTCAAGTTGCTATCTTTATTGATTTTAAAGATATGCATTAAGGTCTTCGGAAATGTGTGGCTGGTCCCCGACCCACTACTCCAATGGGGCCCAAATTTGCAAGACACTTAGGAAATAGGAAGGGACACACTTATACCAAATTTGGAGGTTCTATCTTCATTGGTTTCGGAATTATGCTCCTTTGGCCTAAATTCGATCAAAAAGTTCTAGGTTCCGAACCCACGGTCCAATCCCGAACATTCGCAATCCCCGAAGTAGGTTCATTACTAGTAACCTACAGAACAAATTTGATGAAGATAGCGTCATTAGTTGTTGAATTATCGTGATTTTTTATATGTGTTCGTTAGCCCTTCGGTCGTTTAAAAGGTCCAGAATCCGAACCCATGGGTCGATTTCGTCCATATGCAATCCCCTCCGTACTTTCAGTACTAGTAACCTACAGTTAAAATTTCATCAAGATATCTCCATTATTTTTTGAGTTATCGTGCCTACCGACGGTTGGACGGACGGACATGGCTATATCGACTCAGGAGATCACGCTGATCAAAAATATACATACTTTTCCATATCTACCTCGCTTCCTTTAGGTGGTTACAAACACCATACCAAAGTTAATATACTTTTTTACCTATTCTATAGGTGTAGGGTATAAAAAAGGAATTTAATCGTTTAGGTATTGTTTTTTATTTATAAAATATAATCCAAAATATGTTTTATGGTAAAATTCTTAGCCTTTTAAAAATATAAAAGTATTAAATAATATTATTTAATTTCCTTTCTAGTCCCCTAGAGTTTAAATTTCGTCAAAATAGTGGCTTTATTTCTGAGTTATGCTGTTTTTAAGACATATGTTTGTTAGCCCTTAAACTTTTCAAAGGTTCCAGAACCCGAAACCATGATACGATTTGCCCATATGAAGTCCCCGTCCTACTTTCAATTTATGTTAACCCTTGTACACAATTGGAACGTTCTTATACTAATTTCGTTCTTATCTTAATTTTAAGTTACTATTTTTTTTAATTTCGATAATATACTTTAAGTTCTTTGGAACTGTTTTCAGAACTTCGAATAAAAGGTCCAAAATCCGAACCAATGGGCTGATTTCGCCCATATGTAGTACGTGCTGTACTTTAAATACCAATTAACCCTTGTACACAATTGGAACGTTCTATCTTAATTTTAAGTTACCATTTTTAATAATTTCGCTTATGATCTTATAAACCTTGGGAGGTCTAAGAGGGGTACTGAACCACGATTTTAATTGATTCCAAATTAGAGGGACACGCAAGAAATCGTTAAAAACACCCTTTTGCCAATTTTGAAGCTTCTACATTTTTTGAAGTTGCTATATTTATTAATTTTAAAGGTATACTTTAAGTTCTTCGGAAATGTGTGGCTGGTACCCCCCCACTACCCCAATGGGGCCCAAATTTCAAGGTCACTAAAGAAATAGGAACGGACATCCTTTTTTTTGTTTTTTCTTTTTATTCATTTATTTATTTAGTATTTTAAATACTATTAAACGACAATGTTTTTGATACAATATTTTTATAAAATAATTTTACTTTGATTTGATCATAAAGTTATATTAAAAAATTATAACTCAAAATGTAATTTATTTCAAAAAAGAAAGAAAGTGTTAAATATAAAAGAGAAATAAAAAATTACACTATGTAGAAAAATAAAAATAGAATTGAATATATACAAAAATTATTAATATAAAAGATATTAATTTACTTTAACTCTCTTTAATGTACTTAATTGTTTTTAATTTAAATTTTTTAAAGTTATTTTCATTTTTAATATCGTTGGGCAACTCGTTGAACATTTTCAACCCTTCGTATAATATTGTTTTCTTTGCTTTTTCATTGCGGAAAAAATCCAAACGAAAATTAAAAATATTCCTAAGGTAGTAATTCTGCACATCTTGTACGTATAACAATTTAGAGCAAAGATAGTTTGGTAAGATATTATGCTTCATTTTGAATACAAAATTTAACACGTTCAATTTGTAACGTTCTCGTATATTTAACCACTTCAGCGTTGTGAGCATGTAGTTAATCGATGTATATCTGCTACATTTCAAAATTATACGCATTCCACGATTTTGAAGCTTTTGTAGCCTTTCTAAAATTAAATTGGATGAGAACGCAATAACGGTTGAGCAATACTCGAAATGTGGCTTTACCATCGTGTTAAAAATTTTAATTGCACTACATAAAGAAAGTTTGTTTCTAATCCGATACATAAATGATAGTTTTTTTCCGATTTTTTTGCACATGAAGTCAATATGTTTGGTAAAATTTAACTTTCTGTCAATAATTAAACCTAAATATTTTATTTCATCGACCGTTTCCAAAATTGTACCATCGATTGAAATAGAATTATTTAAGACACCATTAAACACCAATGCCTTAGTTTTCTGAATATTTAGGCTCAGTTTATTTTCTTTAAACCAGCTATTGATGTTACTTAAATCTGCGTTTATTATACCCTACACCTATAGAATAGGTAAAGGGGTATATTAACTTTGGTATGGTGTTTGTAACCACCTAAAGGAAGCGAGCTAGATATGGAAAAGTATATATATTTGTGATCAGCGTGACCGCCTTAGTCGATATAGCCATGTCCGTCCGTCCGTCCGTCCGTCCGTCCGTCCGTAGGCACGATAACTCAAAAAATAATGGAGCTATCTTGATGAAATTTTAACTGTAGGTTACTAGGACTGAAAGTACGGCGAGGATTGCATATGGGCGAAATCGGCCCATGGGTTCGGATTCTGGACCTTTTAATCGGTTTCAGGGCTAACGAACAAATATAAAAAATCACGATAACTCAACAACTAATGACGCTATCTTCATCAAATTTGTGCTGTAGGTTACTAGTAATGAAACTACTTCGGGGATTGCGTAAGGTCGGGATTGGACCATGGGTTCGGAACCTAGAACTTTTTGATCGAATTTAGGACAAACGAGCATAATTCCGAAACCAATGAAGATAGAACCTCCAAATTTAGTATCAGGGTGTCCCTTCCTATTTCCTAAGTGGCTTGTGAATTTGGGTCCCATTGGAGTAGTGGGTCGGGGACCAGCCAGACATTTCCGAAGACCTTAAAGCATATCTTTAAAATTAATAAAGATAACAACTTGAAAAAATGTAGAAGCTTCCAATTTTTCACAAGGGTGTTCTTTACTATCTCTTGCGTGTTCCCCTAATTTGGGATCAATTGGAGTGGTGGTTCTGTACCCCTCTCAGACCTCCCAAGTTTTAAAGTCTTATAATCGAAATTACTAAAAATAGTTACTTAAAATTAGGATAGACCGTTCAAATTGTGTACAAGGGTTAACTAGTACTATAAGTACAGCGCGGACTATATAAGGGCGAAATCAGCCCAACGGTTCGGATTCCGGACCTTTTAATCGATGTCAGGGCTAAGGAACATATATAAAAAATCACGATAACTCAACAACTAATGAGGCTATCTTCATGAAATTTGTGCTGTAGGTTATTGGCAGCGAAACTACGGCGGTGATTACGTACGGTGAGGATTGGACAATGGGTTCGGAACTTAGAACTTTTTGATCGAATTTAGGCCAAACGAGCATAATTCCGAAACCAATGAAGATAGAACCTCCAAATTTGGTATCAGGGTGTCCCTTCCTTTTTCGTAAGTGTCTTTGAAATTTGGACCCCATTGGAGTAGTGGATCGGGGACCAGCCACTCAGTTCTTAGGCCCTTAAAGCATATTTTCGAAATTAATAAAGATAGTAACTTGAAACAAATGTAGAAGCTTCTAATTTGCCACAAGGGTGTTCTTTACTATTTCTTGCGTGCCCCCCTAATTTGGGATCAATTGGAGTGGTGGTTCAGAACCTCTCTTATACCCCCCAATGTGTAAAAGCTTATCATCGAAATTAATAAAACTAGTAACTTAAAATTAAGATAGAGCGTTCCAATTGTGTACAAGGGTTAACTAGTATTGAAAGTATGACGGGACTGCATATGGGCGAAATCGTACCATAATTTCGGGTCCTGGAACCCTTGAAAAGTTCAAGGACTAACAAACATATATCTTACAAACACCATAACTCAAAAAATAATGCCGGTATTTTGATGAAATTTAACAGTAGGTTACTAGTAATGAAAGTACCATGGGAATTGGTTGTGGTCGAGTTTAATTTCGAAGCCAAAGAATATATTTCCTATGTCCTATGTGTCTCCGAAATCTAGACTTAATTGTAGTGGTTCAGCTATGTTCAATGGTACTTGCTGCATTTATGTAAAATTTATTTTTATATTTAAATGAATTATATGAAAAGGTGTAAACTTTTAATTGTATTTTAGAAATACATTTATTGCATATTTTGCGTTTATAAGCTTTTCTATTAGGTATATAAACTAAGCATTTAAAATAATTGCAATTTTTAAAAATTTGTATTATTAAATATATTATGCTTTGATTATCTTTTTATCACAAAATTTAATAATTAGAATTTTTTCATTTTGGAATTGAATTGGAATAAATATATTTTCATTTATTTCAAGTTTGTTTGTTTTTTAATATTTTTAAATAGATAAATTAGTAAGAATTTGTAGTATTTTTTAATAGATAGGGTAATTAGAAAATGTTTTTAGTATTATACAGTTAATTTGGTTAGCTATGTCTTACGATCAAATTAATAACAGCTTCTATGGTGTTAAAATGACTTATGGATATGTCCTTATATTTGAACCAAATAGGTGTAGGATATTTCTAAGTCGGTTGCACCGACTGACTGTTTCTTTACTTGTTTTATTAACACATTGATTAACATTTTCATCCTCTATATAAATTAATGCGTCGTCCGCAAAAAGTACTATTTTACCAAACTCAATCACTTTTTCTATGTCGTTAATAAATAATAAAAACAATTAGACTCCTAAAATGGTTCCTTGTGGAACCCCTGTGGGAACTTTTTTAGATTCAGAGAAATGATTTTTAAATTTTGTTCTCTGAGTTCTATTATTTATATATGAATCAAACCATTTATATTCTTTTGCTCGTATTCCATATTTTTCAAGTTTTTTCATTAAAATATTTTTGTCTACTGTTTCAAATGCTCGTTTGAGATCAACAAACACAGCAATTATGGTTTTTTTGTTATGTATGGAGACTTTCCAATTGCTCACTGCCAGATTTAATAATGTTTCACAACTGTGATTTTTGCGGAAACCTGACTAATTTTCAGAGATTAGTTGATGTTTTTCTAAGAAATTTTCTAATTGTATATTTACTACTTTCTCTAAAATTTTTGCCTCGCATGCGATCATATTTATCGGCCGAAATTCATTACATTTTATAGTATTTTTAACCTTTTCTATTGGGATTACTGTTGTTTCCTTCCAATTTTCAGGGTATTTACCTGTAGCTAGTGAGTCGTTAATTATATCTAATATATTTCCTCTAATGATATCAAAATTATCTGAAATTATTCTCTTATTTATAAAATTTACATCTCTTTTGTTATTCATGCTTTTAATAATGTATTTTAATTTACTTAAGGTTATTAATTCAAATGAAAACGCATTTTCATTTCTATTTACTAAATTTTTAAATTCAATATTTGGAATATTTGCATTAGTTTCAATTATGCTATCAATAAAAAATTCATTAAATTTATTTGCTATGGTTACCTTATCGACATATTTCCTATTATTAAATTCAATTTCATTTACCTCGCTAAACGTGTTACTCTTTAAAACATACGATTTTATTATTTTCCACATTGATTTTTGATCATTATCGTTCTTAACTTTATTATTTAGAAATTTATTTTTTTCATTTTCAACCTTTTTTTTATAATTATTCCTTAGTTGCCTATACCTTTCCCAATCTACCCCAGTATTTGACCATTTAGCTTTTCGGTATTGAACTATTTTATTATGCTTCATATCCCTTAATTCATTTGAAAACCACATATTATTTCTGTTTTTTATATGCTTCGTTATAATAAAATTGCTTGCTATTTTTGACAAACTTTCACTAAAGATGCTCTCTTTTTTATCTCATGATCCAAAATGTAGCATAGATAGTGGGCTTCTAATAATACTAAATGTAATTTTATTATATTTTAAAAATTTCTTACTTTTAACTTCATCGTTTAAGCTATGCAGTACTTCAATTTCGACCATAATACTTTCGTGATCACTTACTTTTAACGTATTATCAATTTTTGTTGTGATTTTATTGGGATTATTTGTAATTATAAAATCTATTAGTGTACTGCTGTTCATGGTAATTCTAGTTGGTTGATTTAGCATTTGCTTGAATCCTGCATCACTTATTATTTCTAACATTTTTAATTTCTTTGAAGAATTATTCAACCAATCAATATTAAAATCACCAACAATTAATACATCATAATTTAATTCGGTCAATTCATCCATTATTCTACTAAAACTATCATAAAATTCATTTAAAGTGTTTGCCTGTTTAGGCGATTTGTATACTATGACTAGGTAAATTACTATTGATTTCATATATACTGATAAAATTAAACACCACAAATTTAATCCAATACAAACTTTTTTAATAACTTCATAATTCCAAGACATGCTTACATAACATAAAACACCACCTGTATGTCTTGAGTTTGAGTCAACTCTTATTATATTATAGCCATCTATTTGTACTAAGTTATCTTCATCTTCTTCGATTAGATGCGTTTCTGTCAAACAAATAAACACAAAAAATTTATTTTCAATTATACATTCTAATTCATTAAAATTATTTATTACTCCTTGTACGTTTAAGTATAGCAGTTTTGCATTATTAATACTCCTTTCTTCATATATTGGTTGCTAGAATATTTTTTTCCTTTCTAATTCAATTTTTTTCTTATACACATTACAGTTTTTATCTAGAGCATTATGATTTGTATCTAGATTAAGACTATTTTCTATGTTTACATTTACACAATTACAACATTTTAGTTCATTTGGATTACATTTATGACCCTTTATATATTCATTTGCACAATTCGCACATATTTTATTTTTGGCAGTACATTTTGCCGCTTCATGACCAAATCCCATACATTTATAACATCTTTTAACAAAAATACTATGCATTATTTTACAAATATCCCAGCCAATTTTAACTTTTCCCACTTTCATAATTTTATTAAAAGAATCTAAATCTACTTCTATAACTGCAACATATGGGTTAAACTTAAATTTATTTTTATAAAAAACTTTTACTACTAATTCAGTGTTTTTTAGTATTTCATTTTGGTTCTTAAGTTTTTTAATTAATTCATCTTTATTCATTTCTTCAGAAATGCCTAGAATTTTTATTCTTGGTTTTCTACCATTATTAACTTTAATTTCATATGAGTCTTTCATTTTTTCTTCAGCCAATTTTTTTAGTTTTTCTATAGATTCCTGATTTTCACATGAAACTACTACAATACCATCTTTTGCACTAACTAAAGAAGACACAGCTAATTCATTCTCTACAATATTTAGATTATTTTCTATATCCATCTTAGTTTTTTTATTATCTTGCACAATTTTTGGTTTTATAATTAAATTTGGTAATTTTTTTTGTAATTTCTGCATAAGATGTTGTTTTCATATTATTATTATTACATACCTTTTCAATGTGATTGACAATTTCTTTATCGCTCTCATTTATTTCTTTAAAATTTTGCTTTATCTCATTCCAATTACTTTTTTGCTCACTAATACAATTTTTGATTTCATCGATACTTTCTTCCATAGCTTCAACATGCACTTCAATAGATTTTATTTTATTATATCTATCTTTGCACATCCTGATACCAAACTTGGAGGTTCTATCTTCATTGGTTTCGGAATTATGCTCGTTTGGCCTAAATTCGGTCAAAAAGTTCTAGGTTCCGAACCCATGGTCCAATCTCGAGCGTACGACATCTCCGCCGCAGTTCCATTACTATTAAACTACAATACAAATTTGATGAAGATAGCGACATTAGTTGTTGAGTGATCGTGATTTTTAATATATGTTCGTAAGTCCTTGGACCAATTAAAAGGTCCAGAATCCGAACCCATGGGCCGATTTTGCCCATTTGCAATCCCCACCGTACTTTAAGTCCTAGTAACCTACACTTAAAATTTCATCAAGATAGCTCCATTATTTTTTGAGTTATTGTGCCTACGGATGGACATGGCTATATCGATTCAGGAGGTCAGGCTGATCACAAATAATATTCCATATCTAACTCGCTTTGTTTAGATGGCTACAATTTTCATACCAAAGTTAATATACCCCTTTACCTATGCTATAGGTGTAGGGCATAAAAATATTGTTAAAATAATTATTTTTTTTATTAAAGGTTTTGCGATTCTGTGCCCAAAACAGCCTAACTTTGGATGAATTAAGGCTTGATTCACAAATGCAAAACACGGAACTATTTATTTTTCTATATTTTTACAGAATTATTTTTTTCTTTTTGTTTGAAAATTATTTTAGCAAATAATACTATTTTTTTTCTCAATTGCTTGAAGTTTTTTTTCTATTTTTCAAATTTTATTATTAGTAAAATTTTGCTTACTTGTAGACGATTCCTTAGATTTGCAAAATGAATGAAGCGATTTGCAGTCTTTGATACCAACGAATTAGGCGGCTGCTGACACGTACTTCTGGTGATCTTTGTTTCGAGCACACCGTAGTGCAGCTCTTTTTTGTTCCTTTAGGGGATATACTAAAGGGCCTCGTTTCCCAATACTTCTTGCTGGTAAGATTTCGAAATTTTTTTTTCTACTTGCTGCACGATTTAATGTGCAGTGTTTTGACCAAGTGTTCACCTGTCTTTATGTTAAAATTGCAAACAAAAAAAAATATTTTTTATAACTTTGTTAATTTTTATTAGTGTTAGTTTTGTTAATAATGTTAGTAAAAAATGGTTTCTTTTAAGATTATTTTGTAAAATTATTCGTAGATTTTTTTCTGTTGATTTCTTTTCTTTTAAACACAGATTTGTCTCTTTTTCCTTATTTTTCTTTTTATAGTCAATTTGATTACAGCAAAACAATTTTTATTTAATAAAATTCTTATTATTTTGTTTTATTTTAAAAGTTTATTCAAATTGCTCAATTTCAAAATTTATATTTTCACTAAATGTATTTTCCTTTTAAAGGTAATAATGTTCTTATTAAAGGTAATAATATTTTTACAGTAATGTTTTTATACCCTACACCTATAGAATAGGTAAAAGGGTATATTAACTTTGGTATGGTGTTTGTAACCACCTAAAGGAAGCGAGCTAGATATGGAAAAGTATATATATTTGTGATCAGCGTAACCTCCTGAGTCGATATAGCCATGTCCGCCCGTCCAACCGTCCGTAGGCACGATAACTCAAAAAATAATGGAGCTATCTTAATGAAATTTTAACTGGAGGTTAATAGGACTGAAAGTACGGCGAGGATTGCATATGGGCGAAATCGGCCCATTGGTTCGGATTCTGGACCTTTTAATCGGTCGAAGGACTAACGATCATATATAAAAAATAACAATAACTCAACAACTAATGACGCTTTCTTCTTCAAATTTGTGCTGTAGGTTACCAGTAATGAAATTACTTTGGGGATTGCGTAAGTTCGGGATTGGACCATGGGTTCGGAACCTAGAACTTTTTGATCGAATTTAGGCCAAACGAGCATAATTCCGAAACCAAAGAAGATAGAACCTCCAAATTTTGTATCAGGGTGTCCCTTCCTATTTCCTTAATGTCTTTGAAATGTAGGCCTCATTGGAGTAGTGGGTCGGGGACCAGCTATACATTTCCGAAGACCTTAATGCATATCTTTAAAATTAATAAAGATAACAACTTAAAAAATGTAGAAGCTGCAAATTTGGCACAAGGGTGTTCTTTACTATCCCTTGCGTGTCCCCCTAATTTGGGATCAATTGGAGTGGTGGTTCAGTATCCCTCTTAGACCTCTTAAATTTTAAAAGCTTATAATCGAAATTATTAAAAATAGTAACTTAAAATTAAGATAGAACGTTCAAATTGTGTAGGTTATTGGTAATGAAACTACGGCGGCGATTGCGTACGGTGAGGATTGGACAATGGGTTCGGAACTTAGAACTTTTTGATCGAATTTAGGCCAAACTAGCATAATTCCGAAACCAATGAAGATTGAACCTCCAAATTTGGTTTCAGGGTGTCGCTTTCGATTTCCTTAGTGTCCTTGAAATTTGAGCCCAATTGGAGTAGTGGGTGTGGACCAGCCACTCAGTTCCAAGGACTTTAAAGCATATTTTCGAAATTAATAAAGATAGTAACTTGAAACAAATGTAAAAGCTTCAAATTTGGCTCATGGGTGTTCTTTACTATTTCCTGCGTGTCCCTCTAATTTTGTACCTTTCTTAGACCCCCCAATGTGTAAAAGTTTATCATCGAAATTAATAAAACTAGTAACTTATAATTAAGGTAGAACGTTCCAATTGTATACAAGGGTTAACTGAAAGTATGACGGGGACTGCATATGGGCGAAATCGTACCATAATTTCGGGTTCTGGAACCCTTGAAAAGTTCAAGGGCTGACAAACATATATCTTAAAAACACCATAACTCAAAAAATAATGCCGCTATTTTGATGAAATTTAAACTCTAGGTTACTAGTAATGAAAGTACCATTGGAATTGGTTCTGGTCGAGTTTGGTCAATGAGTTCGGATTCTAGAAGCTTTTAATCGATTTGAGGCCGAACGAGTATAATTTCGAAGCCAAAGAATATATTTCCTATTTCCTATGTGTCCCCGAAATTTAGACTTAATTGTAGTGGTTCAGCTATGTTCAGAGGTACTTGCTGCATTTATGTAAAATTTATTTTTATATTTAAATGAATTATATGAAAAGGTCTAAATTTGTAATTGTATTTTAGAAATAAATTTATTGCATATTTTGTGTATAAGCTTTTCTATTAGGTATATTAACTAGGCATTTAAAATAATTGCAATTTTGAAAAGTTTGGATTATTAAATATATTATGCTTTGATTAGCTTTCTATCACAAAATTTAATAACTAGAATTTTCTCATTTTGTAATTGAATTGGAATAAATGTATTTTCATTTATAACAAGTTTTTTTTGTTTTGTAATATTTTTAAATAAATAAATTAGTAAGAATTTGTAATATTTTTTAAGAGATAGTGTAATTAGAAAATGTTTTTAGTATTATAAAGGTAATTTGGTTAGCTATGTCTTACAATCAAATTAATAACAGCTTTTATAGCGTTAAAATGATTTATGAATATGTCATTAAATTTTAACCAAATAGGTGTAGGGTATTTCTAAGTCGGTTGCACCGACTGACTGTTTCTTTACTTGTTTTTCTTTTGTTTTAAATAAATTTTTCTTTGTTTCACACTTTTACACTTTTACACTGCACCGATTAGTCTAATGGTCCCTGCTCGGGCGCCAGTTAATAATTTGCACTCCGGAATCGATTAAAATAAAAAAAAATTTTTTACTGATTTAAGTTTTACTTTTAAAAATATCGGAATAGGTTTTTTTAAATAACAATAAAAAATTAATTAATTTTAAATTTAAAGGTCTTTTTTTATTGACTACCAAATCAGAATTAACATAAATTAATTAAATTTTTGATTATCCTAATATTCTAACTTGCATTCACATGTTACTGAAACGTGATTTGCCGATGTGGGAAAATATGATTTTAATATTTCCCAACTGCTATAATTTTGCTGACGATGAAAAAAATTGTTGTGAAATAATTAAGTGCGTTAATATTTTAAAGTGGAATTTGACCTGGATAATAAATGACATTAACTTATACTGGCCGTTTACACGTTCAAAAGTTTTCTCGAAGTCTACAAACATTAGATGTAGCGGCGATCCGAACTCTGTTGATTGCTCGAGTATTATTCGTAGCGTGTTGATATGGTCAACACAAGAGTGACCACTGCGATAGCCAGCTTGATGTCTTTTCAATGTATTTTCAATCCTGCTTTTAATCCTATCGGGTATAATATTTGTTGTTATTTTCGAGAAGACTGATAACAGCGTAATACCGCGCCAGTTATTGCAATGCTCCATCTACGTGAGTTCCCTTTAAATTATTTCCTTAATCCAACGTAATGCCAATTCCTAAATCCTAATCCTAACCCTAATTTCCTTCGGAATCCCGATCCTAAAAACCAAACAATACATGTATGTTTTTTAGGTCTATACCTATCAAGTTTGGTTTTAACCAAGTAAAGAAACTGTCAGTCGGTACAACCGATTTAGAAACACCCTACACCAATTTGGTTCAAATTTAGTGAGATATCCATTAGATATTTTAAAACCATAATAGCTGTTAACAGTTTGGTCTTAATACATAGCTAACCAAATTAATTTTATAATGCTAAAAAAAATTTTCTAATTACTTTATCTATTCAAAAATATTACAAATTCATACTAATTGATCTATTTAAAAATATTAAAAATCAAAAAAACTTGAAATAAATGAAAATAAATTTATTTCAATTCAATGACAAAAATGAAAAAATTTGAATTATTAAATTTTGTGAAACAAAGCTAATCAAAGCATAATATATTTAATACTCGTCCGGCCTCAAATCGATCAAAAGCTTCTAGAATCCGAACTTATTGACCAAACTCGACCAGAACCAATTCGCATGGTACTTTCATTACTAGTAACCTAGAGTTTAAATTTCATCAAAATAGCGGCATTATTTTTTGAGTTATGGTGTTTTTAAGATACATGTTGTCAGGAGGGGGTTTGAACTTTTCAAGGGGTTTAGAATCCGAAACAATGGTATACTTTCAATACTAGTTAACTCTTGTTCACAATTGGAACGTTCTATCTTAATTTTAAGTTACTAGTTTTATTAATTTCGATAATAAACTTTTACACATTGGGGGGTCTAAGAGAGGTACTGAACCACCACTCCAATTGATCCAAAATTAGAGGGTGGCGCAGGAAATAGTAAAGAACACCCATGTGCCAAATTTGAAGCTTCTACATTTGTTTCAAGTTACTATCGTTATTAATTTCAAAAATATGCTTTAAGGTCCTCGGAACTGAGTGGCTGGTCCCCACCCACTACTCCAATTGGGCTCAAATTTCAAGGAACCTAAGAAAATCGAAAGCGACACCCTGATATCAAATTTGGAGACTATGACGCAATCGCCGTCATAGTTTCATTACCAATAACCTACAGCACAAATTTCTTGAAGATAGCGTCATTAGTTGTTGAGTTATCGTGATTTTTTATATATGTTCGTTAGCCCTGAAACCGATTAAAAGGTCCAGAACCCGAACTCTTGGGCTGATTTCGCCCTTATGCAGTCCGCGCTGTACTTTAAGTACTAGTTAACTCTTGTACACAATTTGAACGTTCTATCTTAATTTTAAGTTACTATTTTTAGTAATTTCGATTATAAGCTTTTAAAACTTAAGAGGTCTAAGAGAGATACTGAACCACCACTCCAAATGATCCCAAATTAGGGGGACACGCAATAGATAGAAAAGAACACCCTTGTGCCAAATTTGAAGCTTCTACATTTTTTCAAGTTGCTATCTTTATTAATTTTAAAGATATGCATTCAGGTCTTTGGAAATGTGTGGCTGGTCCCCGACCCACTACTCCAATGGGGCCCAAATTTCAAAGGCACTAAGAAAATAGGAAAGGACACCCTGATACCAAACTTGGAGGTTCTATCTTCATTGGTTTCGGAATTATGCTCGTTTGGCCTAAATTCGATCAAAAAGTTCTAGGTTTCGAACCCATGGTCCAATCCCGAACTTACGCAATCCCCAAAGTATTTTCATTACTAGTAACTTGCAGCACAAATTTGATGAAGATAGCGTCATTAGTTGTTGAGGTATCTTGATTTTTTATATATGTTCGTTAGCCCTTCGATCGATTAAAAAGTTCAGAATCCGAACCCATGGGCCAATTTCGCCCATATGCATCCCCGCCGTATTTTCAGTCCTAGTAACCTACAGTTAAAATTTCATTAAGATAGCTCCATTATTTTTTGAGTTATCGTGCCTAAGGACGGACGGACATGTCTATATCGACTCAGGAGGTCACACTGGTCACAAATATATATACCTTTTCATATCTAGCTAGCTTCCTTTAGGTGGTTACAAACATCATACCAAAGTTAATATACCCTTTTACCTATTCTATAGGTGTAGGGTATAAAAATAAGGTTTACATAAATGCATGAAGTACCTCTGAATATAGCTTAAGTATTGTACACAATGTCTTAATTATATATCATCTATTGTAATAATTCAATAAAATATATTAAATAATACAAATTGAAAAAAAGGAATTTAATCGTTTATTGTTTTTAATTTATAAAATATTATACAAAATATGTTTTATGGTAAAATTCTTAGCCTTTAAAAATATAAAAGTGTTAAATAATATTATGTAATTTCCTTTCTAGTCCCCTAAAGTTAAAATTTTGTCAAAATAGCGGCTTTATTTTATGAGTTATGCTGTTTTTAAGACATATGTTTGTTAGCCCTTGAACTTTTCAAAGGTTCCAGAACCCAAAACCTCCTATCTTAATTTTAAGTTACTATTTTTTTTATTTTCGATAATATACTTTAAGGTCTTCAAACTGTCTTCGGAACTTCGATTAAAAGGTCCAGAATCCGAACCCATGGGCTGATTTCGCCCATATGTAGTCCGTACTGTACTTTAAATACCAATTAACCCTTGTACACAATTGGAACATTCTATCTTAATTTTAAGTTACCATTTTTAATAATTTCGCTTATGGGCTTTTAAACATTAGGAGGTCTAAGAGGGGTACTGAACCACCACTCTAATTGATTCCAAGTTAGGGGGACACGCAAGAAATCGTTAAGAACACCCTTGTGCAAATTTAAAGCTTCTACATTTTTCAAGTTGCTATCTTTATTAATTTTAAAGATATGCTTTAAGGTCTTCGGAAATGTGTGTCTGGTCCCTGACCAACTACTACAATGGGGCCCGAGTTTCAAGGACAGTAAGCAAATAGAAAAGGACTTCCTGATACCAATTTTGGAGGTGCTATCTTCATTGGTTTCGGAATTATGCTCGTTTGACCTAAATTCGATCAAAAAGTTCTAGGTGCCAAACCCATGGTCCAATCCCGACCGTACGCAATCCACGCCGTACTTTTAGTCCTAGTAACCCACAGCTAAAATTTCATTGAGATAGCTCCATTATTTTTTGAGTTATCGTGCCTACGGGCGGACGAACGAACGGACGGACGGACATGGCTATATCGACTTAGCGGGTCACGCTGATCACAAATATATATGCTTTTCCATATATACCTCGCTTCCTTTAGATGGCTACAAACACCATACCAAAGTTTATACACTCCTCTTCCTATTCTATAGGTGTAGGATATAAAAAGGGGGGTGGTTTTAGTTTGTTAAAGTTTAACACTCCCCAGATGAACTTCAGACCGTGATTTTGGACGACTTTCGATGCTTTCCATCAACTCTCGCAGAACAAAAAAAAAAATTAGCTTCAAGCAAAGAAGCTTTGCTTTCGCGGTTTAAAGATCCAATAAACGAAATTGTAGAATACTCGTTCGAGAACCTTAATCTATTCGACGTTTTTGCAATAAAATTTTTTGGGCCTAATTTTTAAGAATGAACACCGGGTTGGATGAGCTACAAACTGGCAAGCACCCTTATGGTTGAAGATATATGGGAGTTAATTTATAACAGTTTTCAGAGTAATTCTGAGGGATTGTACACTGACTTGTTTGTACTTACCACTACCATAGTTAATGTACGCACAGGAAATGGTCGAAAGAAAATTTTTTTTACATTCAAAGAAGTGAGTATGGAACGAACAGGAGTTGTAAGTATTAAAAACAAGAACTATCTTTGTCTGTATCGGGCAATAGTTATTGGAAAAAGCTTTCATCGACATTATTATTAAAAAATAAGACAATTGCAAACGAATTTAGCATACGAGCTAGTGCAGAAAACACAAGGAGATAGAACAAGTTGTGCGGGAATCCCAGAATTAAAAAAATTACAAAATCATTTCGTAGATATTTACAACATTGTAATCAACAGTTATGGCGACAAGAAAAATATTATATTTGAGAAAGAAATAGTGGAAAGAGAATTAATCTATATTATCCCGATAACCATTACAACCTAATTACCCTGTTTACATCAGTTTTTTGTATAAACTATTATTGTAGAAAATGCAATGTGAGATACAGCAATAAAAACTGTCATAAATGTGGTGGTAGTTGTATTTATTGCCAGCAATCCCCGTCATGTGATTTAATACCTACAAATATTTCGTGTATTACATGTAAACGATCTTTCAGAGGTAAAAACTGCTTTAGAAAACATTCTAAAAATATGTGCTCAGAAGTTCATAAATGTCTGCAATTGTTCAAATTATTTTCGGTTAAACGTAGCTTACACAAATGTTTTATTATGTTTTGCAAACAGTGTAAAAAATTTGTAGAAAAAAATCAATATTGTTACATTGGTATTGATACAAGAAAATCAGTTCTCCATTTCTATATTTTAGGACTTAGAAACAATGCAGGAAACAACAATATACCAAAAGCAAAGTCAAGATGTAAAATTATTCGAACCAAATCTCTACAAGATTCAATCGTTGCATTAATGAATCTAAATTGTATTATTGCTTAAGATGTGGTTACAGGATAAAAGCTTTAAAATATTGTAATTTTAGGTTTTGTTGATTATATTTTTGAATAAGCAAAAAACTTTAAGAAAGTTACGATTTTGGTTCATAATGGACAAAGTTTTGATCATCAATTCATTTTAAATGAACTATTGATTAAAAGTAATTTACAACTCAAATTAATCATGAGAGGAACAAAAATTATTCAAATGGAAATAAATAACATTAAGTGTTTAGATTTGTTAAATTATTTGCCAATGGCACTGGCTAAACTTCCGAAAGCTTTTGAATTATCTGTTAATATAAAAAAAATGCCATTTTCCACATTTATTCAATTCTTAAAAAAAAACTAGTTACATTGGACCATTGTCATTTACACACTCTTATGGTATCGATTCAATGACAGAAAAATAATTTATCGCTTGGTATGAAGAAAATGAACTTACTGAATTTAATATGCAAACCAAACTGGAAGATTATTGTAAAAATGATGTATATAGTTTTATAATTAAACGCTCTTTCGTTTAGAGTTGTTCTTAAACTAAATTTTTTTATTGATTTCTTTTTATTTTTTGAAATTTACAAATCTAATATATAAAGAAGAAAATTTGTTTGTTTATTTGTTTGTTTGTTTGTTTGTTTGTTTGTTTGTCCAGGATTCACGTGAAAACCACTGGTCCGATTGACACCAAATTTTAGAGGAATAATTTTGGGAGCCCGGGGGATGACATAGGCTATGTCGCATTTTTATAAGTCAGCAGGTTGCGGCTCCAGAGCCGTTTTAAGCTTTTTCGTTTTTCTGATGTCGAGTCGAAACGGTTTGACCGATTAACTTGAAATTTTGCACGAATGTTCTTCTTATTAAACGGAATTAATGGTATAAAGTTGGTTGAAATAAATTAACCCCTTTCGGCCCGGCGG
The DNA here is from genome assembly GCA_963082915.1 of Dolichopus griseipennis. Lineage (NCBI taxonomy): Eukaryota > Metazoa > Arthropoda > Insecta > Diptera > Dolichopodidae > Dolichopus > Dolichopus griseipennis. Next base: position 259,155,929 of record OY720441.1, on the reverse strand, counting down.
GCTTCCAAAAAATTTTGTGTTTCCGATTTGTGTCCAATTTTACAGGGTGGTTTTGCAGTCAAAAAGAGAGGCAGGCACAAATTTTTGTTGGGTTCGGTTAATCCGTTTGGGCACGAGGGCGCAATGAAGCTTTTTCAATGTTTTTGATGTCGAGCCGAAACAGTTTGACCGATTGACTTGAAATTTTGCACAAATCTTCCTCTTAGCAAACGGAATTAGTTGTATAAAGATGGTTCGAAAATATTAACCCATTTCGGCCCGGCGGGCTTCCAAAAAATTATTTGTTTCCGATTTGTGTCCAATTTTACAGGGTGGTTTTGCAGTCGAAAAGAAAGGCTGGCACAAATTTTTGTTGGGTTTGGTTAACCCGTTTGGGCACGAGGGCGCAATGAAGCTTTTTCAATGTTTTTGATGTCGAGCCGAAACAGTTTGACCGATTGACTTGAAATTTTGCACAAATCTTCCTCTTAGCAAACGGAATTAGTTTTATACAGTTGCTTGGAATATATTAACCCATTTCGGCCTGGCGGGCTTTCAATATTTTTTTTGGCCGTTTGGGCAAGAGAGCGCAATGAAGCTTTTTCAATGTTTTTGTTGTTGAGCTTAAACGAACACTTTTTTCAGCTAATCTTGAAAACATTTTTCAGGTAATCTTTATTAGCAAAGCTCACAGGGTTAATTTGATTTTTATCATTTAACCCCTTTTGTCACAAGGGTTCATTAAATTTGACCTCCTTAAAGAGTTCAATCTTTAATATAAATTTGTTTTTCTGTTGAAAAGGTTTAATCAATATGTTAAAAAAAAAACAATTGTTCGACTAACACAGTTTAAAGTTAACGCAAACATTGCATTATTTCACAAGCTCACCAAAAAACATGATTGCGCTCTATTAACCCGTTTGGACCTAATGTATTTTTTTAAGTTTTTGTTGGCCTGCTTAACGGTCGAAAACAATATTTTTAAAACTTTTAACTCATGTCTATTTGTAATTTTGTAAAAGGTTTTGAATGCAAATTTCTAATCTAATATATAAAGAAGAAAATTTGTTTGTTTATTTGTTTGTTTGTTTGTTTGTTTGTCCAGGATTCACGTGAAAACCACTGGTCCGATTGTCACAAAATTTTAAAGGAATAATTCTGGGAGCCCGGGGGGTGACATAGGCTATGTCGCATTTTTATAAGTCAACAGGTTGCGGCTCCAGAGCCGTTTTAAGCTTTTTCGTTTTTTTGATGTCGAGTCGAAACGGTTTGACCGATTAACTTGAAATTTTGCACGAATGTTCTTCTTATTAAACGGAGTTAATGTTATAAAGTTGGTTGGAATAAATTAACCCCTTTCGGCCCGGCGGGCTTCCAAAAAATTTTGTGTTTCCGATTTGTGTCCAATTTTACAGGGTGGTTTTGCCGTCAAAAAGAGAGGCTGGCACAAATTTTTGTTGGGTTCGGTTAACCCGTTTGGGCACGAGGGCTCAATGAAGCTTTTTCAATGTTTTTGATGTCGAGCCGAAACAGTTTGACCGATTGACTTGAAATTTTGCACAAATCTTCCTCTTAGCAAACGGAATTAGTTGTATAAAGATGGTTCGAAAATATTAACCCATTTCGGCCCGGCGGGCTTCCAAAAATTTTGTGTTTCCGATTTGTGTCGAATTTTACAGGGTGGTTTTGCAGTCGAAAAGAAAGGCTGGCACAAATTTTTGTTGGATTCGGTTAACCCGTTTGGGCACGAGGGCCAATGAAGCTTTTTCAATGTTTTTGATGTCGAGTCAAAACGGTTTGACCGATTGACTTGAAATTTTGCACAAATGTTCCTCTTAGCAACCGCAATTAGTTGTATAAATTTGGTTGGAATAATTTAACCCATTTCGACGTGGCGGGCTTCCAAAAAATTTTGTATTTCCGATTTGTGTCCAATTTTACAAGGTGGTTTCGCAGTCGACAATAGAGTCTGGCACAAATTTTTGTTGAGTTCGGTTAACCCGTTTGGGCACGAGGGTGCAAAGAAGCTTTTTCAATGTTTTTGATTTCGAGTCAAAACCGTTTGACAAATTGACTTGAAATTTTGCACAAATGTTCCTCTTAGCAACCGCATTTAGTTGTATATATTTGGTTGGAATAATTATACCCATTTGGGCCTGGCGGACTTTCAAAAAATTTTGTGTTTTCGATTTATGTCCAATTTTATAGGTTGATTTTGCAGTCTAAAGATCGGCTGCAAAAAGTTTTAGTTAATTCGATTAACCCGTTTTCCACGACGACGCCATGAAGTTTTCTATAAATTTTATTTTCTTATACGATTAAAAGTATTTTATTGAAAATTTTGTACCAACATTTTAATTAAAACCCACATGGTTAATTTGGTTTTGACCTGTTTGTGCGTTTTGAACAAAGATTCAATGAAATTTTCAGTTTTCTTCAAATGAAATCTAAAAATCAAAAAATTCAATTTCTTATATATAATGCTTAAAAACATAGTATTTGCCTACATTTCTCTCATCAAATCATAAAAAAACGAGGAAGAGCGTATTACAACTTTCAGGTGAGTACTAAACAAAATATAAGTTGAAAAGCAAATTTTTAAACCTTTTCTAAACCATCGACTATATTTTATTCAAACGTTGGCAATTCAAGAAAACTACTATTGACATAGTATAATGACATAATGGCAAACTTAGTATCCCCATTTGACCAATAGTCATTTTAATTCAGTTAACATTATTCGCCGGAAACCTAACATCCTCAACTCTATCGTCAAGGAGCACCAAATTCTCAAGAAGCACCATGTATAGAAAAATTAGAGATAATCGTTCAAACTGTTTTTTAAAGTTCTTGTTTCGCAATCGGATAAAAGAACTCGACAAAACATTTTTTTAAGCATTCCCCTAATTCAAAGAAGTTGTACCTATGCTTTCAGAAATTGGACGTATTTTACTTACAAATTTTTTTTTGAACAATCGTCGGGTCGACAGGGGTTAAAAACTTCCAAGTCTGTTAGTAAATTGAACTTCATTTTCAAAGAAGAACACATATACAAAATTTGAAGTTAATCAATTAAATCATTGCTAATATATATAACAAAGCAACGAAAACACCTATAAAAAGCTGTTGGGCCACGATGGGTTAACGGAACTCCACAAATATTTTTTTGTGGCTTCATTTATAAACAAAGTAGTATTTAGTATATATTTGTTTGTTTGTTTGTTTGTTTGTTTGTTTGTCCAGGATTCACGTCAAAACCACTGGTCCGATTGACACCAAATTTTAGAGGAATAATTTTGGGAGCCCGGGGGGTGACATAGGCTATGTCGCATTTTTATAAGTCAACAGGTTGCGGCTCCAGAGCCGTTTTAAGCTTTTTCGTTTTTTTGATGTCGAGCCGAAACGGTTTGACCGATTAACTTGAAATTTTGCACGAATGTTCTTCTTATTAAACGGAATTAATGGTATAAAGTTGGTTGAAATAAATTAACCCCTTTCGGCCCGGCGGGCTTCCAAAAAATTTTGTGTTTCCGATTTGTGTCCAATTTTACAGGGTAGTTTTGCAGTCAAAAAGAGAGGCTGGCACAAATTTTTGTTGGGTTCGGTTAACCCGTTTGGGCACGAGGGCGCAATGAAACTTTTTCAATGTTTTTGATGTCGAGCCGAAACAGTTTGACCGATTGACTTGAAATTTTGCACAAATCTTCCTCTTAGCAAACGGAATTAGTTGTATAAAGATGGTTCGAAAATATTAACCCATTTCAGCCCGGCGGGCTTCCAAAAAATTATTTGTTTCCGATTTGTGTCCAATTTTACAGGGTGGTTTTGCAGTCAAAAAGAAAGGCTGGCACAAATTTTTGTTGGGTTCGGTTAACCCGTTTGGGCACGAGGGCGCAATGAAGCTTTTTCAATGTTTTTGATGTCGAGCCGAAACAGTTTGACCGATTGACTTGAAATTTTGCACAAATCTTCCTCTTAGCAAACGGAATTAGTTTTATACAGTTGCTTGGAATATATTAACCCATTTCGGCCTGGCGGCCTTTCAATATTTTTTTTGGCAGTTTGGGCAAGAGAGCGCAATGAAGCTTTTTCAATGTTTTTGTTGTTGAGCTTAAACGAACACTTTTTTCAGCTAATCTTGAACACATTTTTCAGCTAATCTTTATTAGCAAAGCTCACAGGGTTAATTTGATTTTTATCATTTAACCCCTTTTGTCACAAGGGTTCATTAAATTTGATCTCCTTAAAGAGTTCAATCTTTAATATAAATTTGTTCTTCTGTTGAAAAGGTTTAATCAATATGTTAAAAAAAAAACAATTGTTCGACTAACACAGTTTAAAGTTAACGCAAACATTGCATTATTTCACAAGCTCACCAAAAAACATGATTGCGCTCTATTAACCCGTTTGGACCTAATGTATTTTTTTTAAGTTTTTGTTGGCCTGCTTAACGGTCGAAGACAATATTTTTAAAACTTTTAACTCATGTCTATTTGTAATTTTCTAAAAGGTTTTGAATGCAAATTTCTAATCTAATATATAAAGAAGAAAATTTGTTTGTTTATTTGTTTGTTTGTGTGTTTGTTTGTTTGTTTGTTTGTTTGTTTGTCCAGGATTCACGTGAAAACCACTGGTCCGATTAACACCAAATTTTAGAGGAATAATTTTGGGAGTCCAGGGGTGACATAGGCTATGTCGGATTTTTATAAGTCAGCAGGTTGCGGCTCCAGAGCCGTTTTAAGCTTTTTCGTTTTTTAGATGTCGAGTCGAAACGGTTTGACCGATTCACTTGAAATTTTGCACGAATGTTCTTCTTATTATACGGAATTAATGGTATGAAACTGGTTGGAATAAATTAACCCCTTTCGGCCCGGCAGGCTTCCAAAAAATTTTCTGTTTCCGATTTGTGTCCAATTTTACAGGGTAGTTTTGCAGTCAAAAAGAGAGGCTGGCACAAATTTTTGTTGGGTTCGGTTAACCCGTTTGGGCACGAGGGCGCAGTGAAGCTTTTTCAATGTTTTTGATGTCGAGCCGAAACAGTTTGACCGATTGACTTGAAATTTTGCACGAATGTTCCTCTTAGCAACCGCAATTAGTTGCATAAATTTGGTTGGAATAATTTAACCCATTTCGGCCTGGCGGGCTTCAAAAAAATTTTGTGTTTCCGATTTGTGTCCAATTTTACAAGGTGGTTTCGCAGTCGAAAATAAAGTCTGGGACAAATTTTTGTTGAGTTCGGTTAACCCGTTTGGGCACGAGAGTGCAAAGAAGCTTTTTCAATGTTTTTGATGTCGAGTCAAAACTGTTTGACCGATTGACTTGAAATTTGGCACAAATGTTCCTCTTAGCAACCGCATTTAGTTGTATAAATTTGGTTGGAATAAATTAACCCATTTCGGCCTGGCGGACTTTCAAAAAATTTTGTGTTTTCGATTTGTGTCCAATTTTACAGGTTGATTTTGTAGTCTAAAAGAGAGGCTGCAAAAAGGTTTAGTTAAGTTCGATTAACCCATTTTCCACGACGACGCTATGAAGTTTTCTATATATTTTATTTTCTTATACGATTCAAAGTATTTTATTGAAAATTTTGTACCAGCATTTTAATTAAAACCCACAGGGTTAATTTGGTTTTGACCTGTTTGTGCGTTTTGAACAAAGATTCAATGAAATTTTCAGTTTTCTTCAAATGAAATCTAAAAATCAAAAAATTCAATTTGTTATATATAATGCTTATACATAGTACATAGTATTTTAAAACAGTTTTTCCAAAAAATAAGCCTACATTTCTCTCATAAAATCATAAAAAAACGAGGAAGAGCGTATTACAACTTTCAGGACTAAACAAAATATAAGTTGAAAAGCGAATTTTTAAACCTTTTCTAAACCATCGACTATATTTTATTCAAGCGTTGGCAATTCAAGAAAATCCCCTTTTGACCTATAGTCATTTTAATTCAGTTAACATTGTTCACCGGAAACCTACCATCCTCAACTCTATCGTCAAGGAGCACCAAATTGTCAAGAAGCAGCATGTATAGAAAAATTAGAGATAATCGTTCAAATTGTTTTGCAAACTGTTTTTTAAAGTTTTTGTAATCGATTGCGAAGATTAAAAGAACTCGACAAACGTTTTTTTTAAGTATTCCCCTAATTCAAAGAAGTTGTACCTACTTTCAAAAATTGGACGTAATTTAGTTACAAATTTTTTTTTGAACAATCGTCGGCAGGGGTTAACAACTTTAAAATCTGTTAGTAAATTGAACTTCATTTTCAAAGAAGAACACATATACGAAATTTGAAGTTAATCTGTTAAATCATTTCTAATATATAGCAAAGCAACGAAAAAACCTATAAAAAGCTGTTGGGCCACGATGGGTTAACGGAACTCCACAAATATTTTTTTGTGGCATTTATAGGCAAAGTAGTATCTCAAATAAGTGGCTGAAACTTGCTTTTTTACCATTTTCAAGCTTCCGGGCAAAGCCGGGTAAATCTGCTAGTAAGTCTTATAAAATACATAAATGCTTACATAGCAGTTCTTAATTATATTACTTAAAACGTTATTACTTAATTCCTAACTAACTTTACACGCTTAAAGCAAAAGGTTATTGTTTCCTTGCGTAATCAATTTTATTATTTTAAATTATAATAAAGTTATTAATTGTGCAATTGATTACACGAGGTTTATGTGCATTTCCTGTTTACTAATTAATTAACTGTTACTAACTAAGAATATTGCGAAAGGCACTTTTATTATTGAAGGGAGAGAGTTATATTATTGATTGAATATAACACTTCCCCCCCGAGATTTTTCCGTCTCGGAAAATTTTATAGTATCTGTTTTTTCTTCTAACTGAATTACATTTATTGTTTTATTTTTAAAAATTCTTAATATAATTAAAGTTATAATGATAATTATAATTAAAAAAATTGATAATAAACTATAAATTGTTACATTATGTTTAAATTCAATGAACTCGATATTTTCTCTGTTTTTAATATTTTGTATGTGTAAGTTTTCTAAAGATACATTTTTTATAATTTTAGTAAAGTTGAAATTTGATTGAGGCATAATAAAGTGGCTTTCAAATTTTTCGATTTTATTTATAAATTTAAAGTTTCCGATTGTGATTTCGCGATTTGAAAACTGAATTAAATTGTTTCCTTTAAGAGCAATTTCTCGATTTGCATTAATGTCTTTTAGATAAGTTAATTCTATGTTTTTAGTAATTATTATGCCTTTATCAACTTCTTCAATAGTTTTTTCTAATTTTACAATAAAGTTACAAGTATTATTTTTTTGTAAGATATTATAGATACACTGATTCTTATGAGGTTTTAAATCATTTTTAGTTTTTATATTGCTATTACGTTCGAATACAAAATTATCGTTCAAAATTACTTCTTCATTTTCACAATCCAGTTGTTCATTTTTTGAATTAGGGAATGGAATAATAAGTGCATTAAAAAATTTGTCTATACAAAATTGGGGTATTGAAATTGCAAATATTATTGTGTTTTCCTCTTTTAAAAGAACAGCACTTTTAATGAATTGTAGTGTGTTTATTGTTATATTAAATTTTTCTATTTCCTCGGTTGTAAGGATATCATGAGCTAGAATGCCTTGTTGACTGAGTAAAATGTTATCCTTCATTTTTTCTACAAATTCGTTTAAGTGAGTTATATGTATATAAGTATGCAATGTGTATTCATAACTATTTAATCTATCTATCATAAAATTACTTTGATTTATGGAGTTACTTAAATATTCTTTAACTTTAAGATTTTGAGTGTTTATGTGGTTTTTAATTTTTTCTATAGCTTGAGACATTTGATCATTGATTATTATTTGCTTATTTGATTGGTCAATTAAGTTTTTTGAATTGTTGTCTATGGTTTCTAAATGATTATAGATTTGATTGGCGTCTTCGGAATCCATTGTTCCTGCTACGAATTTCAGAGCATTCCCTACAAAATTTATTAGACCTCTTTTGAATCTATGGGTGTGTGGTATAATAGTTCTTATATTATTTTTTAAAATTTCAATTTCCTTATGCAATAAATTATGATTAGAATCGTTCTCTTTGAGAGTATTCAAAGTTGTTTCAATAGAATTACAGATATTATTAATTTCAGTTAAGTCAATAACATGTAAAATTTTGGTATAACTATCAACGATTGGTCTTCCCTCTAATTTTAGTATTGTAAACCCTTGTTCGGTGTATATGGTGTATATGTTATACTTAAGTCGTTAGCTTCGACAGTTAACCAGGTGATAATGAACATTAGCATTTTAATCATTTCTAAAAAAAAAATTATTCAATTTAGTGTGTATGGCACAATTCTAAATATGATAAAAGTTAGCAAAATTTTTTTTTTTTTTTTTTATTCTTTCTTTTTTCTTTGTTTTGTGTTTTATAAAAACAAATTTCATTAAAGGTTTAGAATTTCATTTTGAAATTTTAGTTCATTCAATTTAAAATTACAGTACTTTTTATTTTTTTCTTTATTTTTTGTTTTTGAACCTACTTTAATACATTTATTAAGGTAGGCCAAGTTCAAGGTAATGATGATGTTTATTATTAAAAATTATTTATGCTGATTAGCAAATTTAGTAGAAGTTTGAAATTGTCATAAAATTGTAAAAGATTTTATTTTATTTAACGGCATTGAGTTATGCAATAATTTATCATGTGTAATTATATTTTCGTTTTAATTGGGTTTGGTAGTACTTGGTATTTCTATTATTGTTTTTGTCATAAGTATAGTCGTTATGTTTTGAAAATTTTTGAAGTTTCTTGTATTTTGTGGTGTTTTTCGCTATTTGTCTATTTTTCACAATGTTTTTTGAAAGGGTAAAATTTTGACTTCTATTTCTATTGATTTTTTCTAAATAATTTGATTTTGTTTCTTGGAATTTTAGTTTTAGATTTTCTATTTCGTTTTTATGGAGATTTTTAGTTAATAAATCGATCGGTTTCAGTTTTGTGAAACTATGGATAGTATTATTATAAAAGTTTACTATTTTAAAGAGACGATTATCAAGATCATCTTTATTATTATCGGCATTCATCACTCTTAAATGCTCGTTAAGAGTACCATGAAGCCTTCGATGTCACTATTCCCGGTTTTTGATCCTGCTGTAGTTTGATGAAATTCAATACTATTTTCTTTCAAAAATAGTTCGACAGCGCTATGAATTATACATCTCTCACCGTCTGATATTAATTTATTCATTTTACTTAAAAACTGAATTCTTTGTTTGATACATTCTAAAACTGAAATCCAATTGCGATCGTTTAGTTTTTGAACGGTAGCATATTTTGAAAATTTGTCTATTGTTGTTAAATAGAGTTTATTTCTTTCTGGATACCATATATCCATGTGCACGATATCATTGAAATGCTTTGGTGTATCGGTCAATTTAAAAGGAATTTTAATAGGTTTTCTGTCATGTTTAGCAATACTACAGGGTTCGCAATTATTTATAACTTTATTTATTTCAATTAAAAGACGAGGAAAGTAGTATTTCTTTTTTAATTCGTTGAACACTTCTGTTATTCCTCTATGATTTTTACTTAAGTGTTCTTTTTTTATAATTTCTAAAATTTCATTTCTATCTGTGATATTGGTAAGTTTAAGAGAAGATTTTAACATTTTTAAGTTTTTGTTATTACTGAAATATTGTACATAGAGATCTTGGAATTTTACAAACAGAGATATATCGTCGCAATAAATACAAAATAGGCCTTTATCTTTTAGGACCCTTTTCATTAAATTCAATAAATTACTATTTTCTCCAACAGTAACATGGTTTTGGATTTTGTTGTGAATAATTTTCAATAAAAATTTCTCTTTTTCTCCTTTATATAAGTAAATTTGATTTTTGAATAGGTTTATTGGTTTGTCAGTTATGTAAATATGACTAGTTTCATCTTCCTGAGCACTATTAATTGTAGCACCGGTTGACATTACATCTTCGTTAACGGAAACGGTACTTTCATTGTGTTCGGTATTAAATAATTCATTATATTCATAACCCTTTTTTTCCATAGAATTTAAATTGGGTGAAAATGATTCTGAATCAATATTAGAACCTTTTTGGATATTGGGATTTTCTATCCTTGATAGGTAGTCCGCTACTTGGTTTTCTTTGCCTTTCACGTACTCAATATCAAAATTAAATTCACTTAGTTTTATCCTCCACCTTTGTAATTTACAGTTTGGTTATTTTAACCCATTTAACCAGACAAGTGGCCTATGGTCTGTTTTTATTATAAATTTACGTCCGTATATGTAAGGTCTAAATTGTTGAGTTGCCCATACAATAGCTAAGAGCTCTTTCTCTATCGTTGCATAATGGGTCTCGTGTTTGTTTAAAGTTCTAGATACAAAGGAAACAGGATGCTGATTTTGCGACAGAACAGCACCTATTGCTACGTTTGAAGCATCTGTTGTGATTACAAATGTTTTATCGAAATTGGGATGTATAAGAATTGGATCGGTTGTTAAAAGATTTTTGAGCATTTTAAAAGCGGATATATATTGCTTATCGTTTACATTTATTTTTGCTCCTTTTTTCAAATACCTAGTAATAGGGTATGCAATCTTAGCATAATCCTTTATAAATTTGCGGTAAAAACCGGTCACACCTAGAAAACTTTTTATTTGTTTTTGCGTTGTGGGCAGTTTGATATTTTGGATGGATTCAATCTTTTTAGGATTTGGTTTGATTCCATTTGGAGTAATTATATGACCTAAAAATTCTGTTTGTTTACAAAGAAATGAACATTTATCTATTTGTATCTTAAGATTAACATCTGCAAGTTTATTGAAAATTTTTTGAATTGAATCTAAATGTTCTTGAATTGAGCTTGAAAATATTAGAATGTCATCCATGTATACTACACATATTTTGTTGATAAAGTCTTTTAGAACGTTATTTATCAGTCTTTGGAATGTCGCTGGCGCGATCTTTAAACCAAACGGCATTCGTAAAAACTCATAATGCCCAGTTGAAGTGGAAAAAGCTGTTTTATGACGGTCTTTAGGGTTAACTTCAATTTGGTGAAAGCCTTTTGCCAAATCGAGTGTAGTGAAATAATTAGCTTTTCCTAATTTTTCGAAAGCATCATCTATATTGGGAATAGGAAATTTGTCATCGATTGTAGCCTCGTTAAGTTGTCTATAGTCGATGACAATTCTCCATTTTTGACTTCCACTGTTGTCCATTTTCTTAGGGACAACCCAAACAGGTGCATTATATGGTGAATTGGAATGTTGAATTATTTTGTTATGGAGCATTTCTTCTATTTGGCTTTCAACTTCTTTTTTGTGTATTTCTGGATACCGATACATTTTGCTGTATAATGGTATTTCATGTTTTGTCTTTATTTGATGCTTAATATGGTTAGTAAAAGAAAGATCGTCACCGTCTTTGTAAAATACATTTTTATTATTTAAAATTAATTTATGTAAAAATTTAAACTCCTCATTATTTAAGTGAGATGTTTCAATGTGATTTAACAAATTGTATTCGTTAATTTCATTTGAAAAAAGTTCGATTGAATTTTTTTTAAAACTATTTTGGTTGTAGTGTTCTTCACTTTCGTTTAAGAAGAATGGAATAGAGGCGTTTCTCGTTTGTAACATTCGGTTTTTGTAGTTCACGATAGCATCAAGAGGTGCTAAGATATTATTACCGATTAAACCATCAAACTTATCATGAAAATTGATTTCTAAAAATTTGGCCATAAATTTCTTTTCGTTGAAGATTTCGAATAGCGGAAATTTGCATTGCACATTCGTAACGATATTGTGGTTTAAGGTTTTAAGGCATTGTGTCTTAATAAAACGTTTCCACTTTGGTTGACATAAATTTGGGTTTATAATACTGGACTCTGCTCCAGTGTCGATTATAAATTTGAGTGTTTTTACAGGATTCTGGATTACTATATAGGGAAGATTTTTTCGTCTGCAATTTGAAAATTTTGTTGTTCGTTTTTGTAAGTATCCATTTGTTCGAGATCGTCTCTAACATTTTGTCTGCTATTATTTCTAAAACTAGTTGAGGATGCTTGTTTGTTATAATTCGAGTTACCTGATCGATTTGAATGGAATTGTTTATTATTGTAACTACTATTAGAAAGAGTTTGCTGATATTTATTTGCGTTACTTTGAAATCCTCTATAAGTGTTTTTATTATTATTATTATTATTCCTATTATAGTTACTACCGTTACTATTATAACTGTTATTATTATTATTATATTTTGAATTACGAAAAAGATTAAAATTATTATTTTGTTTTTTAAATTGATTTGCCTTATTCCTAAAATTTTGGTAATTACACTCTAAAATAATTTCATACGCTTGGTGTAGGGTACCAGGATTTCTACTAAAAATAACACTTTTAGCAGGTTCTGGTAAATTATTTTTGAAAGTTTCTAATGCTATTCTTTTGTTGCCATTAATAGTATCTATGTTAACATTACCTTTTAATTGGTAGTAATTATTAAGTCTACATAAAAGTGTTCTAATTTCGTTGTAATACTGTTCTATGTTTGTTTCTACTCTACATGATCTTATTTTATCAATTAATTTATCTGAAGAAAGTTTTTCGCCGTGATTAGTTATTAAAATGTTTTTTATGTCAGACCATTCTGTGGCACTTCCATGCTGCCTCAGAGTGATTCTGGCTTCACCTGTAATTTTATCCCTAATATACCCTTGTATAATCATTTTGTCGAATTCTTGAAAAGCCTGTATAGTTGGCATCAATTTGTCTATTCGGTCAACAAATTCAGGCAAATAATTTTCATCTTTGCCGTCAAAAGGTTTATTGACAATAAAATAAAGGTATTCTTGACAATAAAATCTAAAGTTAGTTTTAATTTTTCTACGTCAGACATATTTATTTATTATAGAAATTATTTGAACGAAAATTTTGTATTTTACAATAATATTTTGTTGGCACTTATTGTATTGAAAAAAAAGTTATTCTTGTTTAAAAAATTTTTTCTTATTATATTTTTTGAAATTTTATAAAATAATAAAAAAAAATAAAACTAAAATTAAATAATGTAAATTGTTGTACCTGCTGTTATTTATGCTTGTCTTTTTGGTTGATTGAAGTATGAAGTCGCCTTTTTTATTTTTAGCTGGGTCTTGTTGATTTTTCTGCTGTTATTTCTAGTTGTATTTTTGGTTGATTCAAGTATAAAGATGCCTTTTTTTTGTTAGTTGGTTCTTGTAGTTAGCTGGATTTTCCTTGATTTTATAGATAGAGTGTATGATGCAAAGTCTGTTGTTATGAGAATGTGTCGTTTTTTTTTTTTTTCAAGCAAACAAAAAATTTCAAAATAGGAATACAGTTTTTGAAAAAAAATTTTTCACAATTTTTTCACAATTGTTTTGCTTCTTTTTTCTTTAAAGAACTTGTTAGATTTTCTGTTTTTTTTTTTTTTTTGAATTTTCTACTCCCACAGTTCAAAATTTTTATTAAATTTTGTATTTGATTTTTTTTTTTTTTTTTTTTTTAACAACAGTTTTTAGTTTTTTGTTTTTATTAATTTGTTTTTAATTTTTTCTAAATTAAAACAGTTTTTAAAAATTTGTTTTTAATTTTTTTAGAGTTAAAATTTGTTTTTAATTTTTCCTAAATTAAAAAAGTTTTTAACAAAAATTTGTTTTTAATTTTTCTTAAATTAAAACAGCTTTTTAAAAAAAAATTTTCTTTAATTTTTTTTTTTGTTAATTTTTTTTTCTTATTTACCGACTGCGCCAGTTTTATAATTAAACGCTCTTTCGTTTAGAATTGTTCTTAAACTAAATTTTTTTATTGATTTCTTTTTATTTTTTGAAATTTACAAATAAGTCTTATAAAATACATAAATGCTTACATAGCAGTTCTTAATTATATTACTTAAAACGTTATTACTTAATTCCTAACTAACTTAACACGCTTAAAGCAAAAGGTTATTGTTTCCTTGCGTAATCAATTTTATTATTTTAAATTATAATAAAGTTATTAATTGTGCAATTGATTACACGAGGTTTATGTGCATTTCCTGTTTACTAATTAATTAACTGTTACTAACTACGAATATTGCGAAAGGCACTTTTATTATTGAAGGGAGAGAGTTATATTATTGATTGAATATAACAATATATTTGTAAAGAAATTTATGTTATTTCTTTAATTTAAATATTTGACGCTACTAATTATTTGGCGTACTCTGCCGGTAGTTACAATGACACATGACATATGTGGAACGTTTGAAATCAGGTGTGTGCATTTCTTTTGCATTTTATCAAGCTGAACAAGGTTAACAAAATCTAAGAAAATAAAATCAAAATAAATCTAGGTTTTTAAATAAAATCAAAAAAATTAAATTAATTAAAAAAGTAAAGGGAATTAGTAAATTGAGGAATTAGCTTTTATTGTCGTTTCTCTATTTACAGGTAAATAGTTATTAAAAATAAAAGTTTCTTTGGTTATTAAAAATAAAGTTCTCTATTTACAGAGCAACACATTTGTTTTTCTTTATTTCTAATTCCTGAAAAAAATTTAAAAGATAGTTCTTATAAAACGACAATATTAGTCAACAAGGTGAAAAAAAGAAATGGATAAATTATACTTCACGTTTACAGTAAAGGCATCAGATGATGGAAAAACGAATATAATTTGTATAACCTCAATCACAACTGAAGATGGTAAAAGCTATAAAGTAGCAAAAGAACTCCAACCAGCAGTTCAACATGCGAGTATCACAGGATCTACAGTTTATGCAAATATCAAAAATACACTAAAAAAACGACATCAAACAAGAAATGTCTGGATTAAGGTAACTGAAAGTATGAAAAAAGCATACTGGGATGCTGATGGAAATGTGGCGCTTGGAGATACATACCCAGAAGAGATTACGGTTAAAGATGAAAACGAAAATAATACAAGCATGTCAGAAAATTCAATAGCAGACCAAATGGCAAAGGCTTTTCAAATGATAATGAACGATCAAAAAAGTAATGAAAGACCGAGTCTAAGGAAATTGTCAGAAAAGTTTATAATTGAAAAATACAGTGAAAAAGGTAATGCTCATGAATGGTTAAATAATTTTGAAAAAGAATGTGAAAGATTAGATATTACAAAAAACGAAGAAAAAATTGAAATTTTAAAAGTTTTTTTAGAAAAATCCTGTTTAGACTGGTACAGTGCTATGATGATAAAATATACTTTAAATTCTGAATGGGATACCTGGAAAGAAAATTTTTGCACTACATATGCTAACAAAGGGTGGTCAAGTAGTAAGTATGCTTTATCATTCAAATACCAAACAGGTTTTCTACTGGAATATGCACTAAAGAAAGAAAAACTAATGCTTGAAGTGAGAACCTCAATAGACCAAGGAACATTGATTG
This sequence comes from Dolichopus griseipennis, assembly GCA_963082915.1. Taxonomy (NCBI): domain Eukaryota; kingdom Metazoa; phylum Arthropoda; class Insecta; order Diptera; family Dolichopodidae; genus Dolichopus; species Dolichopus griseipennis. The sequence continues at coordinate 259,140,531 of OY720441.1, read as the reverse complement.
ACATAATTGCAGCTGGTTTACCAGATTATATTTCTGACAGAATAAACAGAGAAGAAATACTGGAAACAAAAGATTTGTTCAATGACATTGGAAGATTGGAGCACTTAGTAAATAATAGAAGTTATGGCAATAAAAAAAATTCAAGGTCTGACTATAAATCAAAAATTGAAGATAAAAAGCCATGTGGAATTTGTGAGGGCTTAAACAAAAAAAATCGTTATCATTCTGAATCAATATGCTGGTTTAAGACAAATGAAAACGATAAAAGAAAAAAAAATCAAATTAAAAATGTGAATAGTTCAGTAATTGAAGCTGAATTAAATAACACCGATCAAAATAACTGGTAATTACACCATTAATAAAAGTCAAACTATTATTAGAAAATAAATTAGAAATATTTGGAATATACGACTCAGGATCGAATGTTTCTTTAATAAACTCAAAATTATTGAAATTAAGAAACAATAAAGTAAATATTTCAAATCAAGAAAATTTAATAACAATTAATGGTGTGAAAAAAACAAATGGTTTGACAACTTTGAAAATAAAAATTTTTGAAATTGAAAAGAATGTGGAGGTTTATATTATAGATGGTAAGAATTTTCAGTATGAATTTTTAATTGGATTAGATATGATAAAGATATTCTATTTAATTCAAGATGAGAACTTAAAAATATCTCAGAAAGATATTTTATATCTACAAGAGGAAGATAAAATTGAAAAACTTCCAGATGAAAATAAAAATAACAAATTAAAAAAATATGAAATAAACTTTAATGAACACGTAGAAGAGGAAAATTTTGAAATAAAAATAAATCACTTAAATCGTGATCAAAAATTAATGATAAATAAACTAATTGATAAATATAAATCAATTTTTGCAAAAGATAAATATGATATTGGCACAGTTAAGGAATATGAAGCAAGAATAGACCTATTAATGGACAAATATTGTAGCAAGAGGCCTTACAAATGCACAATAGATGATAAAAAAGAAATAGAAGAGCAAATAGCAAGATTATTAGATAAAAACCTTATAGAGGAATCATACAGCCCATTTGCTGCACCAGTGACTTTAGCATTTAAAAAAGAAGACAACAAAAAATCCAGACTATGTATAGATTTCAGAGATCTCAATAAAATCGTAGTGCCACAAGCTCAGCCGTTTCCACTGATTGAGGACCTAATGATAAAAACAAGAAATTGTAAATTTTATTCAACACTAGATATAAACTCTGCCTTTTGGTCAATCCCTCTAAAAATTGAAGATAGGAAAAAAACAGGTTTCGTCACACAAGAGGGACATTTTCAATGGACCGTCCTCCCTTTTGGATTAAAAACATCGCCAGCAATATTTCAACGAATACTAAGTAACATATTAAGAAAGTATAAACTTACAGATTTTGCAGTGAATTATATAGATGACATCCTTATATTTTCAAAATCCTTCGCGGAACACATTGACCATTTAACAAAATTGCTGGAAGCTATAAAAAAAGAAGGCTTCAGGTTAAAATTCAAAAAATGCACGTTTGCATCAGACATGTTAAAATATCTTGGCCATATAATTCAAAATAATTCAATCAGACCAGTAAAAGATAATTTGATTTCCATAAGGAATTTTCCTGTTCCAAAAACCCAGAAAAATATAAGACAATTTCTAGGAAAAATAAATTTTTATCATGAATACATACGAAAAAGGGCCATAATCCTAGACCCATTACATAATCTACTAAGAAAAAATCAGAAATTTATTTGGTCTGAAAATTGTCAAAATTCTTTTGAAAAGATAAAAGAGTTATTATGTTCACAACCAGTACTGGAAATTTTCGATCCAGATTTACCAATCAATATTTACACAGATGCATCGTTGGAAGGAATGGGTGCAATTTTGAAGCAGACACAACCTAACGGCAAAGAAAAACCTGTGGCATACTTCTCAAAAAAACTTAATGAAGTACAAAAAAAGAAAAAAGCAATATATTTAGAATGCTTGGCAAGAATAAGATATTGGCAAAATTGGCTCATAGGTAAATCATTTACAGTTTATTCAGACCATAAACCACTTGAAAATATAAATTTGAAATCAAGAACGGATGAAGAGCTGGGTGATTTGACATATTATCTTTCACAATATGATTTTAAAATAAAATATGCTCAAAAAAATGAAGAAATACAAAACAAAAAAAACAAGTTAATTCAAAAACATAAAGTATATTTCAAAAAAGTCAATAAAAAAGAAAAAATAATTTTATCAGAAGAATTTAGTATTAAACTTATAAAAAACATACATGAACACTTTTGCCACATTGGTATCAAACAGTTACAAAAGAAAATAAGTCCACTATACACAGCGAGAAATCTGACAAAAAACATTAGAAGGATCTGTAAAAATTGTAATATTTGCATTAAAAATAAATCTAGAGGACATGACAAGTTTGGTCTTATGTCTCATTTAGGTCCAGCCACAAGACCTTTTGAAATAATTTCAATAGATACCGTTGGAGGTTTCGGAGGTTCAAGATCAACAAAGAAATATCTACATCTCCTAGTAGACCATTTTACGAGATACGCATTTATTTTAACATCAAAAACCCAGAATGCAAATGATTTTATAAAACTAGTCACTAATATATCAGAAACAGAGGATATTGGCATGTTACTTACGGACCAATACCCTGGAATAAACTCAAAAGAATTCAAAAGCTTTTTAAATAAAAAATTAATACCAATAGTTTTTACTGCGGTTAACGCACCGTTCTCAAATGGATTGAATGAAAGACTTAATCAAACTTTGGTAAACAAAATTAGATGTAAAATAAATGAGGAAAATAAAAAGGTAGCTTGGGCCACAATAGCAAAAAACTGTGTGGATAAATACAATGACACCGAACACTCGGTTACTGGTTTTGCACCAAGATATCTATTGTATGGCACGGATGTAACGCTTTTACCGAGTGAGCTAAAACATAAAAAAACAGAAGACAATTGAATAAAAGATAAAGAGATAGCTTTAGAAAATACGACTAAATCTCATAATTATAACAAAAGACTTTTTGATAAAAACCGAAAATATTTCGAGTTCCAGATTGGAGATTGGGTATATGTAGAAAATGGAAACAAATTGAACAGAAAAAAATTGGATAAATTAAAAATTGGACCGTACGAAATTGTTGAAAAAATATCAGAATCAATATATAAAATAAACACAGGCCACACAAAGTCAGAGTCTAACATTTTTCATATCACAAAACTCAGTCCAGCTCATACACTAGAAATACAAGATGGAGAGACGGAAGACGAAGAAAATGAACATTTTCTCCCCTAAGGGGGATGTAAAGAAATTTATGTTATTTCTTTAATTTAAATATTTGACGCTACTAATTATTTGGCGTACTCTGCCGGTAGTTACAATGACACATGACATATGTGGAACGTTTGAAATCAGGTGTGTGCATTTCTTTTGCATTTTATCAAGCTGAACAAGGTTAACAAAATCTAAGAAAATAAAATCAAAATAAATCTAGGTTTTTAAATAAAATCAAAAAATTTAAATTAATTAAAAAAGTAAAGGGAATTAGTAAATTGAGGAATTAGCTTTTATTGTCGTTTCTCTATTTACAGGTAAATAGTTATTAAAAATAAAAGTTTCTTTGGTTATTAAAAATAAAGTTCTCTATTTACAGAGCAACACATTTGTTTTTCTTTATTTCTAATTCCTGAAAAAAATTTAAAAGATAGTTCTTATATATTTTAAGCTTGTACAAAATTTAGAAATCTTATGTTAGAAGAAAACAATGTGTTTCCTTTTATCGAAGGCGTAACTATAGCTTCAACATGCAATTCAGTTTTCCATAAAAATTTTTTAAAACCAGAGATAATTGGCTTAATACCAAAAAATGGCTATAGACTTACAAATAAGCAATCAAAAATAGATCTTCAATGGTTAATTTGGGAAGATCAGAGATATATCAATATTCGTCACACGAGAATTGAACAACGAGAAGCAATTGTAAATGGATTAAAAGTAGATGGGTTGTGTTGAAAAACAAAAATTTTTTTGAATTCCGGGGATGCTACTATCATGGTCAACCAAAATGTTTTCGGTATAGGCGTAACAAGCCGATAAGTCAGTCCGAATATGATACAATGGAATTTAGATTTGAATCTTCTATAGCAAAATCAAAGCGACTAAAATCATCTGGATATGAGGGAATTGAAATGTGCGAATGTAATTTTATTTTTATTTATTTAGTTAAAAAATAACTACTTTATAATTAATTAAACAATTTCAAAATTCATTCATTAATATTTTTTTTTTTTGTTATTACATAAACTTATTTTTAACATATTCCACAATTTTTTTTTTAAATATATTTGTATTTATTTCATTACTTAATTCTAGAGGAAATTCATTAAAAAGCTTTAAACCATTATACATAAGCATATTTTTAGTTTTTTCATTTCTAAATAGATTTAATCTAAAACAATTTACGTTTCTTAAACTATAATTAAGAATATCTGATACATAAACCAAACGCTCGCCTAAATAATTTGGATATTTACCTACTTTCATCTTATGAATTATTACTAACACATTCATTAAAATTCTTTGATTGACGCTTAGCCATTTTAAAGTATTTAACATAAAATCTCTTGATATGAATCTATTTGCTTTGAGAATTATTCTCATAGCCCTATTCTGTAGCCTTTGCAGTCTAATTTTATTAGTATTACTCATCATAAATAAAATTGTTGGGCAATATTCAAAATGTGATTTAATAATTGTATTATAAATTGTTATAGCACTTGTAAAACTTAAACTTTTTCTTATTTTTGAAAAAAATATATCTTTTTTTAAATTTTACTACAAATGTAATCAATGTGTTTTTTAAAATCAACACCTAAATATTTTATTTCATCTACTTTTCCAATTATTTCATTATCTATTTTAATATTGTCAATTGAGTTTCCATTAATAAACATACATTTGGTTTTTTCAATATTTAAACTAAGTTTATTCATTCTAAACCATATACTTAAACTACCTAAATCATTGTTAATGTTTTGTACACCTTCTTCAACGGTATCCGCAACAGAATATAGCAAAGCATCATCTGCGAATAAAACAATATTTGATGATACCATGCGTTCTATATCATTAACATATATTAAAACGAGGAAGAGTGTAGTAGAGTAGACTGTGTCAACTCTGGGATACCCGTATGACCGTAACATATACATTATATCATCCGGTTAATTACTTTTGGCAAAATTTCAAACATTCAGCTTTATTAGGTGTAGACTGTAGAGTAATGCTCATATAAAAGAAGGAGTTGTATGGCAGCTACTCGAACCCTTTGCAGTAGACCAACCAAATTTTGCAGTAACTTTGGCCATTACACTAAACTATTTTTGGCAAAATTTCAGACACCCACCTTCATTTGCTGTAGTGTAATCCTCATATAAAAGAAGGAGTTGTATGGCAGCTACTCGAACCCTCAGCAGTAGACCAACTAAATTTTGCAGTAACTTTGGCCATTACACTAAACTATTTTTTGCAAAATTTCAGATACCCAGCTTCATCAGGTGTAGTGTAAAGCTCATATAAAAGAAGGAGTTGTATGGCAGCTACTCGAACCCTCTGCAGTAGACCAACCAAATTTTGCAGTAACTTTGGCCATTATAATAAACTACTTTTGGCAAAATTTCAGACACGCAGCTTCCATAGGTATAGAGTAATGCTCATATAAAATTAGAAGTTGTATGGCAGGTACTCGAACCCGTGGACCAAAATGGCTGAATTTTAAACTCGATTCCGTTTCTTGCATAAAAACGAATTTGTGAAAATTTCATAATCCTAGCTCCCATATTTATAAATTTAAATTTAAATGTATTAATGTTATTATTTTCAATTAAATTTATAAATTGTACTGATTTTATGTTATTATTTATTTCATTTATACTTTCAACAAAAAAATTATTAAATTTATTAGCAATCTTTTTAGGTTCAATTATTTTTTCATTATTAAAAATTACTTCATTAATGACTTGTGGGTTTTTTTTTAAGAACATACTTTTTTATATTTCTCCACATTATAGTTTGATCACTAGTTTGAATTCTATTACTGATATAAGCATTTTTTTTTTAGTTAATTCACTTTTATATAAATTTCTAATATGCTTATAATTAAGCCAATCACCATTTTGACAACAAATAAATGAAAATGGAGATATATCATATTTTTTAAGTCATCCACTTTTAAGGAATATTCCTTGAAATCCTATGGATGCATTTTATGGAAGAAGAACATGAAATACAGTTTAACACTGTAAAGCTAAAGAAGGAGAAAAAATAAAATATATTGATACTTGTTTGTTATATCCCTTTGTTTGGAAATTTGGTAAATTCCCAATAGGACATGCAGAAGTTTTTGGACACGAAAAATGTTCGGAACTTGATTTGCAAAAAATCGAAGGATTAATTCAGTGTGACAGTCTTCCCCCATATGATTTGTTTAATTCAGTTCTTCCCGTAAAACAAAATTATAAATTAATGTTCACACTTCGTTTAACCTTTAGTCCAGCAAGCAATCAAGATGATTGTACGCATTCTGAAGAACAAAAAACACTCACAGGAACCTGGTTTATAGATGAAATTATAAAAGCTATTGAGGAGGATTACAAAATAATTCAAATACATGAAATCTGGAGTAATAAGATACAGCAATATGATAAAAATTTCAACAAAACAGGACTTTTTACTGAAATGATGGATAAATTTCTAAAAATAAAACAAGAAGCTTCAGGTTGGCCTAAAGATTGCAATTTCAAACATTCAAAACATAAATTCATTAAAGAGTTTTTAAACAAGAATATATTCAACTAAATGCAAAAAAAATCTGTAGAAATACAGGTTTACGACAGTTTGCAAAAATTATATTAAATTGATTTTGGGAAAAATTTGAACAGGAAGAAACTCAAACGCAAACATAATTGTACGAATTCCCTCAGATAACAGATACTAGTAACAAGTAAAGAAACAGTCAGTCGACTTAGAAATACCCTACACCTATTTGGTTCAAATTGAATGGGAACTCCATAAGTCATTTTAAAACAATAAAAGCAGTTATTAGTTTGATCGTAAGACATAGCTAACCAAATTAACTTTATAATACTAATAACATTTTCTAATTTTTTTACCTATTCAAAAATATTACAAATTCTTACTAATTTATCTATTTAAAAATATTAAAAAACAAAAAAACTTGGCTTAAATGAAAATATATTTATTTCAATTCAATTACAAAAGTGAAAAAATTTGAATTATTAAATTTTGTGATAAAAAGCTACTCAAAGCATAAAATATTTAAAAATTAAAATTTTTCAAAAAAGATTAGAAAAGCTTATAAACGCAAAATATGCAATAAATGTGTTCCTAAAATATAATTACAAATTTAGAACTATTCATATAATTCATTTAAATATTACAATTTTTAATTTTTAGGGTTTTTTAGGAGCCACCTGAACCACCACTACAATTAAGTCTAAATTTCGGGGATACATAGGAAATAGGAAATACATTCTTTGGCTTCGAAATTATACTCGTTTGGCCTCAGATCGATCAAAAGCTTTTAGAGTCCGAACTCATTGTCCGAACTCGACCAGAACCAATCCCATGGACCTTTCACTACTAGTAACCTAGAGTTCAAATTTCATCAAAATAGCGGCATTATTTTTTGAGTTATACTGCTTTTAAGATATATGTTCGTTAGTCCTTGAACTTTTCAAAGGTTCCGGCACCCGAAACCATGGTACGATTTCGTTCATATGCAGTCCCCGTAATACTTTCAATACTAGTTAAACCCTGTACACAATTGGAACTTTCTATCTTAATTTTAAGTTACTATTTTTATTAATTTCGATGATAAGCTTTTAAACCTTGAGAGTCTAAGGGGGGAACTGAACCGAGACTCTGATTGATCCAAAATTAGGGGAACGCGCAGGAAATAGTAAAGAGCACCCATGTGCAAAATTTGAACCTTCTAAATTTGTTTGAAATTACTATCTTTATTATTTCGAAAATATGCTTTAAGGTCTTCGGAATTGTGTGGCTGGCCCTCAACCCACTACTTCAATTGGGCCTAAATTTCAAGAACCCTATGCAAATAGAAGGAGACACCCTGATACCAAATTTGGAGGTTCTATCTTCATTGGTTTCCGAATTATGCTTCTTTGGCCTAAATTCGATCAAAAAGTTCTAATTTCCGAACCCATTGTCCATTACCTACCGTACGCAATTACCGCCGTAGTTTCATTACCAATAACCTACAACACAAATTTTATGAAGATAGCGTCATTAGTTGTTGAGTTATCGTGATTTTTTATTTATGATCGTTCCCCCTTAGAGCGATTAAAAGGTCCAGAATTTGAACCCTTGGGCTATTTTCGCCCATATGCTGTCCGCGCTGTACTTTAATTACTAGATAACACTTGTAAACAAGTGGAACGTTCTATATTAATTTTATGTTACTACTTTTAGTAATTTCGATTGTAAGCTTTTAAGCTTTGTGAGGTCTAAGAGGGGTACTGAACCACCACTCCAATAGATCCCAAATTAGGGGGACACACGAGAAATAGTAAAGAACACCCTTGTGCCAAATTTGACGCTTCTACATTTTTCCAAGTTGTTATCTTTATTAATTTTAAAGATATGCTTTAAGGTTTTAAGAATGTGTAGCTGGTCTCTGACCTACTACTCCAACGGTGCCTAAATTTCAATGACAACCAGGAAATAGGAAGGGTCACCCTGATACCAAATTTGGAGGTTCTACCTTTATTGGTTTCGGAATTATGCTCGTTTGGCCAAAATTCGATCAAAAAGTTCTAGTTTCCGAATCCATGGTCCAATCCCGAACGTATGCAATCCCCGCCATAATTTCATTACTAGTAACCTACAGCACAAATTTAATGAAGATAGCGTCATTAGTTGTTGATTTATCGTGATTTTTTATATATTTTCGTTAGCCCTTCGATCAATTAAAAGGTCCAGAACCCGAACCCATGGGCCGATTTCGCCTATAAGCAGTCCCTGCCGCACTTTCAGTACTAGTAACCTACAGTTAAAATTTCATCAAGATAGCTCCATTATTTTTTTGAGTTATCATGCCTACGAATGGATGGACGGACGGACGGACATGGCTATATCGACTCAGGAGGTCACGCTGATCACAAATATATATACTTTTCCATATCTAGGTCGCTTCCTTTAGGTGGTTAAAAACACCATACCAAAGTTTATATACTCTTTTACCTAGTCTATAGGTGAAGGGTATAAAAATGTTGTACGTATAATGCTTATTTACTCAGAAACACTTATGGTAAATTGGAAATACAAAAATGAGGTTGTAGATTCGCTTTCTACTGTCAAAGTATACATAGCCTGTTTTACAACTGCACAAGGTCGGCTAAAACTATATATTGTTTTTGAAAAATTAGAAGAACGTGTTTTATATTGCGATACAGACTGAGTAATATATATTTCAAAAGATGGCGATTATGTAGCTCCTACATGAAGCTTTATTCGAGATATTACGGATGAGTTCGAGTTTTTTGGAGTTATAAGCTACATTACAGAATTTGTAATTGGAGGACCTAAAAATTATAGCTATAAGATATTTTTTTCCAAAACTCAAACTGAATCGGCTGTTTGTAAAGTAAAAGGAATAAGACTAAATTACGATTCTTCAAAAGAAAAATAAATTTTGAAAAAATTATAGAAATGATTTTAATCTTTTTTAATTTAATTACAAGGATGGTGTATGCATTTTATCAAAAAATTTTAGAATAACAGCAGAATAAGTTATCACTGTACCTGAAATAAAAAATACCAAATAATATCTGAAAAATTAAAATTTAAAGAAAATTTTTCTTCTGTACCTCTTGGTTTTATAAAGAGAAAATAGATTTAAAAAATCTGTACAGTAGAAAACTCCTGTAAAATATTTTAAAATTATAAATTGAAGCCATTTTCGTTAAAATTATTATTTTTCTATTTCAACCAAAACTTAACTTTTTATACCCTAGACCTATTGAATATGAAAAGGGTATTTGAACTTTGGTATGCTGTTTATAACCACCTAAAGGAAAGGGCTAGATATGAAAAAGGATTTATATTTGCGATCAACATGACCTCCTGAGTCGATATAGCCATGCCCGCAGGCACGATAACTCAAAAACTAATAAAGCTATTTTATCGGCCCGAAACCATGGGCCGCTTCTGGACCTTTTAATCGGTCTAAGGGCTAACGAAAATATATAAAAAATCACGACAACTCAACAACTAATGACGCTATCTTCATTAAATTTGTGCTGTAGGTTACTAGTAATGAATCTAATACGGGGATTGGACCATGAATTCGGATCCTAGAACTTTCTGACCGAATTTAGGCCAAACGAGCATAATTCCGAAACCAATGAAGATAGAACCTTTAGCATGAGGGAGAAATTTAGCATGAGGATTTTCTTCCTATTCCCTTAGTGCCCTTGAATTTGGAACCAATTGGAGTAGATAGTAAGTAACCTTCCATATAGGTTTGAAGACCTTAAAGCATATCTTCGAAATTAATAGGGATATTAACTTGAAACAAATGTAGAAGCTTTTCCGTCTTTTGTCTAAGCGCAATATTTCAATCTGAAATTAAACTTTTTAATACCAATAATCTGGATCACATCATATTTCAAGGAACACTAAATAAGATTGCTTAAAATCTATAAATTAAATCTAGCCAGAATTTTGCAACTTAAAAGAATTAAAATGTTAAAAAACGAGGACGCAAAATTTCAAACATACAGCTTTATTAGGTGTGGTGTACTGCTCATATAAAGAAGCAGTTGTATGCGAGCTACTAGAACCCTCTGCAGTAGACCAACGAAATTTTGCAGCAACTTGCGCAATTACACTAAGCTCTTTTTGGAAAAATTTCACAAACCCAGCTTCAATAGGTATAGAGTAATGCTTATACATGGGAAGAAGTTTTATAGCAGCTACCCGAACCCATTGTAGTAGACCAACAAAATTTTGCAGAAACTTTGACCATTCAACTTGACTACTTTTGGAAAAGTTTCAGACACGCAGCTGGAATAGGAACTGGGAAATGCTCATATAAAAACAGAAGTTGTATGGCATCTACCCGAACCCGTAGACCAACATGGCTGGATTTAAATAACGATGACGGCTATTGCAAAAAGAAAACGAATTTGCGAAAATTTCAAGATCCTAGCTCCTTAATTTTTTGAGTTATCATGCGGACGGACAAACGGACATACATAGCTAAATCGATTTATTTTTTGATTCTGATCCGATCCACACACTTGAGTCTATATCTACTCCCCCTTCTTCTCTGCTTCATAAACGTAACAGCAAATTTAGTAAACCCTTTTGACTAATAGTCATACGGGCATAATGAATTATGTATAACAATAAAAAATATGATAATTAAGAGAATAATTTAAAAATTATTGAAAATTGAAATAACTATTGAAGTGCTAAATCATTCAACAGTAAATGCACTACAGCAAAAAATCTTTAAAATAAGCAATTGCTGCATGTGTGTAAAATTTTATTAAATTGAATATAAAGTTTTAAATATGTAATTTTGTAATTGAATTTTTGCATTTGGTGAATACTTTTTTTTTAATTTATTTCAAAATTTTTTTTTTTTTTTTTAATAGATTATTAGTAACAATTTTTAATATTTATGAATAGATAAAATAATGAGAAAACGTTTTTAGTATTATAAAGCTAATTTGGTAAGCTATTTCTTACGATCAAACTAATAAAAGCTATTATGGTTTTAAAATGACTTATGAACTTCTCATTAAATAACCAAATAGGTGTAGGGTATTTTTAAGTCGATTTAACCGACTGACTGTTGTTTCTTTACTTGTTATTTACTACAACCCAGATTTAAATTTAACAATATAATTAAAACCTCTTTTTGAAAGAGTTGTTTGAAATTCCATCTAACACATATCTTAATACTAAAAAAACTGAAATCCAGCTTTTCAATGGGTTCTTCGCCCAATCGAAACTATATTCCTAAAATTTTAAAGTGTTTTAATATAAAAGTAAGTTACTGAAATGAGAGACAGGTCTTCTTTCAGTTAATCTTAATCCACCAATTTACTTTTATATTAAAGCACTTTTAAATTTAACAATATAATTAAAACCTCTTTTTGAAAAAAGAGTTGTTTGAAATTCCATCTAACGCATATATTAATACTAAATAAACTCAAATCCAACTTTTCAATGGACTCATCGCCCAATCGAAACTCTATTCCTAAAATTTCAAAGGGTTTTAATATAAAAGTAAATTGCTGAAATGAGAGACAGTTCTTCTTTCAGTTAATCTTAATCCACCAATTTTCTTTTATATTAAAACACTTTTAAATGCAAAAGATCTACCATAAATTTTTGGTTAACGAAAATTTTCAACATATTAAGCTTAAAAGTTTTCAAACATTAAAAGAACATTTTCTTATACCAGCAATTTTATTTATATTAAAACAGTAACAAATTCCCAAGATCTTCAATTTTTTATTTTCTACATTTTAGCCCCTGTACTGCTTTAATAAAAGTATACATTGAAAAAAATATTTATTTTTATTTTATTTTTTTTATAGTTTTTAGTTTTATTTCAATTTCTTTACACAATTATTTATTTTATAAAATTATTAAATAAAATATTTAATTTGACAACTTTCAAGTTGCATCCAATTCATTAATAGTTATAATCGGTTTATCTATTAACTAATCATAATTTATTTAAATATGGCCTCTACTAAATTTATCTAAATTAATTTAAATTTTATTAACAGAAAAAAAAAATATCATTAAAAAGCATTATAAGTGCCCACTTGATAAAATCTTTATCTAACTATCTAGTTTGTTAAACAAAATTGTTTTATATTTATTAGATATCTTTAAGTCTGAATACATTTTTGCACATTGTCTATAGATACATGTATATTATGTATGTTTGTAAATGTTTCACATGTAGTGTAACAGGTACATATGTACCTACTAGAGATCTGCACAAATATATTGCTTTATTAAAATGATCGAATATATTTAACTATATTTATTCTATTCGTTTTATTACAAATAACAAATTGAAAAGCTTTTTTTTTATAAATACTTTGATGTCTTGAAAATCAAATTTTAATTCTTCTAAATCTTTTAAAATACACCAAGTATACCGAGTACTCTAAATATAATGAAAAAGAAAAAGAAAAAAAGAACACAAAAAAAAGATAAAAAAACAAACAAAGCACTGACAAAACAAACAAACCTACAAATTACTCATTTATATAATACATACTGGTTATACGTACTACATATTACAATTTCTTTTATTATATTTAGTGTACTCGGTATATAAATACAAATACTATAAATATTTTTATTATATTTGGTGTACTCGGTATATAAATACAAATACTATAAATATTCTATTTTCGTGTACACATAATAAATCAAATACATATTCATTCTATTCTACAATAATTTTGTATTTCATTTACTCTATTCTACAATAATTTTGTAATGAATGCATTTGGTTTGAAAGCTTTCAAAACCGAATATGAAAAGTTTTACTTATTATAGAATGTTTTGAAAGCGCTTTTGAATACAATTGTGCAGATGTCTAGTACCTACCTCTAAAGTCTACACTATTAAAATCTACTTAATGTAATTTGTTTTCAAAATTTCCAAAACCAATTCAAATATTAGTTGTCAACATTTTTTGATTACGGCTTAGAATATACCTTTGTATTTGTTCACTTTTAAAACAACTTGGTATAGGTATTCAAATTTTATTTAATAGTAATTCTTATGATAATTTCTATAAAGAATAACAAAACGATTTATACCTAGTTCTTTGTATATGGTATTTTATAATAATTCTGCATACATATACCTACATACATATGCTCATAATAATATAACAATAACATGGTTGAAAATTTAATTTGAAATATTAATGTCATTAATAGAAAATGTTCACTAAAAAATTTTTTGCTTACATTTGCATTTGTATACACCACCAAAAACTATATACGCACTCGCTAATTCATATAAGATTATTATCTTAAAAAATCCAAGTAAACTTTATACATTATACTATAATTTATATACGAGTATATTCATATATTGCATATTAATACAAATTAATAAAATAAAGTCATATCGTGTATTTTGTATTACGCAGATTATGATTCGATTTAATTTACACATACAGAAAAAGTAAAAAATAAACAAATGACTGATAAATTTTTGTTGTTGCATTTTAAAAATTTGAAGATGAATAAGTTACGTAATACTTTTTGTATGTTACGTATTTTATAAAATGATGGGGTCGTGGGTTCAAATTCGCTTCGTGGTGAAATTATTTTTTTTAATTTCAATCTAAATTTTTTTTTAGCACATTTTCAAAAAATTTTGTAAAAATGTGCCTATATAGCTTCACTCTGTCCGTCCGTCCGTCCGTCCGTCCGTCCGTCCGTCCGTATGTTTACAAAAACTTTTACACCGTTTGAAATAGAGAAAAGAAATTTTAACCATGGGTAGTTTTTGCAAAAAAAATAATTTCGTAGAAGAATTTTTTTCTGTAGCCCCACCTGTTACGGGGCTACAGCCCCCCAAAGTTGGAAAAAGCCCTATATTTAAATTCTTATAACAAGAGTTCTGTTACATATATTTTCAATCTGAAAACGGCAAATGATAGCTGGTTTCATAAACTTTATAAATTTTTACAAGGCAAATGTTTAGGGTTGCCATACGGTACTTAAATTTAACATTACGCAAAACTCAATTTTCGCAAAATTTTTGGCCACACATATCTTTTGAACGGTTCAAGCTAGGGTCTTGAAATTTTGAGACAAGTTAGATACTTAGAAATTAGTAGGAGTCAGTTAACAAAATTTTTTTGTCAAGCCCCATGTTTAGGAGCTATAAGGGCTCGAAAATTGAAATTTTGCAATTTTTAAACACCTGTAACTTGAATACCTGTCCAAATTTTTTTTTAGTGATATACAAAATTCAAAGCTCTATAATTGTATTAAAACATATATCAAAGGTTTTTCTTAATTTTGAAGGGTGACGAAGTTACAGCCCCTGAAAATTCCAAAAAAGCCCTATATTTAAATTGATATAACAAAAGTTCTGTTAGGTTTATTTTCAATCGAAAAACAGTATTAGAGAGCTGCTTTTATAGGCTTTACAAAAATATGTCGCTTAAATGTATAGGGTTGCCATACGGTACTAAAATTTAGCATTATATAAAACTCAATTTTTGCAAAATTTTTGGCCCCACATATCTTCTAAACGGTTCAAGCTAGGACCTTGAAATTTTTGGAGAAGTTAGATCCTAAAAAAATAGTAGGAGTCAGTTAACAAAATTTTTTTGTCAAGCCCCCTGTTTAGGAGCTATAAGGGCCCGAAAATTGAAATTATGCTATTTTTAAGCACCTGTAACTTGAATACCTGTCCAATTTTTTTTTTATAATATACAAAATTTAAAGGCCCAACATTATATTTTAACATATGTTAAAGGTTTTTCTTAAATTTAAAAGGGGTTCCTTAAATTGAAGAAAGTGTTTTACCCATTTTTGCTTAGATAATAAAATTCTAAGTAAAATTCCAAATTTTTGTGTAATTCACAATTTAATTCCTAGAACCTAAAAAACTAGAGGATGAGGGGTGGGGGGGGGGGGGGGAGAGTTGAAGTTAGATTCTTGAGAAATTTGGCAACCTTCCCCATTGAAGGGCTATAATAACTTTTAAATAAAAAATTTACTGTTAGCAGTAAATTTTATAAGTCAGTAGTAACTATTTCCAACTACTTAATATTTCCAAAGTTAAACTCAGTATGTAATACAATATAATTTTGAAAATGTGCTTTTTTAAAAACCCTTGGTTTTTTTTCATCACTTGTTTTATTTAAGTACCTACTTTTATAAATTTTTAATTAATGAACCAAAAATGTAGGGACTGACTTAAAAAAACCCTAAAAAATTTTTATATGAAACTGATCGTCTATATAACTATTTGGTCTATGGTTTTATATTATCAAAGTCAAGTATTTCAGTTTTTAAAGTCACAAATTTTAAAAGAAACTATCCAAATAATTTTATTTTATTTTATTTTTCTTATTATTGCTGCTGAATTCGAAAAAAAAAAAAAATGTTTGCCTTTCCAGGAGGATCGAACTCATATCTATTTACACCCCGAGTCAATTTGCTAACCACTGAACCATACAATTCTAAAAAAAATGATGAGATGAAATGAAAAAATGAAAAATAAAGCCAGAGACACAGGCAAGTTCATATAAAAGTATATAATAATCAATCTATCTTACTGTAATCGTTATTTTTGGACTTTTGCGAAAAGTGTAAAGAATAACTTTTGCGAATCATCCTTTCCGCCGCTGATTGATAACAATAATTCCATCAGATTCAGTTGCTAAAGCTAATTTGTTTGCAAAATCCTTTGCGGCAAATTCTAATCACCTCCTACAGTACAAACTCCACCAGTACTACCCTCTGTTGATCCCACTAAGGTTAAAATTCTTCATAGGGTGAACTTTAGAACACGTACTGTAATGAAAGTGCTCGAAAATCTGAATGATAAAAAGTTTACTGGTTCTCATGGAATTCCTGCAATGGCTCTTAAACATATTGCCGTTTCTATTTCGAAACCTCTGCGCAATCTTTTTTCATTATCATTTTCGACTGGTTGATATTCCAGTCAATGGAAAATTGCTCATGTTTTTCCGATCCCTAAAAAAGTTGACAAAAGCGACCCCTCCAATTACCGGCCAATAGCCATTAAATCGGTCATTTCCAAAGTTATGGAAATTTTTGTTAACAAACGGTTGATGAGATACCTTGACTGCAGAGGTATTTTGCATGATAGACAATATGGCTTTAGAAGCCAAAGAACTACAGGTGATCTTTGGACATACCTCAGCGAAAAGCTCAACATCAGTATTCACTGCTCCGGTGAATCTGAGGTAGTTTCTCTGAATATCTCAAAGGCCTTTGATTGGGTATGGCATTCTGCCCTTTTGAACATATGCCGAGCAATTGGTTTTGGTATTCCTTTCTGTAAATGGATGACGATTTTCTTTCAGACCGTCGAATTCATGTCCTTGTCTAGTTTTATGTCTGACATTTTGGAAATTAACGATGGCGTCCCACATATCCGACTTATCACCAACTCCTTTTTTAAATAATTTTAAAATTTATTCTTTTAATTTAATTTTTTTCTAATGTTTTATATACTTAAACTCAAAGTTATTCGAAAGAAATAATAATTTGTAATAATATAAACTTAAAAGTTTATATAATTTGATGATTTCTAATGTTAATTAAAACCAATACTGCTTTCATTAGCTTTTTATCACAAAATTTAATAATCAAAATATGCAATAAATGTATTTCTAAAATACAATGACAAATTTAGAACTTTTCATATAAATCGTACACAAGTATCGTAAACAATTTCTTAATTATATATTACCTATTCAAAAAATATAGATATGATTTAATAAAAATAAAAAAAATAAAAATTTCGTCGCTTATTAAAAAAATATTTTGTTTTTAATTTATAAAATATAAAAATAATATGTTTTATAGTAAAATTCTTAGACTTTTAATAATATAAAATTGTTAAATAAGAACGGAAATAGGAAATTGTGTATCAAATTTGATATTTTTATTTCTATTAATTTCGAATATATTATGCTTTAAGGTCTTGGGAGTAGTGGGGGTAGTACGCAAACCGCTATTCCAATTCATCCAAAATTTCACGTGCACAAAACAAATAAGAAGAAACACCTGTGCCCCAAATATAAGGTTTTATCTTTTTTGGTTTCGAAACTAGTTTGGCCGCAATTCGATCAAGAGCTTCTAGAATCCGAACTCATTGTTCTAACTCAACCAGAACCAATTCCCATGGTACTTTCTTTACTTGTAACCTAGAATTTAAATTTTCTCAAAATAGCGTCATTAGATTTTAGTTATGGTGTTTTCAAGATATATGTTTGTTAGCCCGGCCATATGCATTCCACGTAATACTTTCAATAGTAGTTAACCCTTGCACATAATTTGAACATTCTATCTTAATTTTAAGTTAGTTTTTTTAATAATTTCGATGATAAGCCTTTTATCCTTGGGAGGTCTAAGAGAGTTACGTGAACCACCACTCCAATTGATCATAAATTAGGGGAACACGTAAGAAATAGTAAAGAACGCCCTTGTGGCAAATTTGAAGCTTCTACATTTGTTTGATGTTACTATCTTTATTGTTTTTGAAAATAAGCTTTAAGGTTTTCGAATTGGTTCCAATTTCCGATGACACTAATGGAATAGGAAGGACACTCTGATACCAAACTTGGAAATTCTAACTTCTATTAATTCGTTTGGCCTAAATTCGATTAAAATGTTCCAGGATCAGAATCCATTGTCGTATTTCGCCAATATGCAGTCTGCGCCGTTCTTTAAATACTAGTGAACCCTTGTACACAATTGGAACGTTCTACCTTAATTTTAAACTACTTTTTTTCTTAATTGAAATGATATGCCTTAAGGTATTTCGAATTATGTAAATAGTCCCCGACCCACTACCCCAATTGGTCTAAATTTCAAAGACTCTAAGGACATAGGAAGAGGCTCACTGATACCAAATTTGAAGGTTCTATCTTCATTGGTTTCGGAATTATGCTTGTTTGGCCTCCTAGTAACCTACCGCACAAATTTCATGAAGGTAACGCCATTAGTTGTTGATTTATCCGTATTTTTTTTTATATGTTCGTTAGAGTTTAGAGCAATTAAAAGCTACTAACTCCGAACCCTTGGGCCGATTTCGAGCACATGCAATACCCGCCGTACTTTGAGTCCTAGTAACAGTTAAAATTTCATCAAGATAGCAGATATCTTGCTAAAAATCCTTCAGATTTTTAAGAAAATATAAAATTCCATAGTTATCGAATATGTGAATAAATTAAAAATGTTGCAATATGTGAAATATAAATAGCTTGTAAATATTAATAAAATACAACCAAATAAAGAAGTTAATATAATTAAAAATAATAAAAAACAAAAAATACTTACTCAGAAATTATGAAATTATATTACCAAGAGAAAAACAGTGACGAAAAATTATTAGTATTTCATACCAGTATTTTATCACTTTTTTTTATAAAAATATATGATAATATTATAATTTAGTAATTTCATCAATTCATTACTAACATAATCTAAGTTCCCTCTAGAAAACCTGGTAACAAGTGCGAAATATAATGTTGGAGCCTCAATTTTAACGTTTAATTTTGGAAAATATCCACTGGTAAATAAGTTACCGATTTATAAAAAAAAGACACATATTGAATAGTAACACATGTTGTACGTTAATAAAAAAAATTTCGACTATTTAAGTTACAGGTGATTAAAATAGCATCATTTTATTTTCGAGCCCTTACAGCTCGTAAAGAGGGGGAACGACAAAAATATTTTATTAACCGACCCCAACTAAGAATCTAACTTCTCCAAAATTTCAAACTCTAACTTAAACCGTTTAGAAGATATGTTGTGCTAAAAATTTCGCAAAAATTGATTGTTTCACATAATGGTAATTTGTAGTAACGTATGGCAACCCTCTGCTTTCAAAAGCTTTCAAACTGGTTGTATTTCACCGCTTTCATATTGAAAATGTATCTAACAGAACTTTTGTTATAGCAATTTAAATAAAGGGTTTTCCGACTACCCCCAAAGCTGTAGTTCCGTAACGGGTAGGACTACAGAAAAAAGTTCTTCCATGAAATTATTTTTTTTGTAATACCTATCCATACGTAAAAATTCTTTTATCTTTTTCATACGGTGTAAAAGTTTTTGTAAACTTAGGGACAGACAAACAGACGGGCGGACGGACAAAGTGAAACTAATGAGCACATTTTAACTAAATTTTTTGGAAATGTGCTAAAAAGCTAAAATGTTAGTGTGGGGATGTTAGAAAATTATAACAAAGTTATTAAGCTAATAAA
The DNA here is from genome assembly GCA_963082915.1 of Dolichopus griseipennis. Classification (NCBI taxonomy): domain Eukaryota; kingdom Metazoa; phylum Arthropoda; class Insecta; order Diptera; family Dolichopodidae; genus Dolichopus; species Dolichopus griseipennis. Next base: position 259,120,429 of record OY720441.1, on the reverse strand, counting down.
TTCATATCAAACAAAAAAAAATCTAATGAATTTAATACAAGAATTGGTACTTTTCAGGGATCTTAAAAGTATTATATTATTGTTATTAAAATTAGAATTGAATGTGATGTATATAAGGTGTAGAGGATTTTGGAAGATGTTTTAAATGCAGAGTGGCCCAAAACGACCGATACGGTTTGAATGTTTAATACCATTTTTATTTAATGGTTAATTATTATTATTATTTTTTTTGTTGTACAGTATATTAATGGGGAATATATTTAGCTTAAGTAGAAAAATTATATCCCGCAATTGGTGACCATTTTCGGTTCGCACATTCGTGATCTTTCAAGTACATTTTCCATAACTTTTCGTAGTTTTTGATCGCTGTTCTGTTGTGTACTGTTCCATTTCCAATTCCCCAAGTTTTTTTTCACAAATTTCTGGAATAAAAATAAAAAATATAAATAAATTCAAAAGTTATTAAACAAACAAACCATAGAAACGATTTTATATATTTTTCACAACTTTTCGTAATTTTTTATCGCTGTTCTTCTGTGTACTGTTCCATTTCCAATCCCCAAATTTTCTTCACAAAATTCTGAAATAAAAACTATAAATAAATTTAAAAAATTAAACATTCAAACCACTACAGTCGTTGTGCGTCACCCTGTATTTGTAGTTT